>OW387141.1:1200000-1626054 GCA_936440205.1 Lepidonotus clava
ACAATGTTTCCCAAGTTGCCATCAGTTTGTTCTTTGAGGATATACCTAGTAAAATGACATTGTAGGATAAATTGATTTCTTAGGAGGATAATTCACTAAAAAATCAGTAGAATGTTGACAACTTCATAAGTGCATTGAAACATAGCTTCAGTATGCTATGGCATATCTAATGGCAACACTTGTTCGATAAAGTTTTACCTATGTGCATTTGAAGTTCATTTGCTGTGCCACAGTTTCAAGGATTTCTATGCAGTGCCCAGTGTATCACTCTTTCCCCATCTTGTCATCATCCTTACTTATAAAAGGGCCCCACTGCAATACTTCCATAAATATTAAATTCAGCATAAGGACATAATAGACAGATATTTTCATCTCTCAGTGTAACACAGACCAACCTGCCCAAAGCCAATGCAGTTTTCTTGAAAGCAAAAAGAGTTGGCCTTCTATATTTATATGAAGTTAATCATAAGGTCAAACAAAAATAGTAGGAAGTTTAGTGGTTTATATATATATATATAAAGCTAGGAAGTTTTGATATAGGTAATCCCCACCACCACCACCACATAGTCAGGCTCAAGTCACCAATATGAAAATTGAGCTCAAATAGATTGTGAGAAAGTAAGCCTTCATCATTAGAAAGATATTTCTATAAATATTAGAGCTTATCTAAGTGTTTTTGGTTTATTTTAGCAAAATTACAGTATAAATACTACTCTCCTTTATGGTAATGGAAATTTCAATCCACTACATGAATGGCCACCAGGAGGAGCTTTCAATTACACATGATAAATTCATCATTTCTTTGAATTTGATGATACATTCATTTGTAACCCATACTAAGCTACCGTATTCCTGAAGTTGGGTTATTCCAAATTAACAGGTTAGGGGAAAATAGGACCTCATTCATTTAGAAATCAGTGTATTGGGACTGCTTCTACTGGCAAATGACACTTTATTGATATTTGGCTGGTGTCTCTCACCATACAGCCTAGGATGTCCCCAGACAAGCATGTGATGTTATTATAACGTTGCAGCAACGTTCTGTTCGGTTCTGTATGGGTTCTTGTTACGTTATTTTGATGGCTTCCAATAACGTTGCTGCAACGTACTATTGTTACGTGGCACTGTGACATTATTGTAATGTTCTGGTTACATTCTTCAACCTAATCAGTTCTTATAACATTCTGTTTTGGTTTCGTCCTAACCTCACCAAAGAATAAGGTTGTAATAACGTTCTGATTTGGTGACGTTTCAACCTAACCATCAATAACGTAATTGCTACGTGTCATCTTAGTAAGTAACAGACTGACTAAATAAGTATGGTCACAGAACGTTTCTGTTGCGTCGCAGCTTGGCTGGGTCTGTAGCCTGCAGGGGGTACCAACACTTACTGAAAAAAAGTGTAAAATCTATAGTGAGTGAGTGAGTGATGAAGGTTTTATGCTGTACCAACAGCCACGGTCATTTTCATGGTAAAAACAGGTTGGGACGAATTCTACCTTTGGTGATCGTATCTATGAGATGAAGGTGACAGGGAAGGCAAACAGCAGGGGATCAAAACCTGGAAATCATTTTTGCTGTACCACATCCCTTAGTGAACCCAGCACCAACCGGAAATTGAACCCAAATAACCACTTGGTCAGTGCTGGGTCCCCCCTATCGTCGCCTTATTCGATCAGCTCTATCTAGTGTTGACTGGTCGACATCTATACCACCTGCCACCCTCCAGCATTCTGGACACATACTCCCAGTGCAAACACCCCCCATTGAAGCTCCATTCACTGTGGCTGATGCTTCTGTCAAAGAGACAAGTGAGAAATTCATCTGATGCATGCAAAAGTTATCAGAGGTGCGAGAAAGCGATTTACGTACCAACAAAATTGAAAAATGAAAAATGGCATTAACACCAGGAGAAAAGCTCCCTTGCAATTGAATACAATTATTTTTGGTAGTACTTACACACCAGAAGTGCATGGAATTCAAATCAATAGATCTAACAAATCAATATCACACCAGAAGTGCACGGAATTCAAATGAATAGATCTAACAAACCAATCTGTTTGCTTGAGACCAGATTACTAGTAGCTACAAGCCTTATGTCTTGCATAGTTAGTTATAAATCTAAGGTAGCGATTTAAGCGCTATGTCTTTTGTCAGAAGTGTAAACACACTCTCGCACTTCACCCAGTGAGAAATATGAGCCACATCAGTTTTTAGCCATTTAATCTAGTTTTGACTCTTTTTCTATAACAAAGGGGCATTTGCAATAACAGATATGTTGTCTTTTTGTAGCAACTTCAGTATTTGGAAGTCTAAAGTATCATTACCTATATTTAGTATTTGTGTCAGAGTGAAGACACTCTCACATCTAACACAAGCATGGTCATAAATCAGGCAGATTGCACAGCTTCCCTGTGGAGAGGCACGAGTGAGAGAAACAGCACTGCCAGAGGGGAGGGATGTAAGAACAAGCCGTACCACCTGGCTGGCCCACAGTATCGGGTGTCGGAACCTTGTCGGTATTCAATAAGCTCCTAAACTATACACCTTTCTCCTGACCCTGCGCAGAGGTGTCCAGGCACAGGTGGTGCATGGGGGAGACTATAGAGGGAATGGACACAGTGTTTAACAATTCACCTTCATTTTAAAGTATCTTTGATGCATACTACCACCCTGGACTTTTGATATAATGATGTATTATCACAAATACTGCAAAATGTGTCCCCAATATCCTAATATTAGAATCGTTAAGTGTAAAAACTTTATCAGAAGTGCCCCGTTGATTGCCAGGTTCAGTCGGTGATTGCCAATTAACAGCCAATTAACAGATAATTAACACCTGCACGTAGAGGCTCAAAAAGAGTGTACATACAGGCACTCCCACCACTTATATTGTGGTGGCAGTCTTAAGGCCATATTACACTACGCATTGAGGCACGTTCGCGTTGGGTCTGACTCACGTTATGTTTGTAAATTCCCGACGCGAACTGGATGCCAACATGTGCCAACGCAACCCAACGCAACCACAACATGATCCAATGCATGCCCAACGCATGGCCAAATGCGTAGTATAATATATTTCGCGTTGGGTCGGGTGCGACCCGGCGCAACCCAACGCGAAGTGTAATATAGGCTGAATTCACCCCCAATGCTTGTCCATTACGTTGGGCAATGCAACCCAATGTGACCAGACACCCGCTGCTAGTATGATTAGGGCTTAAGGGAGAAGGATATATATATCAACAGTTCTGTTAAGACATATTCGGAAACTGTATAAACTTTTGAACATGCAATATTTTCATGTCTCTGGATCTGTAATGTTGGATTTCAACATTGAATCAATTTGAATAAACATTAGCGTTCAGGTTTGAAAAAAAAACTGTTCAACATTGATTCATCATCAGTATGTTTACTGCTCAGAAAAGTGCATTACAAAGCAGGAGGAGGAAATCAGATCCCTTTGGCCCAAAGAAAATAAGCCTATCCTTTATGATTACTGGAAATAAAATAGTTACAAGTTCACCTCCTGAGTGAATTCAAAAAAGGGCAAACTTGCAGACAAAATCTCCATGAATACAGTGGTTTCTGTTTATTTGGCACTGTAGCGACGTCCTCGGAGCTGCGTGGGCGATATTTGGGGACTTTCAAACCAACTCGAAATTTTCAGCCTACCTGTAAGAAGTCTGACCTATCTTGCAGATATCTGGGGGCCGATCCAGGGACATTTTAAGGAGCATTCGTATTTAAAAACCATCAAATAAGAAGCATTTTCTTCAACCAGGGACAATTTACGATGCAAAAAAAGGAGGCATTTGTATGCTTCGTAAATTTTACAAAGCAACAAAAAAGCTTTGTAAATGCTAAAATATACGATCACAAATATTGTGATCGTATATTAAAAAGTGTCAAAATTTTAGAAAGATTCTTTTCAAAAATGACAGAAACATATCATTTTACTAATTTATAGAGTGTACATCAATGTATATGAGCTCTAAACTAAATTATTTAACGTTTTCAATTCTGCAAATTTTGATTTGTAAATTCACAAAGCACCTACTATGCATTTCAAAGCATTTTTGCTGCATTTTTTTACGAATTTGGGATGTCCTTGGTTAACAAATTTTAGAAAATTTGCTTTGTATATTTGAAATACGAAGTATTTCGTAAATTCTCCCTGGATTGCCACTCAGATGGGTATCACAATGCTGTAAATGTGTCAGATATACAGTGTTAGTCCTGTATCTGGTAGTAATCAGGTGTTTCAAACTTTGCCATATCCTAAGAAAGAATTATCTGCTTGTTTACAAGGAAAGGTGTCTCAAGGAATGTTTGCCCCAAAAAAATCTGAGATACTTTATGACTTTCTCTAAAGAACTTGATGTTTGTCATGGTTTTTGACTTGTGGTAAAATCATGATTATATATCATATGAATAAGTATACGGTCAGTGTATCTGTATTTACACTATAAGAGAATTAGACAAAACATGTTGTATGGTAGAACTTTCCGGTGACATCGGGTGATGATGTAGCAGAAAACAAAGATGAATCTCCCAAGTTTTGACCAAAAGAAAGCCAAGATTAAGACCATTTGAACAAGCATTGTCGGGGTTGGACAAACCAAAAGTTTTCGACATTATTTGTTACTACGATCAAAGATTACAATACGAACTAAGAACTAAGAATTAAGAACAAATTAAGAACAAAGTTGTACGAAGAAACTGGAATTTGTGAACCTTTATATACTGAAAGAACTGAAGAAATTATCCCAAGAACTGTACATATTGCATCGACATTTTCCACATTTATCCAAGAAGTAGTAATAAATATCAGTTACAAAACCACGGTTTATGTCTCATATGCCATCGAGCCCAACAGCTGCTACAGGCACGTTTAGTATCTAACTAAATAATGCTTTCAAAATCATGAAAAATGAGAACCACCAGTGGATTGAAAATATCCAAGGTACTTTAGTGAAACTTGGTCTGGGGGATGTTTAGCTTTATCCACTATGATTGGACAAGAGTTCATTGCTTTTGGCTCCCTTTAACAAATCTTAGAATAGACCTGAAATATATACACAACGATAGTCGCTTCAGTAGTTCTAGAAATAAATAAAATTTTAACTAATCATATACCTGCGGCAATCCAAAGCAAGATGTGGGCCATATCCTCTTTGTACAAATGTTATGTTGACGAGAAAAGTTTGAGAACAACTACCAAAACCACTGTAATGTCAAATGAGAAAAAGGGGTAACCATCCAAGAAAACATTTAATCATCCAAGAAAATTACTGAATTTTAGATTTTGATTGATTGTTACATTTGTTATCATTATTATTAATTTTAGTCCGAACTGTCCTCAAGTATTGTGCTAAACAGCAAATATTGTCTACACTCCCAAATTATATTCATTAGAGAAATACTGGTAAAAATGAAAACTGTGAAAATAGAGAAATAAATAAACCAAATATAATTGACTCATTGGTTTTTTACATGCCTTTGATTAAAAGAATGTTCTCCGAATTTCCCACAATTTCCTATAAAATTTCTCAAAGTGGAGCATAATCTGAATCCTTCTGTCATCAAACTCTTTATGTAATGGCTGGGGCCCATAGCAGGGCGCATAGGGCCATTTCGAAGGAAGTAAGTACCGCCAAGGCAAGGTAAATATATCCTGAATTATACTAACCCCAAAACATTCCAAACTAGAATCGCACCACGTGGCTTGTATTAACTAATGAGAATTGCCCATTAGATAAACAGACAAGAGGTTGACATCACCGTCACTATGAAAATATCGCCGTCGGGACGATGACATCGCTGTTTTGACGATTTTTCATGTTTATACCCATCGTTTATACCCATCACATAAAATAAAGAAGATACATTTATGTCGTATTTGGTGAGATATATTTACCTTTGGATCGATTTCTCTGGAGGTAAATATATCTGTCCTCATACTCCATAATAGTGTCTTCTTACTATAATATATACCTTGAAGATACATATGGATACGCAGTTCTAGGCCTTCCACCTTTACTCCTACACACTCACTCACCCTCCGGAGGGACCCATAGATCATACGCTACCCATGGCTCCAAGCCCATATCCAGGGGGGGTGACGTGGGGTATGTGTCACCCCCCCCCCTCTTTGGCTAGGTTAGGTCCACTTTTTTGGAGGAAAAAATGGTTTTTATTATCTGTTTATAGTACCCCTTTCTATAGAATATCTTGTCATCCATCAGTGATACAACAATTGGGGGCCTTCCATTTAGTAGGTACTAACATTTTCAAAAATCTCAGACACCCCATCCCCCCTGGGGTAAAAATACGTATTAGATTTGTGCAAGAAAATACACACATTTTCAAAGATTTCAAAATCCCCCTCCCCGCTTAATGCTTATGTACTTTATGGAAGGGCCCTGTCTTGTCCGAGCTCTACGAGCGCGACCAGCATAACCCAGAACTATCGCAATGTATCTTGGGTAATATATATACTCCCGTCAATGGCTGCAACATAACGTCCTTGTGATGCTTATTTGTCCATGTTTCCAGCAACCTAATTTGGATCTTTTGATAATATCAACTTGTCACCCCCTTAAGTGATACAAACTCTCCTATCAAAAGGTATTATATATTTTTGTATTTGTTATACCTTGAAAATTAATTTTCTTGTTTGAATGAGGTTCAATTCTAGGTGGAATCTGCATACCTTAATCAAGGACAAATCTGCAGACCTTATTGTGGCATATTCATTGTGTTAGAAAAGCCTATATCCTTTTCCTATATACTTTGAATTCCATAATATTGAAAAAGGTTCACTTTTTGGATATGGTCACCCACCCACATAAATTCCTGGATAAGGGCCTGGACTCCAACAAACCTACACTCTCCACGTCACACACCGGCCACGGCACTCCAGGGATTTCTGAGTGGGAAATCGCTTAAAGTTCTGCTTGGAGATTGAAAGATCTGGCTGGTGAGTGGTGGGATCAAGATGGTCGTCTGAAGGCCCATTCGCCTTGGCGAATTCGGTACATGCGATGTCTTGCGACATTTATCATTTGCAAATCTGGGACAAAGGATAATGCAAACGACAAGACTTCAAGTGATCACATCCAACAAGTTGGATTGAATCGTCTGAATTCCAGCTGATTGCAGGGGATAAGTACTTGAAAAAATTAATGTTTGTACCCCTCCTCTCAGGGCGAATTTCTGAATTTCGCTTCCATGGGATCATTTTATCGGCGCTCAGAAAATTATCGTATGGGAGCGATAAATTTATCGGATCTGCAAGCGACACAATCACGTCCCTATTTGCGAGGTTGTAACAAATTATGTCGCTGGATTACGTTCTAAAATCGCTGTATCGCTGGCAGACGTAAGCCTAACAACACAAGGGAGAGATACAACAGGGATCCAGAGATTTACCAAAAAAAAAAGGGGGGGGGGGGCGGGGGGGAGGGGGGCAGGTGCCAGATCTGCCGTTTCAGCGGGATATCTGCGATTTTTGTTGTCATTTTAACGTTTTCTCATGACCTCCCGTTTTTAAATTGATTCCTCCCGTTTTCTTCCAGTTTTTGCTTGCTATATTGATATACATACGGTAATGCCAAACATTGTACATAGGCTCTACACCTTCTGGGGATCTTATAAATACGCCAAAATGTATATCTTAGACATACTTGTACGGCAGGTAGGTTAGAAACAGGTTTGCTTGTGGAAAGTGGATGGACTGAGAGTGCCGTAGGAGATATGGAAATGCCGCCCACACAGTTTGGAATGCAGCCCTGGATCGCCCGGGCGTGACATCACTCAGGGCTATAGCAAGGCTGTATTGCCCGGGCCGGCTCGCAGGTGTACGTCAGTGTTAAAGGATAGGACACTAGTTATCGCGGGTGAAATAATCCAACCCATTCATCCATAACAGTTAAACCAGATTATACATTACGGAATATTACATTAGATTATACATTAGGGAATATATATGTATATTGTACTGTCTGGATGAACAGACTAGTCTGAAGGTGGACAACAAAACTTATTACAAAAGAAACATGCTTTTCTTTATTCGAGGGCAATTAACAAAAAGTAAGTGATAATGCCACTGAGCGCGATACAACTTAGTTTTGCCCCTAATTAGGCCTAGATTTGGCAGATTTACATTTTATGTCACAGTTTAATATTTACATTCTCATATTTACATTTTAAGTTAATAATATTTACATTTGCGTCAGATTTCCATTATATGTTGATTTCATTGACATTTTATGTTGATTTACATTTTCCGCCAGATTCAATATTTAACAGTCTGACAGGGGGACCTTACATAAAAGTGTGACACACTGCATGCCTGGACCCGACGAATGATTAAGTCCATATGGTCATAGAAACATTGTAAGCATGATTAGATCATTTAAATTTCACATCTGATCAAGGCCTAATCATTCTTAATCAACCTCTCATCTAACTCTCTGCATGGGTAGATTAAATAATTGGTCCTTAATCATGATTACAGTAGACGTAATTAAGGTTAGACCAATGAAAACACGTGTTTCAAAGCACCTAAGGGCCTTTACAAGCCGTTCATCTTAAGTACTAATTATGATTATCTAATCTAATTAGACACCTGGGCTAAAAATTCACATTAAAAAATAAATTTGGCAAAAATTAGGGAAGGCACGCGCCTCAGCACAGGCGCCCCCCTCTAGGGGCTTTTAATGGGGGGGGGGTCCTAATATCGCATGTCGAATTTAAGAAATGTCAATGTCCCCTGTTATTATCTCACTAAAATCCCATGTAGCATGTCATTAAGCCCCGAAAGGTCCAGGTCGCCTTGTCGAGTTTAGGGGTCTAGGGCCACAATGCCACTCTGTCGAATTTAAGAAAAGGCAATGTCGCCCAGTCGAATTAAAGGAAAAGCCATGTCCCTATATTTTAAAATCCCATGTCGCATGTCACTAAGGCCTAAAAACGACCATGTCACCTGGTCGAAGTTAAGGGCCTAGGGCCCCCCTCTAAACCCGTCCTTGCAGTAGCTAGTAGCTTTAACTAGACTTGACTACTCATATTCCATCTTATTCCATCTCATACTTCTTTGCCTTTTTATTTCTTTGTACATACTTCCTTGTTAACTGCAATTAACTTACCTCAGGGTTAAAATCAAAGTTTGTCTATCAAAAACAAATATTGTATATTTGTTCTTTTTTCATTTTATTGTTAGTTTAGTTCTAATCAACATCACTGTAGAAATATGTAAGGCCTGAGACTGGCAATCACTGGAAGACCGGCTAGTATCAAACAGCCAAAGCGTTGTATGTGCTTTTGAAAATAAAAATTTAAAAAATTGGAGGATTGACAACTTCGTAAGGTCACAAATCTAGCTGGCCCCTGTGACGGGTAGGGGGGTAGGTTAGACTGGGGGCCGGCCCAAGCCTCCACTTCCTCCTTCTTGGGTTACACACCCAGGGGGGGAGGGGAGGGGGGGGGTACTCGGTCCGGAGATGGGTACCAACTGCGGTTGGAAGCTCGGGGGGTTGTACCTGTGAATCACCAATATCGGAAAAAAAGGGGGGCTGTTAAATAATCAGACCATATTTTAGTCAATGATGTATTATATTTTTTACTATATTCAGTTACATCGTAATGCTTCCAAAACAAATTGTTGAGTTTAGACATCGAACAATGATTGCAAACTTTGCCATCAAATGCAGTTAATAGGGGCTGTCCTTGATATAGCCTAAAGAGAGGGGGCTGTCAGAATTTTCCCCTGAAAAGGGGGGGGCTGTCAGAAGTTTCCCATCCCAAAAAAAGGGGGGGCTGTAGTTCCGCAGTTGGTACCTATCTTCAAAGACTGAGTGCCCCCCCCCCCCCCCCCACGGGCTACACACCAAGTGCGCACGCGCGTGGCGCCCTAGTTTTTCTCCATGTCACATTCACAACTTGCACTCTCAATCTAAGCAAAATGGAGGGAAAATATATAGTTCACACATAATTATGGGACATTGAAAAAATCCCCCCATTTATGACATACCAAGGGAGTTCTTGGGGAATCCCATCTGCCCTTAGAAGGGAATCCCCATCCCTTTAGAATTTGTAATAAGAGTTATGCTCTCTAACCAAAACCATATATTGAGCTATTGTTTGGTTTATTTCTTGTTTATATAATATATAATATATAAATATATATTTCATACGTTCCTTTGGGGTCATATTAAAGTCTTTATATTCTTCATTGTTTGACTTAGTTCATTTATTGATATATATTGTTATAATATATTTTGGGAATTAGAACTAGCTCTTTATCGTAATATTTGCAAATTAGTTCATGTTGATTGCAGTCTTACTTGTAGAACGTACATAGTGCTTTTACGATTTAGTTTTACTGAGACCCCTCGTATGGGGGTTCATGCCTACACACTCGTTGACAAGAGGAAAAGTTTAATATAGCCAGTGAAAATACACATTATATATAATAAGAAGACACTATTATGAGGTCGGATATATTGTGTCTTCTTTATTTTATGTGATGGCTACACACGCGAAAATAACCTGAGAAATTATCAAATTGCTGGAAAAACAGCGATGTCATAGTGCCGATGGCAATGTTTTTGTAGCGATGGTGATGTCGACATCTTGAGGTAAATAATTATATACCAGGATATATCTACCTCGCTGCAGCGGTTAGTAAAAACGTTCAAATTGCCTTATTATACCTAACCTCTCCTCCCCCCAGCCATTACATAAAATAGTCTCATTGTTCTCCTTGCATGTCGTACACAGCATACGCATGCTATCTCCATTATCAATCACCATCCTTAAGAAGTACAGTTCATTAAGAACCTATCCACTTTGCCCATACCATACCACTTTACCATGTTCCGCCCATGTCCGTAAAGCCTGTATTCCACAATGTGTTCATGTCACGCTGCGTCATCAGCTTGTGTGATAAACGCAACTGAGGTGCAACGCAAGGTATATTCCATGATGCGTTGTATTTGCGTTCATGGTGTGTTGTACTTGCGTTATTAGGAAACCCAAGTTTACATGCGTTTTTACTTGCGTAAATATACCAACATGTTGGTATCTGGAGGTAAGTAAACTTGCGTTGAAACGCAATTGAAACTTGCGTTGAAATGCAAGTGCCATGAACGCATCGTGGAATATAGCCTTGAGGGATATCTCCCTATATGTACTCTAAGCCTAAATGCTATCCGTTCAAGAATAGTCTTAGTTCCTTTCTCTGTTCACCTGGTTAAAGGGACATTCTCGTCCGTGAGGCGGACGCCTTTTGCTACTTTGTAACCCCCTGCCAGGCAAGTCAAATTCACGACGTGATCAATGACGTTGCATTATTACGTTCTGAAAGTGCAAAACAGAGCACCGGCCATTGCGTCGTTAAGCTTATGTCGGTGTATGTAACCCTGACAACGGCAGGACGAGAACGTCCCTTGAAGCCTACCATTGATGTTCCATATATTATGTGCAAGCTTTCCTAAGGCACATCCAATGACTCTCCACTCCTCGCTCAACGCTCGTCATGGAAGCCCAACAGATGCCAAATTCATGACGTAACTTTGCAGTGCCGAAGTTCGAGTCTTCACTTTTACAACATCCACGAACATTTTTTTTCATATTCTGTGAAATTCTATCGATATCTTACAGTGAATTCAATTCATCTTATCATACTACCACACATATAAATTAATATATAATTATCATCCTGTTAATAACAGAGTTTATTTTAGATGTCTGTCGTAATGAACCATATGTGACCCCGGTATGTGACTGGCCTGGTTGCTGGCCCACTAAGCAGAGCGTTAGTACTGGGCCAGGAACAGAGGTCTGGATTCCGCGTGGATAGCGCGCGGCGTTATCTACCCGAGCACCCCGCGTCACTCTGAATCGAGTGAGCCGGTACAGAATGTGTACCACAGCGTTATCTACCCGAGTGTCCCGCTTCGCGTGAAATCGAGTGAGCCGGTACATAATGTCCAAATCAGTGTGCTATTGCATGTGCACACCCTGTTGCAAGCGTGTGCTCTGGAGCGCGCAGACACTGATGCAACAATTACACCATACCAGGGCCTTTGACGCGTCATCACCATATCAGAAAGTGTTAGGCCCAGCAACCAGGGTAGGAAGTGACTGCGGCGTAATTCCCCCGGCATCAGGCAGGTGGCTGCTTTCCAGGGGGTTGACTGAAAAATATGAGGGCACAGAAAAAGTCAGAGATCCTGAATGTCATCCCCCGTTGTCATAAGAACGACTTAGAACGACAACCTCATTTATTATCTATACATCTATTTAAAGCATGATACATACGCAGCCACTGGGGCCTTAAGCCGCGTCCCCACATGGTGACTAAACCTCGGTGATTAGTTGTGTGCAGTGGCCCAAAGTACCAAGTCCATGCCTCCCCCGACGACTACTGCTCTATGGGACACTAATCGCCGGGGATAGGATGGATTTTGCACTTTGGGCCACCATACACAACTAGTCGCTGAGGTTTAGTTGCCACGTGGGGACACGGCTTTAGAGACATAGTTCACAGTGTTTTTTCCTTTACTTGCTCAGTCTGTCCACTCCCAGCATAAATACATACGCATTATAGTTCTAAAAAATGCTGAGAAATGTATAATTTTTCAAAGATGGCATGTCCGCGATTTTCAAAAAAGGGTCCCTTTTCATGATATCTTTTTCCCTTGATATGGGGGACTTTTCTGAAAAATTTATTGCAATAACAAATATATTTTAGTGACCTACCTTTCTCCCAGTTGAAAACACTCCTCTAAATCATCCAAGCAGATTTAGTACACCCCAATAGATCTAGAATGTTTTGTCAATATAGTTATTTCAGAAGATATAATATACCCTTTTTTGAGAGTATATCTTCTTTCGATTGTATTACCTTTTTGTCATGAAGTAACTTACACAATGTGAAAAATAGACTTTTTGGCTTTGACTTTGAGTGACGGTGCTGCAAGGAAAGATACAATAGTTTGTCTTTATACCACACTTATGTGTAATAATTGATACTCTCTTTATTTCCTTGCTGACTTTCCACACATCGGCCAGAGTTTGTTTTCTATGTAAAACCACATATGATCTACAGTTTCCTATCTAAGCTTTATAAAATGTATACTGCTAACTGTTGAACATATTATCCATTATGTGAAAGTGCAGTAGATCAGAAAATGGATGTATGACTTGTGAATTTTTACATTAATCTTTTAAATCTTTATATTTCGATAAATAATTGATCAGCGCACTCAATTTTTACAGGGAGGTCCAAAACCTTACTGGTGTTATGAATCTATCTGGTAGCATGAGCGTTTACAGGCCTATAATTCAGGCGGACGCAGTTTCAAGTTTTCTTGTATTTTATGCACCTGCAGGCTAATTTTGGCATATCTTGTAGACGAAACAAGGGAAAACCAATAGAAATGATGCATCTTTTGGCAATATTTGAATAGGTAATGAAATTATCTTTAAATCAACTTCAGAAATTGAAGTATATACATTAACAAAAAGAAAAAGTACCTAATTTTACCTTTTTATATTCTTAAACAAAGGAAAATGTTGTAGATGAATAATTATAATATGCTAAAGGCTTATAAATGGAAATGGACTTGTCAACTTATTTCCAACAATGCACCTTGATTTAGCCTGTAGATAGGCTAAGATACTACTAAACAGAGAACTGTGTCTGCGAGAATTCTTAAGTCACAACCTTTTATTGGTGAATTAAGGTATATTCTTAAGCTTGTACAAGTTGTTTGTTCACTGCAAGTGGTTGTATATCTGTGATTAATTTGGTAATTCTATGGAATATTGAAGGTTCCCATTTTGGAACGTGTTTTGTGATACAGCACAGATCTAGAGTAAGGAACATGTGCGAGATCACAAGTATTTGCATACTAGAAAGATGGTACCCGAAGTGATGTCACAAGGTGTCACAACGAACTTGGAACCTGTATTGACCGATCAGCATGAGTCTTAAGCCCCATACCCACTAAGCGATTGGTACAGAGTCGGCCAACTGATCAGTGCTAAAATCTGGCGATTATACCCCCAAAATCAGCCGACTTTATCACCGACTCAGATCAAACCTGCACTTTTCAATATACCATATTAACAGTGATTCATAGGAATTGGCTGCTTCTGCCCATTTCCCATCATCCATCATCAGTAAAATTGCCTAGCGGGTATGGGGCTTTAGGGGTATCAAAACCCGAGTTTCTTGATCAGGGCATGAAAGCTGCCTCAGTTTTGTTTGGGCTGGTTACCAGGCAGGGTCAGACTCAAAAGGTCCCAGACTTTTCTCTGACTGACCTCTGACATCACTAAGATCAAAATAAATACATTTAAATCAGATATATCGTTAAATCAACCATATTCTGATAGTATTGTTACAATTTTGCAACCATTTTACAATATAGAAGTTCTTTATTTGAAAATTGTTATTCAAAAATATTATCTAGATTGCCTAGACATTTGTAATGACACATTCTTTGACCTGTTGCATTTTTTTTTTTTTTTTTTTTTTTTTTTATTAACCATACTCACTCATAAGAATGATCTTCCGTATAGGTACAAACAACGTAATTATAATAAAGTACACAAAGTAAAGTTAGCTATATCTCAATTTACCATGTCTTGTATCTGAGATCAGAATCCAAGACAATAGTATTATAGCATATCAAAAAAGTTCAAAGATGGTCACATAATTTGAATAATACATAGAAAATGTCAACAGTTATAGGATAATTCCCACATAATCGGTAGTCCATACTGCAAATTATGTATGATGAGTCAATAGTCATAAATCCGGTCTTCAACATAACAATATACAAGTAAGATAACAAAGGTACAAACAATGCATTTATAATAAAGTACTCAAAGCAGAGTTACATTTATCACAATGTACTATGTCTAGTATCTGAGATCAGAATCCTAGACAATAGTATTATAGCATATTCAAAAAGGTCAAAGATGATCACGTAAGTTGAATAATAGCTAGAAAATGTCAACAGTTATAGAACAATTCCCACATATTTGGTAGTTCATACTGCAAGTTATGTATGATAAGTCAATAGTCACAAACTTGGTCTTCCAGCATGCTAATATATATGTTAGATAATATTTATAAAATCAGCAGTAGTTTTAATAGGAGATGTCATATATCTGAGATCAGAATCTATGACAGAGCTATTAGATGGAGATAAAACTAGTTAGATATAATCAATAGAACACACAAGTCGAAATGTTAGGCACATCAGACTCTCAAAAGTTTGTAAAGTGATTTTTTAAAAAACAATTTGCACGCTGATTGTTGAACCTCAACAGTTAATCCATTCCAAAGACGAGCACCAACATGATATGGTGATTTACGATATACCTCACTACGTACAACATCAATATCAAAGATAGTCCTGTCAGCTTGCCGAGTCTCTCTAGCAGGAACAACTAAGTTATTATCATCAAAATGCAAATTATACATAATACAGGCCAACTGCACAGTACGTCTTTGTTCTAATATATCTAGCTTAGCCAACTCATGCAAATCACAAACAGACATTTCTCTAGGATTATGGATATCATAACAGAGTCGCAAGGCACGATTTTGTAATTTTTGCAATTTATCCAAGTCATGCTTCCTACAAAAGGTTAACATAAAACTCGTATATTCCACTAAGGGTAAAACAGTCTGTTTGTAAACTAAAACTCTTGTACGAACATCAAGATAATACCTTATTTTCCCAAATTGGAAGATTTTGAATGAGAATTTCTTGAATATTTGATTAAAATAATTATCAAGAGTAAGACATTCATCAATCAGAACACCAAGATTACAATTAAAGCTCTAAAGGATGAATGGTCCATACCATGCAGCCTAGTTACACAAAAGGTGTTTTAGAAGAGCATTCATTTCAATGACTCTCCTTTATCTTAATTTATAAAGTTTATAAACTTACACAATTTTGTCTGATTAAGGACACCCTATAGCTATACATGCATTTCATTTAAATAGGATACCAAATTAATGTATAAGTGGCTTGAATTAAAAAAACGTTTAGAAATTTGGCCAATTTTGAAAAGTGCTGCAATCTGCATGTCAATTACAAGGTTTCCTACAACGTTGTGACTATGCTGGGCTCCCTTATCTCTTGGCTAGGAGGACCCGGCCTGAGAGAGTGCAGGTGGAGGCCATTGTGTCCATGGATCTGATTGGTCAAAAAGTGATCATGTGATGCCGAGTTAGCCAAAATCTGGCTTACTCGGCGTTGGCTTGTACCTGCGCTCATTCATGACTACAGCGATAGCGTGAGTTTGAGGCGCAGGGACCAGCGTACGTTGTGACAACGTTGTGGAGTAACGTTGTCACAACATTATAGAAAATATGTTGTGACAAAGTTTTTTTGAAATGTCTTATGAATGTTGCAGCACAACATTGTATGTTTAGTTGTGGAAATGTTGTTGCAACGTTTTTCTTGAAATGTTGTGAAAAGGTGATGTTGTTAGACATTGTAGGTATATTGTGTGTTTGCTGGGAATATGACCTCTCTGTGACATCTGATTCCTCCTAACTACAGTAGCTACCACTTAAATCATCATAATCCCTTAATCCACTGAATGTAGGGGGACAGGGGCATGGTAGCTGCCTTGCCTTTACTCAGGCCTGAGGTCTGTGCGCCTTCAATCAGGCCCTCGATCTGCGTTGTGCCAAAAGGATTGGGAGAGGGCTGACTTACACTAAACAAGGTGTGTTATTTGCCCGTCCTCATGACTCATAATTGATCACCAACCGTTCTACATTTGTCATCCTGTAGAAACTTGACTTAAGGGGCCACTTCTTATAACTCAAGTAGCCAGTATGCCAAGTTTTATACTTTTATTTACAATAGTTTTGATTTAATAAATGTATTTTCAAGTCAAATTGAATGTCCCTCTATAAACTGGATGCACATTGCAAAGTGCACTTATGCAAATGCGGTGTCACAGACACAATATGAAAAAATATGAATGAGAAAACAACAGGATATATTTCTCTAAAGTTTTTTTTAGTAAGTTGTACAGTGTTTGTAGTCACATAATTTTATGATTTAATGCAAAAACATATAATATGAAGGTTCTTATATCAATTTTGAAATTCTAGAATTAGAATATAACAGCTTCTATGTCTAACGTAACACACAGATGTCCATGTTCAGTTGCACAGGGAACCCCAGACATTTGATGATAACATAATATTTTAAATGTATGAAGTAAACTGTGTGTATATGAATGTGATATACCTGTATTTCAGAATTAAATCAAAAGTATTAGACAAGGACTTAGAGAATTTCAAATTTCACTGGCCCTTCACTTTGAAGCCAAGTGCCTCCCTTTGCTGAAAAACACCAGCAACTGGTTTTCTCTGACAACGTAAACAGATCTTTCAGACTACACACTCAGTGTCAGTATAGCCAGCCAAGTGAGGATGCAACAAATGTGAAAAAAGTGACCAAAAATAACCATCAGGGCATGTTGCCAGAGTTGAGTCATTAAGAAACTCTTTTTAGTCAGTCACACAAGCTAAAATGGAGTCAGCGGGCGTAAATCATTGTGGTAAACATTAGTTGCTCAACCATAGTCTTTCTGTGCACTTTTTCATTGTCAAGCAACAAAAGAGTTAAGCCCATATTCCACATACTGATTTTGCTACCGATTTTAAAAATCGGCAGTTGAAATATAGGTGATATAAAGATGTGTTATGCATCAATAGAAAGGTCTTACAATTTTCTTTTGAAAGGTATATAGGATGTAAGGTCTTATGTTATATTCTCAGAGAAAATCAAAGAAATACAAAATTGGCAGCATCAAAATCGGTATGTGGAATACGGCCTTTAGATGATAGTGGCATGTCGTGAGAATGACAAGAGGGAGGGGAAAGGACAGTTGCATCATAACAGAAGTGTAGTACATATGTACCCACGGATAGTAACATCAGGTCATTCATCATAGCAGTTGGCTTATGTTGGTTTTATCCTATTTTTAGCTTGTCCTAGTGCTGTTAATTGGTGTAAGTTGGTGTAATTGGTTCACATCACTTGGCATATAACCTAGTTCTTCGATACTGAGTCCTATGAGTGAACAGCCCAGTTGCCATTGGTTTCCTCAGATAGATACATATCATCTGTATGTAGCCTGTCATACCAATGTTCATATTTACTCCATGTCCATTTGTATACTAAAGTTTATAGAGAAGGGGTATAGAAAAGCTTATTTTTATTAATACCAAACATTTTGGCATTTACAGATACAACTGCATCCGTGAACATCTGTTGCATTCTACCTTTGTCGTTATGAAGGTACTTGTTGGTAGAACCCTTACTTATGGGCATATATGATAAATGTAGAGTTTGGTACAAACATATAAAAGCATGTTATAATCAATATATTCACAGAGGTTAATCTTATGATTTGACATTACATTTTGACTTTCAAAGGATAGAATTATTTCTTTGGAAATAAGGTGTAGAAGATACACTCAACTTGGTGACAATGTTGTTGGACAGTGTTGGTTTCAATCACTTAACTTTTTTTTTTTTAATTGAGATGTTTCAACTTGTGGCAGTCTGCATCAGCTTAGCCTTTATATTTCATGTTACATTTGAGGAAGTTAGATACCTAGGAATGGCAAAGCTGTAATACAATTCCTTGTAACATTTTTCTAAATATGCCTTCTCCATTGACAAGTTCTCTGGTAATATGTCAGGTGTTTCTGGTGAGTACTTAATTGGATCTATTATAATGTTTTAGCTGCATAGCTATAGATCTGGGACACAAGAAACAACTCAAAAACCTTAACTTTTTTGGTCACCTCCTTTTAGTTTGTCTGTTCCTATGTTCTCATAAATTCACCAAAGTGCAAATCTGGTGGAACATTCAAAGTGACATCACAATATCATGTGTCCCGATAATGTACGACACTTCATATGAAATAACATTTATAATATGAAGCCAGAACTCTCAATTATAAGGTACTAATATAGCCTATTGCTCTGTCAGAATACAGGGAACACAGAATGAGCTGTTTCTCGCCGATCAGATCTATAGATAGCACTTGAAGTTCTGTGTGTGTTGCCTTTCCCGTGTCAGTTAGGTCGTCATTCAGCTAGATATTGCGAAAGTTTACATTTTCATTCATCAGCTATACCTGCATTTCATGATTTTGATCCTTAAGTCCTGGTTAAACACTTTGAAGAGTACAGGCCATTCATTATTTTCCTGCATGTAGGAGCCATCTCTACTGACCATCCTATGTCTCTATGTGATATCGGGAGCGGACCGTTTAAACATATTTGCAGGCTTATTTCTTTAAGCTTATCAGGTTTACTTTTATTAACACCAAATATCACTATGTTCTTGATGTCTAGAGCCTCACATCATTCTTTACAGTCACATTTTTGTTGAATTTGAATTGGATCACTTTCCAGTTTCTTTGATCTGTAGCCCTGCTCTCTTTTAGCCATGCGATATTGCCGTACCTCCTCTTTTATACTATCCACTACTGCATTATTAAATTCATTCACTGCCTCTAGGTCTCAGATTTTCTGGTCTAATGTAGTTATTTTGGATTTTATGAATACATGATTCTGTCTATGAAATATTGTTTCTTTCTCAACAGCATGCCTCATCTTAATTAAGTCGTAGAATCAAATTGAGACGATGACAAATGTAGTGAAGGAGGCAGTATACTTACTGGTGGTCCTTTACGTTATTCGTGGTACAAAAGGTAAGAAAACTTTTTCTTTTCCCTTCATTGATGCAAGGACGATACTGATGCATCACGTCAGGCTCTTAGGTGCCAGTTTCATATATTAAAAAATGTCTGAATGTTTTATTATTTGTCAGGCTGTTTAAATTAGCTGAAGACTAGCAGGAGAGGGTTCATCTATAAAACTATATCTGTTGTATGATTCAGAGTCATTGTATTTATATTTACACAAAGTTTAAATTGCAGAAAAGTTACAACAGTGTTACCATTTCCCAAACACTTTACAACCAAAAGTTTTATCTTTGTGAACCTCCTTCATTTTTTTTGTTATTGATATATATATGCAACATTTCAGAATATTGTTTAGATTTTGTAATAGTCTCTTCTTAGGAAAGGCTGCCAAGGAAGGCCAGAATAAGTAAAGAGTAAAGATTTAGATTATCTCCATGTATGTCTGTAGAATTCTCTAGCAAAAATATCTGAAGAATATTGCGAGGTTGGGAACACAAATCTTCTTCATTCTTTTTCAAATATTTAATATTTTTGGAAATGATATTACACAGCAATAATATATAATGAATGCTCCTGTGAACATATATACTTCATTACTGCACTTATATAATAAATGTGGTAATGTAGTATATATATATATATATATATATATATATATGCATTGTTAGATTTATTTTCACAATAAAATAATAGAACACCAATATCTTTTAACAAGTAATACCATAACACTCCCCCACTATCTACACAATAGTGTGACCATTGAATTTTGAAGGTATAAATTCCTAAAGCTGTATCTGAACCTGTTGATTGCACCCTGCCCAGGGCTCTCCCTCTAGAGCCCCACCTCTGGGCTGAGGTCATACAAGCAGGAATGGCCTTGTGAATCCTTCACAGATAGTCTGTGCAAATTGAGCATCTTGTATACTGATTTTAATTTGTAGTGTATGTAGGCCTAATTGGTCTTATAATATATATGCAACTGCATTAACATTGGGGGATATACCCCTGAATCTCCTTTTTCGTTTTTTTTAAAAGGGGTGCACTTCCATATCCACATACACAGTCATTACAAAATACATGGACAAAAATAAATGGCAGCCCACATAATGATATCTATAAGCATGGAATTTGAGGCCCCACCTGTACAGTTCAACCCTGAGGGTTCCACCTCCTAAGCCCCCCTTCTAGTTCTACAGCCCCACCTCTGTTTCATACAGTCTGTACCACCCCTCCACCAACGGTGTCAGCCGAGACCTTGTATGTATATATAGGATATATCGAGACTGGAAAGCTAGAGGGAAACCTGTTAAGCACTACAGGCCTGCCACCTGGGTGCTGGTGGATTGGATTTGGATTGACCATTATGTCTGTGGCAAAAATGGCAAAGGTGGTATCACTTGCTATTCCAAAAATACACTGGTAATGATCAGCCCCTGGTCACAGGTGACTAGCTGGGATCCAACCAGCCATCAGGGAAATGGACACATATGGCCATAGAGAAGCTTTCCAGTCTCAATATATCCTATATATACATACAAGGTCTCTGGTGTCAGCACATGCTATTATGATCCCCTTTTGCCATTAACCTATGGGTGCAAAGAAATCGCACCTAAACTGGTTGCTTGTTTGCAGTCCTAGTTTGATTTACTACAGCCTGGATGGGACTAAGGTATATTCTTCAAGCTGATAGGGCATTCGTCATGATAAAAAATCTTCTGCTTATATAATTGTCATAGACAGATAGCCTATAGGTATGTTAACTGTGAGATCATGTATTTCCTGCCGCTGTCAGAACAACCACACCATCTAGTGCAGAGAGAATAAATTAGACAAGCTGGTTCTCCCAATACTAGACTATTCTGTTGATGTCGATTGTTGTTCAGATGTGTACCATGTGTAATAGAATATGCGATAAGTTGAGGGAGGGTTGATAAATTTTCTTAGATTTGAAGTGTTGATTCCATCAAAAGTTAAAAAATGTATAAATATATTTTTCTTGTAAAATAAAGATGTAAAACTAAGGTGTGTGGCCAATTTACATGGATGTACATATTAGATGTACATATTCGATGAGGTAGGCCAGAATTGTGCATGTATACATAGCAGCATGGAGGATGGAGGTAAAAGTAGAAACATGGTCTAGAGTAGTCTAGAGTAGTGGTATTGATTATGGTAATATAAAATGTTTAAATAACAAATATATTTGAAGCTAGACATTTTATCATTTTCATATGTGAGTCAACTTCAAGCCCTATGGATGATTATGAAAGGAAAAAACACTCAATTGAAAAAGAGCATATTGTTGATTTGAGTTTAAGGGTCTAAATCAAAAATGGAATATCTGTTTGAAGGTTGTGGGGTGAGGTGGTGTGAGATAGCTCTGTACAACACTTGACCACTTTCACTCTTTGTTTATTCTTCACCCGGCGCAGGGGGTCCTTACACACCGCGAACAGTTGTGTTCTCCACTGACTCAATAACTGTAGATGAAGATGTGGGAACAGTAACAATTGAAATTATTGTCACAACAGACGCAGAACTTCTTATAGGGTAAGTCTATAGAAGGTTTGCAAGTAACATATTTCTCTTTGAAGTCCTTGACTGAAATTTTTCACCATAGTCGAAGGTTGCTTTGTTTTGTTGTCAGGCCTTTCATAAATACTGCATACGGATACAACTTCTATTGAAACATCCATTCATGGAGTGAAATAGAAAGATCAAATAAATAAAACTAAATAAATTAGAGGTGTCTATTGATTTTGTGTTGAGCATAGTGAGCCAGGGGCTTTAATATGTAATGATTTATGTTCGGTCAGAAAGTCTTTCTACCAAAAAGACTTTTATGTATACATTTTTCTGATCATAGAAAGTTTTGGCGGCATTTTTTCTTTTGACCTTGAAGTATATTTCAAGGTCATCAAAGAAAAAGAGTATTAAAATAATGTAAAAAAGCATGAAAAATAAGTTAATGTTAAAAAGTAGAAAATGAAATCGGAATAGATGCTCTTTTTAATTCTCTAACACAAAGGTTATTTATCAAGGACAAAAGGTTATCTAAAGGTCATTTTAAAGGTCAACCCTCATTGTGCCTTACAGATTTGTAATGGTGATCATTCTAGCAAGTGGTTTAGACACTATTCTATGTTAAAAGTTGGGAGAGAAAATCATATAAATATTTGACTTTGAAGGTGACTCTCAAGGCCACAAAGATCCTTTTTTTTTATTTCATATTTCACATCGTTTTTGTATCTGGAACATAACAGCAACTTCATTTGGCTTTTGTGACCTTGAAGGTCATTTTCAAGGTCAAATGACAAAATTACTTATATTTGAGCTTACTTCATCTTGTATTAACACTTTAAAGCATGTAAGCAGTATCTATAATGTCAATATATACATTAGGAAAATGACTATAGAGCTGCAAGACATTTTGGAAAAGAGAGACATGTGTATCTAGTTTTCTTCTATATCCATATTTATATTGAAGTCCAAAATGCCTGTCAAACTCAACAGAACATCGAAACCTAATCATCTTGACTTTTGCTGAAGCCAGGGTTATACCTTACTTTCTCAAAAATTTGAGCTCGATAACCTTGGCCTTGAAGGTCAAATTATGAGGTGTATCTATTGAAATCCTAATTTTAGTAATGAATATGGTCTTTTTATCCTGATAAATTGGCATTAACAAAGATACTTTCTTCATAAGTGACTTTCTTTGTAGATAATGTTTTGGGACCTGGCTGGTTCACTGTGTCAGGCATTTTTTAGTTGTTGTGATTTGTAATCTTAAAAATGTTTTACTTTTCATATATATATATATATATATATATGGTCAATTTTCACGAAACATGCCCAAGCAACGAATCAGAATCAGATAAATTTTGGTCAATGTATCCTTAGTGAATTGGAGTATCTATTTATGTTATTGGGAACATTAAGATTAATTTGTTTTCAATTTGTGGGAATTTAAGTATAAAGACCTCCACAAACAATGACAACACCCCCACGATGTATGACATAACATTAAAGGGCCCAGCATATCTATCTATGCTGATGTCTAAATTATGTTATTTTGATGTCTGTTAGAAATTTGACAGTAAATGCCTCCACGATCTACGATAGCCCCGATAATCTATGACAAGACACCAAAACACAATAAAAATCAATTAATTACATGATTAGACAATATTTTAATGGTGAGTAGCAAAACACATAGTCTTGTGTATTTAAGCAATAATGTGTTGATCATATATGACTTACTACAAAATAAGATTAGTATAACTTTGAAATGTATGTCTCCACGATCTATGACAGCCCCCACGAATGATGACAGGACATTAAAATACCAAAAAAAATATTAGAAAATACGTTCATAAGCTAATTGTTTAGGTTTGTACATGTACATATGAATACACAATTAAAATTGATGAAATAATATCTGCTATTCAGATAGGTGTGTACATAACCAAATGGAACTGGTGAATTTATATCAGTCTCTGGGATCCTATTAAGGATGCTTGTGCAGTGAATTGAAAAAAATCAGAACGAGCTGAAATACACAACCAGAAGTCCGATATGTGGTACATATTTGTGGCATTTATACCATATAATTTTGTGGCATTTAAATCATATACCTACAAAATGACTTTAAGTGCTCCAAATTGATATACTTAATGTTTCAGCTGAAACATTAAGTCAATCAATGCCACAAATAGTTGGTTATGTATACACCTATCTGATTTTACAACTCACTGACCACGTATCCATAATAAGATCCTGGAACGTGCAGTTCATCTCTGAACAACCTCCAAAGACCTACAATATATACGGACAACATCTAAACAACATCATGCAGCTTTATAAACAAAAAAAATACAAAATGCCCTACAGAGATGCCTCATCACACTCTAGTTCTCCTAAGTTTATTTCATGACCCTGAATGCTCCCAAGTCTACCTTATGACCTCAAATGCTCCCAAGTCTACTTTATGACCACTGATGCTCCCAAGTCTACCTTATGACCTAATCTGCTCCAAAATCTACCTGAGGAAAAAACACAAGTGCTCCTTAGCCTACCTAATGACAACAATTGCTCCAACAGATGGTGTACCTTATGAAGCAATGCCTACAAGATGTATCCAACAGATGCCTATTTATTGTACTTACAAATGGCTCTCTCAAGTTCACCTCTGAACATACCCTGTATGCCTCACCACAACACATGCATGGCAACACCATACAAAATATTACACAGAAAAACTCTAGACAGGAATCAACAATCAAAGAAGAAGCCCCAAAATGCACTCCATCTCACATTCCATCCCAGTGCTCCCAAATCTACCTAATGACCACTGATGCTCCCCAGTCTACCTTGTGGCTTCAGCTGCTCCCAAGTCTACCTTATAACCAACACCAAATGCTCCCAAGTCTACTTATAAGTCTCATATACCTACAAAATGACTTTAAGTGCTCCAAATTGATATACCTAATGTTTTTAAGCGCTCCCAAGTGTACCTTATAATATTATGGCAAAATCCACAATATGTACTCCTGATGAAGGCCTACTTTCAGCAGAAACGTTGAGTCAATAAATGCCACAAATATGTACCACATATCAGACTTCTGGTTGTGTATTTCAACTTGTTCTGATAATATCGGCTATCATCCAATAAAGATTAGCATGGATACACAATAAGAAAAAAGTACTCATTTTTTGACATAAGCCTCTGGACTGCCAGGTAATTGTCCTCATAATCATTTTTTAAGTATCATTTAAAGTGTCCAAGAGTATTACAAATAAAGGCACAGCAATCTAAAGCATTTGACACAAGTCAGTTTTTGAGTTTCAGCTATTACTATACACAATTTACTTGCAGTATAGTGTCAGAATCGGGATCTGCTACTGAGGGGCTGGATTTTGATGCAGTAGCCATCCAGTCCTTAGGAGTCGGCCCCAGCAGTGGTTCTGTTACAGTTACTTTTACCATCAACATCATTGATGATACAATATTCGAACCTGATGAACACTTCACCATAATTCTCAGACAAGGACCCGGGTCGGCATCATTTGACGAGGCAGTGTTAAATGTCACAATCAGGATGAATGATGGTGAGTATGTTACAACAACCTTACCCATATTCCATGTTTTGATGTAGGTGTCAAACGTTTATCAACATGCTTATGATTCCCTTATTACTTATAGTTGAGGTTGGAGGGAAGGGCCACTAGAAAACAAAACCACATCAGCAGGCAACTACTCAACAATCTCTCATTGTTGGCAAAAAAAAACATATTTTTACTAAATTTACACTGTCTTGGCTAATTGCAGGTAATGTGCAGAGTCAATACATGTGAAGGTCTGTTTTGGAGAATCCTAACTGAAATTTACGCCATTTTTATCAATTCACACCCTTGCCAGCCCCTCATCAAAGAGGGAAGTCCTGTCAATCACCCCATGTCCGCCCCACACTGCTGTCTGCCCTTCATCAAAGAGAGAAGTCCTGTCAGTTGTTCCTTGTCTGTTTCACATTTCTGCAGGCCCATCATGATAGAGAGAAGTCCTTTCATCAGTCGCCCCCATCCACCTCACACCCCTGCATGCCCTTCATCAAAGACAGAAATCCTGTCAATCACCCCCCGTCCACTCCACACCTCTGCCTACCCTTCATCAAAGAAGTGTTGTTAGTCCCCTTTGTCTCCCACTCAGTCAGACCCCTCTTTCTCTCTTATATCCTGTCGACTTATTTGGAGGATTCAAACAAATCACAGACAGGGAGGATCAAGGTTATAAAAAACAGGAAGTAGTCAGTGAAACATTCTACTCAAAATGATCCAATATAGTATCACTGAGGTTAATAATTCATATTGAAGTGCATGTTATAGATTTTCATATTGACACTCAACATTTATTGCTTCTTTATAACAGTAATGACTACAACCACCCCTCAGACAACCACTCCTCAGACAACCACCCCTCAGACAACCACCACTGACACAACCACCCCTCAGACAACCACCCCTCAGACAACAACTCCTGAGACAACCACCCCTCAGACAACCACTCCTGAGACAACCACCCCTCCAACAACCACTCCTGAGACAACCACCCCTCAGACAACAACCCCTCAGACAACCACCACTGAGACAACCACCCCTCAGACAACCACCCCTCAGACAACAACTCCTGAGACAACCACACCTCCAATAACCACTCCTGAGACAACCACCCCTCCAACAACCGCCCCTCCAACAACCACCCCTCCAACAACCACCCCTCAGACAACCACCCCTCAGACAACCACCACTGACACAACCACCCCTCAGACAACCACCCGTCAGACAACCACCACTGACACAACCACCCCTCAGACAACCACCCCTCAGACAACAACTCCTGAGACAACCACACCTCCAACAACCACTCCTGAGACAACCACCCCTCCAACAACCACCCCTCCAACAACCACCCCTCAGACAACAACCCCTCAGACAACCACCACTGAGACAACCACCCCTCAGACAACCACCCCTCAGACAACAACTCCTGAGACAACCACACCTCCAATAACCACTCCTGAGACAACCACCCCTCCAACAACCGCCCCTCCAACAACCACCCCTCAGACAACCACCCCTCAGACAACAACTCCTGAGACAACCACCCCTCAGACAACCACCCCTCAGACAACAACTCCTGAGACAACCACCCCTCCAACAACCACCCCTCCAACAACCACCCCTCAGACAACCACCCCTGAGACAACCACCACTGACACAACCACCCCTCAGACAACCACTCCTGAGACAACCACCCCTCCAACAACCACTCCTGAGACAACCACCCCTCCAACAACCACCCCTCCAACAACCACCCCTCAGACAACCACCCTTCAGACAACCACCACTGAGACAACCACCCCTCAGACAACCACCCCTCAGACAACAACTCCTGAGACAACCACACCTCCAACAACCACTCCTGAGACAACCACCCCTCCAACAACCACCCCTCTAACAACCACCCCTCAGACAACCACCCCTCAGACAACCACCACTGACACAACCACCCCTCAGACAACCACCCATCAGACAACCACCACTGACACAACCACCCCTCAGACAACCACCCCTCAGACAACAACTCCTGAGACAACCACACCTCCAACAACCACTCCTGAGACAACCACCCCTCCAACAACCACCCCTCACGCAACCACCCCTCAGACAACCACCCCTCAGACAACAACTCCTGAGAGAACCACCCCTCAGACAACCACCCCTCAGACAACCACCTCTCCAACAACCACTCCTGAGACAACCACCCCTCCAACAACCTCCCCTCCAACAACCACCCCTCAGACAACAACCCCTCAGACAACCACCACTGAGACAACCACCCCTCAGACAACCACCCCTCAGACAACAACTCCTGAGACAACCACACCTCCAACAACCACTCCTGAGACAACCACCCCTCCAACAACCACCCCTCCAACAACCACCCCTCAGACAACCACCACAGACACAACCACCCCTCAGACAACCACCCGTCAGACAACCACCACTGACACAACCACCCCTCAGACAACCACCCCTCAGACAACAACTCCTCAGACAACAACTCCTCAGACAACCACTCCTGAGACAACCATCCCTCAGACAACCACCTCTCAGGCAACCACTCTTCAAACAACCACCCCTCAGACAACCACCCCTCAGACAACCACCTCTCAGACAACAACATCTCAGACAACCACCCCTCAGACAACAACTCCTGAAACAACCACCCCTCCAACAACCACTCCTGAGACAACCACCCCTCCAACAGCCACCCCTCCAACAACCACCCCTCAGACAACCACCACTGACACAACCACCCCTCAGACAGCCACCCCTCAGAGAACAACTCCTGAGACAACCACCCCTCAGACAACAACTCCTGAGACAACCACACCTCTAACAACCACTCCTGTGACAACCACCCCTCCAACAACCACCCCTCCAACAACCACCCCTCAGACAACCACCCCTCAGACAACCACCACTGACACAACCACCGCTCAGACAACCACCCCTCAGACAACAACTCCTGAGATAACCACCCCTCAGACAACCACTCCTGAGACAACCACCCCTCAGACAACCACCCCTCAGACAACCACTCCACAAATAACCACCCCTCAGACAACCATCCCTCAGACAACCAGCCCACAGACAACCAACCCACAGACAACCACCACTGACACAACCACCCCTCAAACAACCAACCCTCAAATAACCATTACTCCTACCTCTCGGACAACCACTCCTCAAACAACCACCCCTCAACCGACCACCTCTCGGACAACCACCACTGGCATAACAAATCCTCAGACAACTACCCCTCAGACAACCACCCCTCAAACAACCACCCCTCAGACAACCACCCCTCAGACAACCACTCCAACAACCATCACCCCACAGACAATCATGGCTCAGACAACCACTCCTCAAACAACCACCCCTCAGACAACCACCACTCAGACAACCCCTCAGACAACCATCACTCAGACAACCTCTCAGACAACAGACCCTCAAACAGCCACTTCTCAGACAACCACCCTTCAAACAACCATCCCTCAGACAACCGCCACTCAGACAACCGCCACTCAGACTAACACACCTCAGATGACCAATTCTCAGACAAACACCCCTCAGATGACTACCCCTTCGTTAACTACTGAGAAAACTACAACTCTATCTGGGGTAATTGCTCCAGAGACAACTGCTCTCCAGGAAATTACTGCAGAAACAACTGCTGAAGTTGCTGAAGGTAATTATCTGAAATGACAAACTATAGAGGGACAACTCTAGAAACAGTTTTAGGAAGTAACAATGAACCACTCCTTTTACTCTCTACCTACAAATACCTTCAATGTTGTCATGTGTTCAAGGTGTGGACAGTACATTGTAGCAGCTTATTACAAGAATCATAAACATGAACAAAATCTAATTACACTTTCCTTAATGGATAAGTTTACAATGAATTATAAAACTACTAAATCATTAGTCAAAACATGTTTTAACAAATTACAGTCTATTCTAGATAAAGACTGGGGAAATGACTAGTTTACTTAAGGGCCATACCCACTAGACGATTTTACAATTTACCTCAAAATACCCAGCAAAATTGCTGGGCTATCACAATTGCAAGGCATTTTCCTATGGGTATGGTGTGCATTCTGGGCGAAGGCCAACGGACAATGGAATCACTGTGAAAATCCCTGAAAAAAAATCAAACTTTCTTGATCTGACAGTCGCCGGGTGACAATGACGCTTATCCTCCCAGTTGTCTGTTGCCCGGCAATGGTAAAATTGCATAGTGGGTATGGGGCTTTAGTGACAATGATCTAAACAGTAAATATAGACAACAAATTAGGGAGGCAATTAATCCAGACAAAAATTTGAAGAACTGTCAAAACCCTTTGCAGGTGGTCTGAGCCTTGTAGGTTTGATATTGTTGTTAGTTGGGATTGGTGCCCTCCTCTTCGTACCAGCCACTGTGTTAGGTTGCCTGCTCAGGAGACCGACTTTGTCAGTACTACAACGAAGAATGGTTATGCCACAGAGCTCAACCTATACCCCAAGGGTAAGCATTGACTTTTTTCAAATAAAAATTGTGTTGAACCATTGTGTCTGAACCCATTATCTTCATTGAACAAAGTCTGTTCAAATATCTGGTGAAAACCTGGATTGACATAAGCAACGTAATTATACTTAACATAGTAAGTCTTGGAATTAACTTCTAATTGAACGTCACAAATAGGTAGCATGACATATCATCTAAAACACAGGACAATCAATTGCTGTAATTTACATCATGATAATATAATTTAATGTATTGTATCATATTTATACTTACCTACAAAGAATCATTTATGTAATGACCGTGGTTCAATAAATCAAAAAAATGTATAGGTAGAAGTTTATAAGTTATACAAGCCAGAGCGATCATCTCAGCGCACCTGCTCTACATAATTATGAGAGTGTAGTTCATACACATATGCGTACATCAAATTAATAGGAATGTATATATAAGGACCAAAGTTACCTACTGTTGTTGGTTTCTACTGTCATCACATATATAATTATTATATATATGTGTACATCTACTCAGTTGGGGTCTTTCTAATATTTCAGATTCGAATTATAAGAAGGTGGTATCCTAGACGTCCAAATGCCTTTGTCTTGAGACAAAACTCACCCTGGGTGCATCCTATACATGCAATGTCCTGTCAAGAGAGAAATGATGCTACATCGGTATGTTATGAAAAATAAGCATACTATGATACCAATTGCACTAAGTCCAGACAAATACTACAGGAAATATCAGTTGTTAAGAATAGTTGACTAGCTTTGTATTGATGGATATCTACCTACATATCATAGTTTATTTCACAATTATCATTTCTTATTCATTCAGAAGGTATCATTTGTAATGGACATGTGAATATAGTTAATATACCTGCTTATGTGTATATCTAATCAGTTGGTATGTTTTGATATTTCAGATTCGTATTATAAGAAGGTTGTATCCTAGGCATCCCAACACCTTTGTCTTAAGACAAAACACAACATTGGTGCTGCCTATACATGGGATGTTGCATTAAAAGTCACCACTACTTATACAACAGTATCATGCTCATAAAGTCCTTTCTGTAGATTGTTGCCATGTAGATAAGTCTGTGGATTGTTGCCATACATTCATTGATTCATTTAATTTATACTGCAGTATAATCATTTCTGAAAGATCTGGCTGATACATACATCACTAGATTGCATTTACAGAGTAAAGTACCCTTATTAAATGGGCTTTTGCGCCATTACAATTCTCAGTTTTAAAGGTAACTTTTTAAAGACGCAATCTACATATCAACCTGATGCTGAGTCTATGTCTTGCTACTAAATTTTATATATCATGATTGTTGCTATGAATAAATATTAGATATAATAATACAAGACTCAATTATTTGAATATTTATGTTAATTTAAGAATCTAGTAAAATCTCTCAATGCATCATTCTTTATTTCCTGTTTTTCCTCTCTGTATTTGTATCTGTAAGTATCATGAAGCCTGCAGAATATGGCAGGAGAGTTTGTTGTATTCCTACTTCTATAGTAAATAAGTCTGCAGGGTTAGTAGCAATATATTATCTGTGGCCATAGATTTTGATGTTTGACCTTAAAATGACTTTGTAAAACTCATGATAAAAACATTCTGAATCCTTTTGTCAGAGTGAAGAGGAATGTTTATGAATGTATAGTAACTGGTCCTTTCTTTCTTGTTTTGGCACTTTGACCCATAATCTGAGAATTGTTGCCTCTCCTAAAACATAACATTATAATATGGGATATCCCAGCTCTGTGTATGTTAAAGCCGGTCACAAAACTTTCACATTGGGTTTTGGGCAAAGAGCGTGTGAGTGAGTAATGGATGTTTTACTCAGGCAAAGAGAGTATGGTTGATACACGTATTCGAGCTTGTCTAAAATAATTAGGGACAAACTCAGCAACTAAAGCACAGTCCTTAAGCCTCTTCACCATAGGCAAGTTCTGTTGCAATGTCTTCTGTCTCATGAATGAGATAAATGTCTTCTTGTTGTTATAAATATTTTACATGAGTGCAAATATGGTTGCAAGCATGAGAAAACCGAGAAGTAGCATTCCCCCTATGAGAGAATGACCCCTACAATCAGATGTGATTATTTTCACAATAGATTTGACACTAAGATCTCATGGAAGAGACTAAATAAATCCAACCTGTTGGATATTTTGTTGGTTGCAATTTTTGAACTTCTGCAACCGGGGCTACAATAATGTAACATTTCAAATATTAGAAGATCATAGACAACCTCATGGCCTAGCGTGAATGTGTCTTCAGTCTTGCACTATAAACTAGGTCCAGGCACCCAATGGTGCAACACGTGTTTTTATTGACTGCCACCTTTGCCAACAGGTCAATCTTTTTCTTTTATGCAAGATTTCTATGCAGAGTACACTTATTGCAATGAGTAACAGTACAATGACCAGGTAGAATAGTCCTGCCAGGTTCTCAACCTGAATACTAGTAGTGGAAGATGGTGCCTGGGAACAGTGCAATTGCTTGGGCCAGTACTGCTTTATCCATCTTACAAGCAGACCAGTCTGGGATAATCTCATGATGCTGGAAATAAATAGTTCATTTAGTTATACTCAACTGCATGGTGAGCTTTGTTTCTAATTGAAATACAAGTACAAGCAATGGACTGTACTGACTGCCATGGTATGGTGAAAGGTTAACCAGAATATAAGTCTTACAATTATTGGTAAAGCCTATAGCCTATGTTTTCACTATAAATTATATATTCAGCTATGAACTATGTCTAACATTTGCAAAATGAGAGCAAAATCTGGTAAATTTGCTTCATAAAATGGTATAAGATATAGCTGTTCATAGTTCAAATTCTGTTGACTTTCCTAAGCTATTTGTCAATGAAATGGTTATCATACCCTAATTACTTACATTTCGGATATCTCCCGCTGGTAAGCGGAATTATTTTGTAACCCAAACCCATACTGCAGGGGCCACAAATTGTCTGTAAAGAGTCGAAGGTCGCAGGATGTCGGTAGGTGAAGTTTCCCAGCGGTGGCATCGACCATGTAGGCATAGTTCCCCGCATCGACGAGGGCAAGATGTCGCTGGTGAGAAGGGCTCAAGACCAGGGTGCCCTGCCTCTCCCACTTAGCCATTCTGCTCCACATGGAGGCATACACACCAGGAGATGTCTAGAGGGGCAAACAGCAGAATGTAAACACATGTTTATCTAAAACTATTACAGCTACACTAAGATATGTTTTAAAAGTAAATGAAAATTTCAAAGAAAAAGGTACTGGTTGCCATGTATGATATGATAACATTCCAGGATTTCTGATAATGTGTGGACATGAAGGGGAATATCCTCCCCCAAGCATGTGATAATGCAAGGCAATTTTGACATGTTTTTAGGGGCCACTGGACACTCTCCCCCACAGATCTCTATGGTCAGGATACCAGAGTGAAGTGGTACTGTGGTGGAGAGTGCCTGTAAGCCAACCCTTTCTTATATAAAGGAAAAACTGTAATAATGATGCAATACAAGAAACTTGAGTGTTATAGAAAGATTACTTAGAAAATCATAGTGGCCATTACTAATGAGGGAACACTGGTGTCTGATTGATAGATGGCTCATAGATAAATTCACATTTTTTCCTGATTCCAAATTTTCTATTTCTAATTAACTAATGAAATTGAGTGTTTTACAGTGTCAAAAGCTATTGAATGGACTTTGTATGTGGCTGTAGTTTCCTGATTAGCATACTGTGTGGCACATGTTTTTAGTAAACTTTGAAATTGATTTTCACAGAAACCTTCCTTACTTTTATCAATTAAATTATTTTCATGTTTAAAAATCCAGATCCAAGATGAGGGAAATGCAGCTATGTGGTGTATTACTCCCTAGTCATCTCCTCATTTGACTGTTGTGAACAAGACTTGTAAGACTTTTTCACTTGTAATTGTATTACTTACTCTAAAAAGAATTTACTGACAACCGTGGACTGATTGATATCTGGAAACTTGCTGCTCCAACCCTGCATTTTTACAGATTGTTTATATTGATGTTTTATTGAGCTAAAAAAAAACCAGATGCATTTCAACTATCAACTTTTCACTTTTTATTCGTACCTGTAGAATCCAACTGTTCACAGGCGTGAAATCTAACAATTCACCCCTGTTAAAAATACACTGTTAATTCTACACTGTAACTCTACTCATATATGAAAAGTTCAACTGACTTTCGAATCATCCTGATGAAGACCATGACAGGTTGAGACATGTTGATCACGCTGTAATTTTTTAAAAGTTAACTATTAATCAAAACTTCAGTCATCGTAAATCCAGTTGTTGAGTTTGGTATCTGTCTCCACCTCCACTTCCCTAGTTGTAGAACATCACTTGGGGGCCTTCCATTAAGTACGTACGCAACAAGGGGGGGTGGGGGGGTCTCGAATTTTGGAAAATTTGCGTACGTTCCTGTACAAATCCATTGCGTACTTTAGCCTAAGGGGGGGTGGGGGGGTCTAGAATTTTGGAAAATATGCGTACATACTAAATGGAAGGCCCCTTACCTGAAAGAGGCTGATGTAACTTGAACCACCCAATGTTCCAAATTTGAATTGTTCTTGCATGGACAGAGTTTCAAGCGAGTTGAATGGTGGATTTTGTATCTGGACGGTGAGCATGGCGACCAGGTTACTGCTGTAGGTAGCAGACAGGACCACCCCTGTCAGCATCCAGGAGATGAAGACCAGCCTCAGCAGGTGGGAGGGCATCAGTTCTACTGTGGCTACAGCAAGAACAATGAGTTTTACCACTGTGAAATTCAGTTGTTATTGAATAGATAAGCACACTGTCTTGCTACAAATTGACAATAGGGAGCATTTGCCAATAGCGGCTGGACGTGACTCTAGCTGGCCACCAAACTGCCAGGTGTGCTAATTACAGGTACCAGTGGTGGTCACTGGTGCCATGCCTGAGTGCACAGATCACGGGTACCAGTGACCGCTGGTCAAGGTGTGTCACCTGTATACACCTGGCTGGTTCCAGTCCGACCTTTGTGCACTGTTATTTGGCTGTGCATGCCCTACTGAGTGTCTTCTCACCATTTACATTGCTTTTAAACACATCAATTATTGCAAACATAATAGTTCAGAATACTTTTATTGGTCATTTTGTACCAGCCAAGGATTAGCAGCATACATGCCAGTAACTTTCACCAACACATTTTCACTTCACAGTCACACACACACTGCTAGCACTTGTTTTTTTAACCCTGAACTTGCCACCTGGATAGACACTAGTGAAAATAGACTGTGTGATAAACCATGGAACAACAAATAAAGATACTGGGCACACCCAAACATTGGCAATATGCAACATGTGCACATTTGTTATTTTTTTTTATTTATTTTTTTTTATTTAGTCCTCATCACATGTACATGCGCTTTTCATGACGACGTAACAATAATATATCAACATATAATATATATATCAATAAGATGTTCTTTACACTTATACTGGCTTACTTTAAATTCAATTGTTCTCGTTTTCTATATACATCCATCAGTATTTTTGTTGTCAACATTGATAACAATTCCTTTTTTGTAGCAACATTCTGTATGTAATAGGGGAGTAATTTCCAATAAGAATAACCCCTATATATTACGTTTTTCTTATACACATCTAACACTGGTTTTTCCAATTTTAGTTTTTTCCCTTTATCACTGCGCAAAAACACAGTAGTATGATCCACATCTAGCTCTTGTAACTTTTCAAATATCACCAATATAACACGACGTAATCTTCGTATGTATAACATTTCCACCATACATTGGCTATGTACATTTTCCTCATCATCAGATGTTATAATACGTCCTTCATATTTATAATTACAAACTATTTTCAAACCCCTAAATTGTAACATTTGTAACCGATCTATAAATTGTTTTCCACTGCTATCCATCAAAATATCCAAATAATCAAAGAATGGAAGAACCATCTGTTTATAAACCAACAGTGCTGCTTTATAACTTAACAAATATCTTATTTTTCCAAATAAGTACAGTTTGTATGAAGCCTTTTTAATTACTGTTTTTAAAAAACAACTATAATCAAGGCAACTATCTAAGGTTACCCCAAGATAACAAAACTTTTGTACCTTCCCAATTATCAATCCCCGATCTATATCCATACTATGGGTATCTGTGTAAACACTATCCAATTTTGGTTTCGTGGTGAAATACATAACTTTTGTTTTTTCAGCATTTATGCTCAAAACATTTGAGACACACCATTCTCTATAACATTCAATTCCTCTCTGTAATTTGTTATCTACATCGAGAATATTATTACTCATATAAGACAAAACAGTATCGTCTGCATACATCAACATATCAATCTCAGGTACAGTTTCCCTCATATATTTTACACAATCATTTGCAAATAAGATATACAAGGCAGGTCCAATACAACTACCTTGAGGAAGGCCATTTATTACCACGATTTCACTAGATAGGTTATTATTAAATAATGTTCGCTGTTTCCTATCCTTTAAATATGATTCAAACCACCGAACAACAGATTTACCTAATCCAAAATCTAGTAATTTACGTAAAAGCAATTGATGGTTTACACAATTAAATGCCTTTGATAGATCGACGTAAATACTACCTCCATATAAACCTTTATTTAACCCTTCCGCCATATAGTTAACAAAATATTGCACAGCCCCCTGTGTACCGCTTCCTTTAATAAATCCATATTGTTTAGTTGTTAATAGTTTATTATCATAAATATGTCCCATCAATTGACGATGAACTAATTTTTCCAAAATTTTTTCAGGGTAGGGTAGTAAGTTTATAGGTCTCCAATTTTTTGCAAACTGCGAATTTTTATTTTTAGGAATTGGGACAATTTTCGCCATTTTCCAATTTTCAGGGAAAATCCCTGTGCCTAAAGAGCAATTAAAAATATGTGTTAGATACATCAACAGAGTTAAGAAGGCATCCCTCAAAACCTTTACATTAATATTTTCCAATGCAGACGACTTGTTTACATCCAATAATTTGATCACTTCATCCACATCTTTCATAGACACTTCATGAAATTCAAGTTTTTCAAAAGTAGTATCTACATCCGTCAAATTATTAGATATTATTGGATCCATTGATACTTCACCCAATCTGCTAAAGTACGTATTTAAGAAATCACAAGAAGCCTTAGCATCTAACTTCTCCTTATTTTCCTCAGTATTTAATAATACCTCAGTCATCCGCACGCCTTTTAAGTCACCGAAAACACCATTTATAACCTCCCAAAATTTCTTCGGATTGGTTTTGTTTTCCTCCAATTTATTCCTTATAACCCTTGACTTTGTTTGTCTAATGAGTTTTGTTGTTGCCTTTTTACATTCTTTAAAATTATTCCAATTTTCTTCAGAATTTTCTTTAAGTATTTTCCTAAAACATAAATGTTTACGGTAAATTGACTCCTTTACCTCCGGCGTTATCCATGCAGGCTTACTTTCCTCCACTCTACGTACTTTCAATGGACAGAAAACATTCAAACTATTTACAATACATAAATACATCTCATCCCACAATTCATTAGGATTTATCTTACACATAAATTCAGTAAAGTCATGTTCAAGCAATTTCTCAGCGAATTTTCCTGCATCATAATTTCTATAATTACGTCCAGTAACTGTGATAAAATTCCTTTTTTCACGTGCCTTTTTCTTCACAATGCACACCGGTAAATGATCACTTACTACATAATCTAATATATTAGCATATTTTACATATTTCATATTTGAGAAAATCAAATCAATACATGTGCCTTTACTTTTGTCAAGTCGAGTGTTAGTCAGAATGTATTGCTTTATGCCATCCGTTTTTTCCCAAGTTTTCAGAATTTTATAACCCTTTGTGTTTCTTCCTTTATAATTAATATTGAAATCACCGAGTAATGTAATTTCCGTTTTCAATATATCCAAATCCTTGAACATAATGTACAAATATTTCTCGAAATTAATCAAGTTACCTGAAGGTGGCCTATATATCAAAACTATACGTTGCCTTTTCATTGTCGGATAATTTAAATCCAAAGTGATATACTCCACATCCTTCTCTGAAACAATTAAATGTGGTTGTAATTCTATATAGTTTGCATATTTATTTCGTACATATATTGCAAGTCCCCCTCCTTTCTTTACCAAATTTGGTTTATCAATGATCGGTGTTACTCTATCTTGTCTAAACAGAGTATAACCCTGTTGAAATAGAATTGTATCAGGTATTCCACTGTGTAACCAAGTTTCACTTAAACAAATAATATCATATATCCCAAATTTTAGGAAAATCTCGTCTTGTTTTTTAAAGAAACTTCGTGTATTGATATGTATAATTGAAAAACCTTTCACACAATCATTTGATCTCATAGTATTATCCATTGTGACAACAATAAACAAAACGTATCAAATCTTAAGGTCTTATCCCCTTTTAACTCTATAAGGCGATAGACCAATGACATATTTACATAAACACTATATACAAATACAAGTCCATACGGCATAATAATGATATACTCCATGGCAAATGAGTTCACATTACAATACCCAAAAAGTAATGTTTCCCCACCTACTTGGAATAATACCAAGTGTATGAGAGTTCGATGCATTTAAATATTTGGATTATATTATGATTAACACAAGGGGCCCTGATCACAAGACTACAGTTGGGTCATTACCACATATAACCATAATATTTGCACACAGAAAAACATATCAGTTCAATGAACATTTTGTTTTGACTTCTGACACCAAGTTGGAAGGTGAAAATACTCTAGGAACTTGGGTAGATATGCTTTACTTCTCAGAAAGAACATACATTAATTCAGATGTCTTTTCTCTAGTTATTATATGCCTTGTGTTGCTCTCATAATCAGGTTAGTTGGACAGAACCAGTATCAGTTCATGTGTTTTATTCATTGGCAATCATCAAGGTCTCTTACCTTGGTTAAAAGCTGCTCCAAGTGAGCTCCAGATGTTTTCAGATAGTGGGGAGGCCAGCAAAGGCTCCCTGCTGCCCTGGTAAATGTACCTGACTGACCTCCCCAAGGCCCAGAGCAGTGCTCCCACCCCTGGGACCAGAAGGACCCAGAGAAACCAGACCTGCCACTTGTAGGGCCTGAGGATGAGAAGCGACTCCAGCAGGGGGTGCGGAGAGTCCTTGTACAACACCGCATACTCCTCAATGTAAAAGGGAAACGTAAAGTCCATCACCTCTTCTCTATCATTTTGTATTACCAGTGGGGCTGCCATCATATCAGATTCCTGAAAGAAATTGTGTGGGTCATTTTAAATCATATTGCAACTTCTTTATTACAGCAGGACTAGCTGTGATCTACTTTTTTTTACTTTTGGTAGAGTCACATCCAGTTAAGTAATTGCCTGACAAGGAACCATTCTATAAATCGTTGGCTAGTGATCTGTAAATGTATGCTCTACCTTCAGTGCTGTCGTTTGTCACCGAGGGCCATGTTGCCTGTCACTTTTAAGAATAAGCCCTGTCACAGTGTTGAATTTAAGAATTGGTCATGTTGCATGTCACTTTTTTCAAAATTGGCCCTGTCGCCGCATCAAATTTAGGGGTCAAGACGCATATTTTGGAGTTTAGATGTGGCTAATAACAAGCACCTACAGGTTTTTTACATAGCATATGCTTTGGGATCGCCTTATTGCTTGCCAAATTGAAGGTGTATAACTAAAGCACACCCAGGGTAAAACACTTCTGAAATAAAAACAAAATTTATAAAAAAAAATATTTGTCTGCCCAAAGCCACTCTATGAAGTATTGCCGGGTTCAAATTTATTATCAACATTCAATGTAGGCAACAAGACGAGAAAAAGGTGATGAAAACCTCTAGGGTTACTATTTCTGTTGATTAGTTATGGGTTCAGATGCAGAATAAGTAGACAAAATGAAGAAATGAGGAGGAGAACTTCTTTATAAGTATACTGTCAAGTCATCTCTTAGTAGTACAAGTCAATTCCACCAGATGGAGGTATCTTTTATGTTAATTCATGTTAATGAGGTTAGTTCTAGTTTAGACCACAGATGGCAGCATAGATTGCCAACAATTTCCTTTAAATGTACACTCCTTGTGCCAGCATTGATAGTTACAGTTTGTGACCTCACTCTTGGCATAAATCATGCATAGTGAGCTGATGGGATCAGCCACGTCTGCTCAGGGGTATTGGTCATGTTGTGGTTGGTTGTACAGATGTACATTTCTCAGGCAGGCTGAGGCAGCGGCCGGGCACGTAATGTTACGTGTATACCAACTGGGTGTACAAACAGGAGGCAAAGAGAATGTACCCAAGATTCCTAAGTTTTAGAAGATGATTTGTAAAATATGTCCATTTTGGCAACGGGTGATATGCAATGGGTTCATATGTGTCCCTAAGTATGCACAGTCTGTTGTTGAAAACCTGTCAATGGGTTGTTAGTCACTATCACAACTTTTACGAATCTCGGAAGATGATTATGACAATGAAAATAACTAGAATTGGATGAATTCAAAAGAATAAAATGTCATAAAAGCAGTTTCTTGCTAATATAGATATATAAAGTTCAAACATTAGGGCTGCTGGTTTTTATATTGTGTTAGAATACAATCACTACCATAAAAAGATTGAACTAGGATTAAGTCAAATGTACTTGCCATCATACTTGTGAGTTTTACGATTTGTCTTGTTGTGAGAAATTTACAGAAATCCTTTGGATTTTCATCCTATGAAAGTTAAGATACATGAATAGATATATTTTAAAAGAAACTATTGTAATTAATTTATAATGATGTATTATCACTTGTGTAAGTTTTTTATCATCATTAAGTATGATCATTCAATACCAGAAAAGATAAAGGACCTCCTACCCTCCCGGTTCAAAATCTGTATTAGTTACCTGTCGACACCTACTTTTCTGGTAAATCCATTGATTCTCATAACATTTATGGAAAAATGGCTTAATTTTACATTTTACTTTTAGAAATAATTTGGTAAAGTTAGGAATCATTGCACCATATTTCCGCATTTTCTAACAGTTTTGGGGGTAGAATTACGGAAAACCCCTTGTCCAGAAAGTTTATGGATCTGCAGATATGGTTATGAATCTGTGCTCTGTCGCATAACGGGTCTCGCTGTTGTGAGGATTGGCACACCACTCTCGCAACAAGGATGTCCCTGTTGTGATGGTTCCCCCTGTTGATTTGCCGCTGTTCTGTTCAACCAATTTTAAAAACTAGACATTTAGATCTAAAATCCCTCAAATTTTCAGTACGGAAAAATGATTAGAAATGGGTGAAAATTGATGCCGAATTTCGCGTATAACAGCGAGACTTTGCCAAACCCTCGCTGTTTCTCTCGCTGTTGTGAGCATTTGGTTATGCGACAGGGCACTGTAGGGGAATGTCTTGTACCGACTAAAGATACCTGCCTCTCTACACTGTTCCTTTGTATGGCATCTGAAAACCAGGAGAATCCCTGATAATGCCATACATAATTATTTCTGATTACAGATTGTTTCTAATGCCTCTGCCAAACATTATTCACCATATACTACTTTTTGGGCATGGGTAAAACCTGACTGTAGATTGAGATTTAGTTAATGATGGACATCTAATTCTTCATACAAGGATATGAAGAAATGGCATCAAAGCACTGAATAGGTCTTCTCGTATAAATCAGGATATATTATGCCAAATTTTGATAAGAAACAGAAGAATTTCGCAGTTTAAACAAAAAAGATTACACAAGTTGCAAAGTTGTCCATCATGTGACTGTATAACACTCAACAGAAATTGCCTGTATGGAATTTAAGGCTGGAAACTGGCTTATCGGTGTAGTTACCTTGTAGGCAAGCTCCTTCACAAGTCCCGTCCACAACCCGTTCACTTTGTCCCCCCACCTCCCGTCTTCAGGTTCTACCAGAACATACCTATTAGATATTCGGTGTTATTATTGGTGTAGTTACCTTGTAGGCAAGCTCCTTGACAAGTCCCGACAACGACCCGTTCACTTTGTCTCCCCACCTCCCGTCTTCAGGTTCTACCAGAACGTACCTATTAGGTATTCGGTGTTATTATTGGTGTAGTTACCTTGTAGGCAAGCTCCTTGACAAGTCCCATCCACAACCCGTTCACTTTGTCTCCCCACCTCCCGTCTTCAGGTTCTACCAGAACGTACCTATTAGGTATTCGGTGTTATTATTGGTGTAGTTACCTTGTAGGCGAGCTTCTTGACAAGTCCCGTCCACGACCCGTTCACTTTGTCTCCCCACCTCCCGTCTTTAGGTTCTACCAGAATGTACCTAGGAGCAAAACCAAAATATTTAGGACTGTATTCCACATAATGATTTTGATGCTGCCTATTTTATATTTCTTTGAATTTCTCTTAAAATATGGCATAAACCTTACATTCTACATACAATTTGAAACATTTTAAAACCTTTTTAATCATTTGTTACCTGTATATATGGGACTTTTATTCCCACTGCTGATTTTTAAAATTGGTACCAAAATTGGTACATGGAATACAGGCTTAAACACGAGACGAGTGACATGATCTGTGATATTGTAGAGAAATTGCAAATATTGGACACAAAAGTCTTTGTTATGGATGCATAAAATAATCCTTTTTGCCAATTTAAAACAGTTATATCACTCCTTTGTGTAAATCTTTGTTAATATCATCATATTGCAAGGTATGCAGCATATACAAATTCTACCCAATGTGCATATCCCAGCATCGGTACGCAATTGAACCATTGAACCAAAGCAAACTAAAGAGAAGATATTCATTGACAATTGTTACCCCTATTTCCCGTATCTTACTTAGTAGTTCTACGCGTAAGTAAAGTTGCCCCTATTTCCTGTATTTTCTAAGTGGTTCCACACGTACATTATGTTACCCCTATTTCCCATATCTAAGTTGTTCTACACATTCGTAAAGTTACCCCTATTCCCTGTATGTGTCTAAGTGGTTCTACATGTATGTAAAGTTACCCCTATTTCCCATATCTAAGTGGTTCTACACATATGTGAAGTTACCACTATTTCCCATATCTAAGTGGTTCTACAGGTACATTAAGTTACCCCTATTTCCTGTATTTAAGTGGTTCTACATGTAAGTAAAGTTACCCGTATTTCCTGTATTTAAGTGGTTCTACACATACGTAAAGTTCATCCGGTCCGCTATGGTGCCCAGTATCTCCCGGCAGTACCCCGTGTAGCGGTCGTTCCCTGTATGACCAGTGTCTTTACGGACAAATGGCTCCCACTGCCAAAATCAAAAAGTAGGTATTAGCGGTCTCCCTGGTGCATTGTCTTTATGGTCACAAATTTTAGTATCATTACAGTGTAAACAGTCAATTTGCCCTACCACAAATAGCTGATTTATGGTATTTTGAGGACCTACAGGCTAATTTGGACTGTTTTTGCTGACAAAATCCCTGGAAAAACTATAGAAAATAATCAAATATTGTTATAAATCTACAATAAGTGCATTTTCATGACTCGGGAAATATTAATAGATATGCATACTAATTCTAAAGTTAATGGTGAGTTTTTAACAATGTTAATCTACAAATAATCTACAGATACGTTCATGAAAATATATGCTAGGCCTTGAGTTTTGTCGAGATAATTACCCAGCATGCATCCTGTTTTAGGTTAACCTGCAGGTAAAACTCATGAAAATGGCTATATGTGGTTGGGATAATTGATATAAAGGTGGACAAACTGTTGATAGTTTTAGATGGCTCAAAGTGAAAGATGAGAAAAGATTAATGATCTGATAGACCAACAGATCTTACCATCAGAGTTGCTATAGTGAGTGTCCTGCCATTTAAACCGTACTTCAGAGTGGGGAAGATCTCTCCCTGCAGGGTCCCGTTAACAACAGAGGCGGACGGCTGGACCCGACGGCCTGAGGGTTCCCACAGGGCCGAATGAACAGAGCCCTGTAGAAAGGACATAGATCAACGTTAATCACCAATCCATACTTCAGAGTGGGGAAGATTTCTCCCCTTAAGGGCCGTACCCACTAGGCGATTATACCGTCTGCCAACGGCAACGGCCATCGGCCGTAGGCGTCGGCATCAGTGTAAAATTATTAAACATGTTTGATAAGGATCAGCGGTGCCGTCGGCGTTGGCGTTGGCGCCGACGGCGGACGCCAATACCAACGGCACCGCCGATTATGTGTGGGTATCCCTTGTCCAAGTAGAATCGGCCGACGGCTGTGCCGACGTCGGCGCCGACGGCCACGCCGATCACCCCAAAGATTGCCTAGTTGGTATGGGGCTTTAGGGTCCTGATGACGACAGAGGTGGACGGCTGGACCCGACAACCTGAGGGTTCCCAGACAGCCGAATACATGGAGCCCTAGAGGAAGGACACAGATCAACGTTAACCAGACCCAACAAACTGAGGGTCCCACAGGGCCAAATACACGGAGCCCTAGAGGAAGGACACAGATCAACGTTAACCAGACCCAACAAACTGAGGGTCCCACAGGGCCAAATACACAGAGCCCTAGAGGAAGGACACAGATAAACGTTAACCAGACCCAACAAACTGAGGGTCCCACAGGGCCAAATACACAGAGCCCTAGAGGAAGGACACAGATCAACGTTAACCAGACCCAACAAACTGAGGGTCACAGGGCCGAATGAACGGAGCCCTAGAGGAAGGACACAGATCAACGTTAACTAGACCCAACAAACTCAGGGTCCCACAGGGCCAAATACACAGAGCCCTAGAGGAAGGACACAGATCAACGGTAACCAGACCCAACAAACTCAGGGTCCCACAGGGCCAAATACACGGAGCCCTGGAGGAAGGACAGAGATCAACATTAACCAGACCCGACAAACTGAGGGTCCCACAGGGCCAAATACACAGAGCCCTAGAGGATGGACACAGATCAATGTTAACCAGAACCAATGAACTGAGGGTCCCACAGGGCCAAATACACAGAGCCCTGGAGAAAGGACACAGATCAATGCTAATCACCAATGTCTGCCTCTTTGTTGGAGGGCTGGCTTTATTAATCATGTATGTACAAAGGGAGACTTCGGGCGTTAAGGAATTTATAATTGTCTAATCCATATACATGATAATAGTCCAGGAATCAAATCATGAATTCAGTCATTTTAACACTTTACCCTACATGGTGAGCCCCCAGGATTTTCTTGATTTTTGTTCATTTGAGGGCATCCTAGAGACCATGAATCAAAATGGTCCTGAAGGTAGGTATGCGAACATTGTCTAAGTTAAAATTAAAAAACATATTTTGTTCTTATTTCAGGAACTGTGTAAGACATGACAACATGTCTTATATCTTTTAAAAGGTAAGATAATGTTTTACTAATGTTTTGGTATATTGTTTGATATTGTCATTAATGATGTCCACGAGAAATTAAAGAAAAACTGTCATTTTGTTCAAAATCATTAAGAGTCAAAGGCTAAACTGAGGAACCAATAAGCCTAAATTCATGGTCCCTAGGATTCCCTCAAATGAAAATTTAAATCAAGAAAATCCAGGGGGTCAACCATGTAGGGTAGATCATGATTTTCAGATTTGGTTCCTGAACTAGGCCTATAAAGATGTGGGGAGTAGGTCAATGCGCCGCAATATTTACCTAATTAATAAGAGGCCTTTGGGTCCAATCGCTATCAAAGTATCATATAACACAACTCAGGGATCATGACCAGCAGCTACCTTTGCCTACCAGGACTGTGACCAGCATGATCTTACACTTATGGTCTAATGTTTCCTGACGATCTATATCGCTTCCTGCAGCAGACTTTGGCTTGGGACGACCTCAATGTATGTACAGCGATGTCAATATGCCGGAGTAGAGTCATTATAAACGTATGGTAACAAACTAATGACCTTTGAACTAGCCAACCTGCAGGTGTTTGAACATTCCTTCATGCTATATCTCAGTATTGCTTGAATTATCCTCAGTAATTTAGGCATGAGTTTCAATGTAAACGAATAGCTCTAAAAACATAATAATTGAAGAATACTTAACATTCTATTTACCACCATTCTTTTACATCAGAGAATACATGAAATTGTATTACAAAGAAGAACATTTTGCTTACTTCTGTTTTGTTACTCCAAAGAAAGATGCTAAGATGTGTAATGTTGCCAACATGGTTCTCAACGTGAAGTAACATGTCCTCGCTGTCCGAGACGACCAGCCAGCGGTGGTGGTAGGTGAGCACCCCCTGCTCCTGGTAGTGGGAGTCGTGCAGGTTTACCTTTGGATAAAACACAGCTCTTACAACCCCTCAGATAGAACACGGCATTTACAAACTTCAGATAGAACACAACATTCGCAACCCCCAAGATAGAACACAACATTCGCAACCCCCCAGATAGAACACAGCACTTACAACCCCTCAGATAGAACACAACATTCGCAACCCCTCAAATAGAACACAGCATTTACAACCTTCAAAAAGATCACAGTATCTAAAACCCCTCAGATAGAACAAAGTACTTACAACCCCTCAGATAGAACACATCATCACTACCTCTCAGATAGAACACAGTGTTCTCAATCTCTCAGATAGAACACAGAGTTTACAACCCCTCAGATAGAACACAGTGTTCTCAACCCCTCAGATAGAACACAGCATTTAGAACCCCTCAGATAGAACACATTAATACCAACCCCTCAGTTAGAACAGAGTGTTATCAACCCCTCAGAGAGAACACAGTGTTATCAACCCCTCAGAGAGAACACAGTGTTATCAACCCCTCAGAGAGAACACATTGTTATCAACCCCTCAGAGAGAACACAGCATTTAGAACCCCTCAGATAGAACACAGCATTTAGAACCCCTCAGATAGAAAACAGTGTTATCAACCCCTCAGAGAGAACACAGAATTTACAACCCCTCTCGTTAAGTATCTCATTGTCAACTCATCACATAAAACACTTGACTATTGACCCGTCAGATAAGAAACTCAATTTCCGTCTTGACTTATAAAACTTATTCTCATTCTCGACCTGTCCCATAGAACACATCATCATACAGCCTGTAGTTTGTTTGTTTTTTTATTAATTTCATCTGTTGGCTTGAAGTATTAGAATTGTAGAACAACAGATTGAAGTGCTGCAATTATACTTCTTAAAGGAATCAAATAATTTCGTAACTTGCATTTGTTCACTAAGCTGGCTCTTACAACCAATGGTTGGTTTTAAACTTCGAATAAGATTGTTATAGGACTTTATCGATGCATTTCATCAGAATACTTACCTTATCAAGAAGAGTTTCAATACAATATGAAGAACATATGACCAGAAAGAGACTGGATGTCTTGGTTGGATCACTCTGGTGGTCAAGGATCCAATCCACGTCCATTGGTTGGTTAGCATCAACTTTGAACAGCTCCATTTTTCTTCCAAGGTTACCAAAATTGGTTTCAAAAGGTAAATGGGTACCTATAAAGAGAACGAAACAAAACCCAATCCAAATAAGGATGTATTCTTAATATATTGTGGACAGGTTTGTTACCAATATTTGATTTTGATAGATAAACTGGAATTATATCTGAATCAGACGACTATCTATCGGCAATAGTCACAGATAAACAGGATTAAGAAACAGAATATTACAATTCAACCTAAATTCTTACTACCAATGCAATCTCCTGCGAATTTTAACTTCTATATAGAGGGATATATGGAAAAAATATAAACAAGTTTCACCATTTCTGATGAGAGTTACAGTCTGATAAAGAATTTCGTCTCTACCATTGATTTCAATGGGAAATATCAGGTTTTTTACTCTGTGGAAGAAACTACAAATGGAATTCGCATGAAACTTCTGAAATATTTAGCATTCACCTAGGAGTAAATATCTAAACTAAAAAATAAGATATTCACTGTTTTTTGAGGTATTTGGATTATTCATAATATGATAATTTGATACCCTGTTATTCTAATTAAACAAAAACACATCAACTTTTCTTCTTCTTGCATTATTGGACATGCAAGATGCTTAAAACAGTTTTAAAAAAATACTTTTTTTGTAGTTCTTAATCTATCACCCAGGTATAGCCTCAAGTACACCTTTAAGGCTGTATTCCATGATGCGTTGCCGTCACTTGCATTGTTAGGTTGTGTCCAGACACCCTGACAACGCAAGTGAAATGTTCCATGATACAAGCAATCAACACAACAGGGGTGGAATGCATGGTATATTCCATGATGCGTTGTACTTGCATTCATGGAATGCAAGTACAACGCAAGTATAAAGTCTATATTCCACGATGCATTCAGTCACACTTCCATTGAAACGCATCGTGGAATACAGCTTTTAATGGCTGTTGCTCTCTTAAATTAGCAATGCTATCATCAAAAACAAAATATAAGTGCTCATACAAAAGCATCAAAATGTTAATTTTGAGCCACTCACCATCTGTGATGACAACGAGGATGCTCCAGGCGAGGCCCTGGAGTGCAATGTACAGAGGGTCTGACCAGGCTTCGGTTGACAATGGCTGGCAGGTTGTCAGGTTGCCAGTTGTCAGGGTAGTTGTCATGTTGTCAGACGCCGATACCAAATGCATTTTGCTTTATTCTGCAATGAATGAATACTTGTCTGTAATTAATCTTATGGGGAGCTTCCCAGGATGACACATGGCTGAAGTACATAATGTATAATGCATAACAACTCCGTAGTTTACGAAGTTAATATGTACTTATGGAATATAGGTAACAACAACCGTCAATATATTGATGGTCATTTCTTGATTTAGTCTTTGAAAAAGCTGGCATGGGCTTTAGAGTAGTTCTCTAAAGCTAACATAATTTCTAGGAAAGGTTCAAAAAGTGTCTTCTTTCTTACATTCTTTAGAAGAATATGACTAAGCATTACTGGAATCTCTTGTCAATATTCACAATTACTTAAACTATGATACCTAACCTGTCCACTAAACCTGTACCCTTACCTTTGTCCCCCTCTTGGTCCGTCTGATCCATGTGTGGAAGGGTTAGGTGAGGCTAATGCTCACTAAGCGTGTAGACACACAGAAAACAGGTCAATACCCGAGACAGAGGCGCTTATTGGGTAGTTAGCGCTCTATTTACACAGGCCCTATAGCCCTGCCATCGGCCCGCTAAAGTCTTCTTGTATTACAGGTATTGTAAACCACTCGTCTTTCATTGGGTGTTCTGCACATTCTCCTCGGTTCCCTGTTGGTGTCTCATACAGTGGTTTTTTGTTCAGATTCAGATTACAGTGTTCAAACTTTTTCCTTTCTTGGAAGTTGATGTGCCAATAAAAAGTGCATTTCAGCTGATACTTAAGTCCTGTATGTACAGAGTCTGGGCAAACATATTGTACACAAGTCATTTGTCGATTAAATACGAAGACATTAATCTTTCATGAAAATTCAATGTTTAAAAGGGACAACAATTTTAGTTGTCCACATAACTAACATCTGATTATAAAACTTTCAAAGTTAACAGCATACAGTAGGCCTGAGGTGGGCTGGTCAAATGTGTCTTATTCATCTTACTATTCAGTTTGCAATATTTTGTTATCAGTATTACTTATTTGCTTTTCCCTTTATTGTTTCTTTCCAGACAAACAGATTTAATCTGCTGAATCTACTAATGTGATGTAAGGAACTTAACTTTTGAAGCATGAATTGTACAAAGTATTTGTTCATGCATTGTTCTATAGTTATAAGATCACAACATATATGATAGTGTGTTAAGCCCAGTAAAATTTAAAACTACAGCATATCTGACTGTAGTGTGATGAAATCTGTTTATTAATGGGTGTCCTCATGAAATAAACCATAGCCTCCTGTTCATCCGTCACCAGGGATTATGTCAGAGACATCAAAGGTTTACCTAGATCTTGTTTCTGCCTGATACATATAAAAGTTTCTATACATAATACCCCTGCTGCCAGTCCCAGCAGAGTGCCCCCCACATAGAGCAGACCTGACACATCATGTAGGCCCACGCTCCAGCCCTGCGTAGGGTTGTGGTGACAAGGCCTCTGCCTCAGCCAGTACTGTCTCATCCACTTACTGACCAGGCCAGATCTGACAGCCGCATGATGCTGAAACAGGGAGGGAAACAGGAGTGATATCAAACATTTATAGCTGCTCTATGATATGTAAGTCAGACCCCTGCTTATGCATTATTCATGATGTTGTTGATGGCAGTGCCCCCTTTGAGAGCTCATGCAAAGTGTCACAAACATTTAAACAATAAGCCTTTTTTCATGCATAAACAAGTGCCTGTGGCAAATTTGACAAAATCATATTGTAAAGAATAGAAATTGGCTCTTCTTTTCAAATCTTTTAGCTACGATGACTACATTTAGATTAATTAACGAATTCTCTGATGGATCCATCCTCATGGGGATTTCTAGTCCACAGACGTATACGTCTACATAGTTGTTACTGGACAGACATGTGTGGCTACTGTGCAGACATGTTTTGCTGGTTCCTAGCAGTTGATTTAATTCATTACACAGGTATGAAAATAGCTGGAGGGAAATGGCATATCAGCCAATCTGAGGACTGGTACTGGTGCTGCCACCTAGCTGATTTGGGTGGAGTAACATGGAGTGGAGTGCACCTAAGCCAATCAGATAGTTGCATTCTGTGGATGCCTTATATTTAGTGTAACATAGGCCAACCTGAATATGTGGTTGATATCACCCCATATACCTAGACTCTTTCTCTTTAAGAAGAGGAGAAAGGTTCCCCTCATCCTCTTGAAGCACACCTCTCACTCCCTATTATACTTATGTTTGGCTCATTTGGTGAGGGATTTCACTTCAAGAAAAAGAGGATATGCATGCACCCCCTGGTGGTATACATCAATACTAATCCTCTATGTCTCAAGAAGAAAACCTCACCTTATAAGCCTCATATGAGATATAACAGGGAGAATCTTTCTCTAAAAGAGGAAGAGGCTATACCTTCCTCTTCCTCTTAAATAAGCAGAGTCTAGGTGTATGGGGTGTTGATATTGACCTCTTGAAATTAAGCAAAAAGCTTTGACCTTTATCTATCTGAATAAGAAATTATAAATTTAAACAAAAATTAGTGGAATGCTAATGATGCAATGAACTATTTATTGACCCTTCAAAGTGTGCTTATAGTGCACAGATGGAAGAGTCAGTTAGGCCCATTCAAGCATCTGTTCAAGCTAGGCAATTTTTGTCAGTTGTTGGGAGACTTTTGCACATGGCCCACCTCATGATTCCCCACAGACCTTTATATAAAGACTAGCAAACAGTGTGTGATAATGTGTGCATTAATCACAGCATGACAATGAGTATAAACTGTGCATTAAGTAGCATGAAAGTTGATAACTTACATGTCAGAAACCTTCCTTCCATATGCAGAGTTATTCTGAAAGCCCATGCTATACTGTAGAGGAAAGAGGGTGTCCTTGAATATCCTGACGTCACAGAAGTGATGGGCGTGTATCCATGCAGCAGCCCCGTCGGTAAGGTAGGCATACCTGCCCTGGTTGACCAGGTCCAGGTGCTCCTGGTGGGACCTGCTGAGTACATCCAGGCCTGAGGTGTTCCACTCCACCATCCTCCTCCACATGCAGAGTAAACCCCTGGGGTGTTCTACAAACATGGAGTACAAAGTGATGTGTTCTTATTAATCTCATTCGGAGGAACATTATGGGATCTATTACCTAATGAAATACAAAAATCTGGGACCTTGGTTAGCTTCTGAAAAAGTATCAAAAGTTTGTGTAGATGGAAGTGAATCTCATTGGCTCACATGACATGTAAAATAGTTAAATGGCGTCATGTTGGGGTTGACCATTGCCTCAGGTGACCACTGGTCAAGCATAAATGAACTGCTGATGCCCTGAGACGGGCTTCACAAAGTGTGACCTTCAGGTAACACTCGAACGTCCACACTGATCCTGCTGAGATTTGTTCCTTGGAATTTCCATATAAAACCAAGAAATATGGGATACTTTCATGCATGAATTTATTACCAGATGCATTAAATCCCTGGTAGGTTGGTACTTAAAAATATTACATTAAAGGGTACTTTCTACCTCATGGGTGGACTGCTAACATGGCTACTTTCCCACCTTTAGTGTCTTTATAGGTAGAAAGTGGCAGCCTAGCTCGATTCCAGCACCCATGGGTGGAGTTAATAAATGCTTCCTGAGTTAAAATATCATGTTCCTAGGCTCAGACTGTGATCTGTGCACACCAATGTATTACTTTAACTACACATGACCTGGATGTTTATAGACATGATGTTACTTCATGGACTAAGACAGATTACAAGTTACATGTTTATGTGTGTGTTCCTTTAGGTTAAGTGAGGAGCTAGCTGGACTATGGAAAACATTTATCATAGTAGCTACCCCAAGATAAGTAAAAATAACTAAGACAATCAATATCCTAGTAGATTCAACTCATAATCGTAAATACAACTGCAAATCTCAAGTATCCACAACACACGGGGAAAACGGAAAATTGCAAAAATAAATTCCACTTCAGGGAAAACACTTGTCTTCACAGACTTTTGTCATTAGATTAAGAATGTTATACTTGCCTCAAAAATATCTATGTAAGATGTGCCACCAAGTATTCCAAATTTGTAATCCTTTTGAGTTGCCAGATGTTCTAGAGAAGTGAATGGTATTCTTTCCACATCCTTAGAGAGTAAGGACACCATTTTCCCACTGTATACCACCTTGTGCACAATACAAACACACATCCAGCAGATGAAAACTACCCGGATGCTAGACGTTTCAAATACTGCTGTTACACCTTAAAGACAAAGTGACAAAGAGAGTTACCTTTTTCATTTACCCATATGTTTTTTGAGAAACAACTGTGTTTTAGTTCAATTATTTATTTATTTTTTGTGGCTACAGCCGAATTTGGGAAATTGCAGTGATGGCTTTTACAGGACTTGGTTAATGCTACATTCAGACCTAATTTGCTAGTCAATCTGATAAGCTTTATACCAGAGTAGAAATAAGAAATACTCTGTACCATGCTGGGAAATCTTTTTGCCACTGATTCTTAATCAAGTACACCAATACCCTATGGATGGTACCCAGTGGCCCAGAAAAGTTGTTCTCCTCTGCATTTATATAGTGATATTATTTCTCAAATTACTTCTATGCTATGGAGATACAACCTATTCCTGTCACAAAATACTGTTATGAGATATAAGTGTATATCTGTAAGATTCTTTTAAGTGTTGAATACAAAAAGCACACTTACCTTGACTAAATACACATCCAACTGTAACCCATAAACTTTCTTCAGGTGATGAGATATCTTGTCTCTGGATGTCTCCTTGGTGAGTGTGCCTCACAAAGAGTTGGATTACCCAAAGCAGCAGGCTGATGACTGGTATGAAGGCCCCCATACACAGCCACACCTGCCAGGTGTAGGGTCGGACAAAGAGGAAGGCCTTGAACACCTTATTGGTCCTGTACCAGTACAAGATGTAGGTGTGCTCCCTGTAGAAGGGGAAGGATTGGTCTATGGCATACTCCCTGAATGCCTGGATGGGTAACGGAGCAGCCAACAGGTCCAATTTCTGTCAACAAAAATGTCAATGATATGTATCTTTATGTTGCTCTGAATATGGATAACGGAGTAAAAGCAATGATCATGTAGCGCTGAAAGATTGCTAATTCATGATGGTTTTTCCATGAACAGGTTGACTTTAGCCCCCCTATCAGAGTTACATGTGTCTTTTTGTGTTTTTTTTCATTTTTTGTGACGTCATTGACAGTTTGTTCATCTTATAAAAAGAGACAGTTGTTTGCTGTCATAGTGTATAGGGATTCTGATAGGGGGTGCCACTGTGGCAATGTTCATGAATGTATGTAGGTAAGGGTTTGCCTTATATACCTGTACGAAACTAGAATATTTTTGTTAAAAGTCCCATGTTGTACTTAGCATTCCAGATGCAATGCTCTGAAATTCTGTTATAGATTTAGTTCTCTCTGGCTACAGATATAACATACTACATTCCCCTTCCCCCTTCCCCCTTCCCCCTTCCCCCTTTCCCCTTCCCCCTTCCCCCTTCCCCTTCCCCCCTACCTTGGTCTCCAGCTGGCCCACAATGCCAGTCCAGGTGAATACCGTTCACCTTCTCCCCCCAGTCTCCATCTGGGGGTTCTATGATCGCATACCTAACAGAAAACAGGAACAAATATTTATGAATGACACCTTTACAGATATGTAAACTCCAGGGCTTTTATCAACATTTTTATTATTTGTTTAATCCAGCCCAGCTGTGACTGCCTAAGTAACAGCGAATAATGATATTTTCTGAGTAGTTAGTAAATCTAAAAAAGCTATAGTAAACATTGGCCAATGCCCCACCATTGTTAGCTGTGAAATTGGGTTTTTTTTAAATTCTATTTTAATTTTGTTAATCAATTACACATAATGGTTAAGGTCAGAAGGAATGGAATTCTTTGCCATATTTTTCAAACTTCCATGTCAACCTAATGTAAGAAAGGCTTAATCAGGCTTTTGCCCAAATATTTACATTTAACCTTTATGGACTATTTCTAGGATTTTTTGAGAAGTAATAAATCAACTATTTGCATTATGTAGGGTCTTATAACTTAATTTCATATACACCCTGTTTGGCTCAAGATACTTACGTGAAATTCATCTCAGATGCCACTACTTTGAGGATTTCTATGCAGAGCCCAGTGAAACGGTCGTTTCCAAGCTTACTGATATTTTTCCTTACAAATGGTTCCCACTTGAATATGAAAGAGATCTAATACTTTATTTTAAAACCAAATAGGTTGTTACATGATTTCCTAAAATCCAGCAATAAATCAAAGAGTTGTATTTAATGATAATTGCTTCATTGTTGTTGTGGTAGTGAAGTGATATATATATATATTTGTATATTTTGAAAATGATGATAGAATTCAGATTGAATTGATTAAAATATCAATATCAACATAGGTGGAATTGTTATACCAAGTTAGTTGTCACCAGTAACCTTCTTCCATTCAAACCAACCTTCAAGTTAGGGAATATATCGTCTTCTGTTGGATGATGGTTATAAGTGACATATGTAGTTCGCCTCAACTTCCTCCCACCTGGCTTCCACACTGCTGCATATATCACAGCTGCCTGTGATGAAATGGTGTATTCGATGAAAAAGTTATACAAAAACTGTGAACCACAAGATGTATTATTTGCATAATACTATAAACTATAAAGTGAATAAATGCCCAATCCAGCTTTTAGGGATTTGTTACTTGAATTGAACTTGATTTGTTACACTGAATAACTTTGACTTGAGCAAAGTGCAACACAGGAAACAGATCAGATTTGTAATTTATTTATAACTCACAATTTATCTTAATCAATTCAGTTGATTTATAACTCATAATTTATCATTAGATTCTGGCACTACTGCTCTGAGAAGAAAAGGTTTGAAAGTTTAACCTAGTGAAACATTTCAGTGGTGTCTTATTATGCTCACCTCATGCATATGTAGGGAAACAAACATGCTGAGGTTGGTGATGTTCTCCACATTGTCTTCAACCACTTGAAGATCTGCTGAGTAATTGACGGCAATGAGATACCGGTGGTGGTAGGTGAGGACCCCTTGCTCCTGGTGAGAGGTGTCATGGACATTAACCTGTTAAATAGCAGGAAATAAAGAAATATATTGAAGACTTTAAGAACAGAAATATTCCTCAAAATCAAAATATACATATGTATTTATTAGTCAGTTATAAGCATGTACTTTAGGATCAGCTAGTGTCACATGCTCAACTATGGGACGGGATATTATTATCAGGGTCGTGTCTTTCAGCAGTGTGTCTTAATAATGAAATATGACAAGTTTGAAAAGTTTGGATGGCATTAAGTGTTTTTTTACCTAGTCAATACATTGTTGAAAACATATTATCATGTTGCCAAAAACCTTATCTTTTGAATAAAGGTTTTGATGCATGACATAGAACAAATGAATAGAAACAAATTTGATGGCTGAAGAGGGTTGGAATGAAGATCAAGAATTTCATCGATCTTCAAAGAAGGTTCATCATCAATATTGTACAGTTCTATCTTTCTCTCAAGATTCAGTATTTCATGTGGAATAAACCACTCTGAATTTCCTGAGAGGAACTGAATACAAATATCTATTCCAGAAAAATCTGGAGTCAAATACTATTACATTATAAACACAATTACAGTGTAATGTTCTTCAATTCTTAGTTTATTTTGGTAACATACGTTGGAACCTTATATAGTCCAGAATGAACAGATTCTTTTTTCAGCATGCAATGTCTTACCCACAGTTCTAGGTACAAGAGAGGCCAGACCCATCCTAGTCATGCGCAACAACCACATAGTTTAAACCATTGTAATGAGGTTTGCATGATCACAAATAGCACTCAACCACTTCTCCAACCTCCTCTCTAGACATCCCTGATCTCTGGCTGTGAGCCTGGACTAACTGAATACAAGGCCTGTGGTATGGGGAGTTATGGGGAGTTCTTTAATAATAACAATGCTCCTCTAGGATGAAAATGATTAACATTATTTCTAAAAAAAAAAAAAAGGTCTTACCATCCGTGATGACTACGAGGAGGTTTCAGGTGAGGCACTCCAGTACAGCAGTGAGTGGCCCTGGGGAGGTCCCATTGTAAGGGGGCAGGCTGTTACACCTCAGGGAAGACAACTCACTTACGTTGATGGGTAGGGACATCTTCAGCACTCACCCGCTGAAACATCAGGAGATTTGAATAAATTGTAGCAAGGCTTATACATTTTTGTAAGTGATTAGGCTATTAATTTTGGTGTTTAGGCAGTTTACTCTGGTGAATTTTTGTGATTTGCAATTATTTTGTCTGCCACAAGAAATAATTTGACACATGCAGAAAATCTGGGATAAATGAAAGATAAATCAGACTGTTTCCCTTAGCTGCTGACATTACCTGGTGTAGTCATTGGTGGTCCTGGGTATGCTGGGATTGGCTGCTCTTGATCAGTACCACTATGCAGAAGCTACCGAATTCCAAATTCATCAGACTTTATGGTAGATTTTATGCTTTATATCCTCACATCTAGTTTAACATTGCAGAATAGGAGCGGTGGCACCAGTGAATTGCTTGGTGCATGATATTAGGGCGTAGCTGACTGTTTGTTCTAATGCGCATCCATCTTAATGTATCCTGGTCACACCTCCATTTATTGATGCTGAGTCACTTCCAGTGTGTGAACAACACAAAAACAACAGTTGCTTATTGCCAATGAATATGAATCAGGGGCAGAATTCAATCTACCACCGTCAGCCTCCCAACATTAATTGTGGTTCAAAATTGCATTCACAGTTATACACTAGACATAGAAATGTCCACATGCAAGATTATCAAATAAATCCTTATAATTTAATAGTCTGATACACTATATGCTTGTCAATATACAAATAAAATATCATAATAGAATCCAAACAGCATCATAGAAATGTATTGTTAACTGCAGTTGTTGATTCTCAAAATTATTGTTTTATCCAAAAGATAATTAATTTTGTCAAGGGAATAACTGATAAGTTTTTGTGTATATTCTAAATGAAAACCAGTGGTGTCTTTTATGTGGTATGGGATTCCTGCATGAAACCCTGTCATATCCCTCCCTTTTTATCTCAAAAGAAAAAGTAAATATCCAAAGATTTTACAGTAACCTGTCCAGATTTACCTGATACCCTTCCAGAGCCCTTACTTTGTAGGCTGACTATATCCCTAAAAAGCAAGCCATCACATCCAATATTCACTTCAAAGATAAGTTGCCTGAAAAAAATATCAGCACCCTTTTCAATAAAAGGGAAATGTTTGAAATAACTGATGAGATGAGGGTCGGCTGGCAGACTGCGGTGAAAGTGGATATCTCTGACCAGCTTTTTTCATTAAGGATGCAGCAAGGTGATGAATGCTTTTATTTGTTTTAGACAGATGATCAATGAGAAGAGTAATTGTCCTTTGTTCGAGGTGCGTAATGTAGTTGCCATAGGTGACATCTCAATTAATGTCCAAGTTCAGAAACAAACATTTGTTTGACAGAATGCATTAGGTACCATTGACACTCAAAACACCTTCATGTCATAAATTAGCATCTTAGAACTAAATTCTTAGGTAAATCCTGATACAAAGTCCCTGAAAATTTTAAATATCGGCCCTTTAGGACAATGAGATGTGATACCATAACTATGCATAACAGCCACTCATACTGTACAGTACTGTAATCTTAACATTAGGACAGATATGCCCAATATACCTTTTTTGATGTATCACAAATGTTACATTTTCCCCAAATCAGATAGTAATAATTTATTGTAAATGTTTCTTCTATTTTCATGATTGGTTCTAATTCGTTCTGTGGCATTTTTTGAAACACCAATCTGTTCAATTCATTTTGAATCCTATGGTGCTTAAAGTACTAAGTTTGTTTTAGTTCAACAGATATTTTCAGCTAGAGATTCATGTCTAAATGTATGAAAGATATATGAGAACAGAATCAATTGACTTCATGTTGTATTGCAGATCACTGGCTTTAGATTATAACATCCTATACCAGTAGTACAATGATTTATTTTGCTGTGTTTGACTTACTGGTTTTATAACATATGGAGAAAATTGTGTGTCATTAGCTAACAAACTCAAGAAGAAATAGGGAAATATTGACATTGCCCCTTTGTCCAGATGTAAGTATCCTCTTCAATCAGCTGGTTGTTCTCTGCAATCATAGCGCCTTTACACAAATATATATGTTGCTATGGAAAACACATGCATTTTTGAAGACACTTCTTGCCTTAACAGAGCTTCTCACCTTGATCATACTATTGAAGTAACATTCTGAAAATACATACCACTGCCACCAAGGAACAGTTGTACTTTGATGATTGTGTACCCTAGCTGTTATTTGTATTTAATAAAATGGTGAAATCATATATTGTCTCAACACTAAAATTGTAATTGCACATCAAATGCTCCTCATTACACTCCAATCATAATGTAATTACTCATATTTACAAAGATGTTGTTTGCAAATCAACATGGTTCACAGGAAGTACGATTAACATTGACAAACATGTCTGTAAGATATCGCATGCCAACCCCTGCCAAGATGTGCCAACGCGTGCTAATGTGTGCAAACCCCAACCTACCCCCAACCTACCCCCAACGCAACCCCCAATGCAACTCCCAACGCAACCCCCAATGCAACCCCCAACACAACCCCCAACGTAACCCCCAATCCATCCCCCAACGCAACCCCCAATGCAACCCCCAACGCAACCCCCAACGCAACCCCAAACGCAACCCCCAATGCAACCCCCAACGCTACCCCCAATGCTACCCCCAACGCTACCCCCAACACTACCCCCAACGCTACCCCCAACGCTACCCCCAACGCTACCCCCAACGCTACCCCCAATGCTACCCCCAACGCTACATCCAACGCTACACCCAACGCTACACCCAACGCTACACCCAACGCTACACCCAACGCTACACCCAACGCTACACCCAATGCAACCCCCAACATATGCCAAAATGTGAAGTATAATACGTTTCATGTTGGGTCATGTTGAGTTATGTTGGCTCCAAATGTGTAGTATGATGTGCTCTTAATAAAGCCCCAGCGCGAACCAGACACGTCAGCCCTCAGGAACTGATGTGTCTGTCTACCCGATGCATAGTATAATTAGGGCTTTATCCATACAGAGGGTCTTGAAGCTATAGTTGAAATACATTGGAGTTCGTGGCATTCAATATCATATATGTCTCTAAAAATAGTATCTTTTAGGTGATAGGAATGTACCATCAACAACAGGGTTAGTAAGGTAGTTACACCAAATCTTAGTAAGAAGATAAGTACTTAGCATTGCAGGATGAATAACAACATAATAATGAGCCTAACTCACGGTTAGTAAACTCTCTGTTTATTCATACCACTGTACAATAACATTAAAATAACCCCACACTTGTTCACTGTGATGTTCAGTCAGAAAAACTCCTCAGTCAATTTACTCAGTTCCTAGTCTCCAAGATGATGCAGCTCTTTATAACTTAGTTTGACTGAACTAATGACAAGCTGCATCATAACGGAGAAAGATGTCATTGGAAAGCTAAGAAATAGTATTTTCTTGTGATATACCTAACTAAGTTTCAAAAAACTTTCTTTAAAATATTAAGTCATCAGGAGGACGCCCAGAAAACTTTTTCTGGTTGTTCACATCCATTTTCTGGTCATTGAGGACATATGGACATGCAGATTTTGTAGGGTGGAAAGGGAAAACATAGGGATTTACAGCACAAACTTCAAGTGGGGACTCTGCTAAATACACATGCTCATCATTGACATCATGAATGCTGAACACATTTGTATGAAATATGACTTCTTAAGGATGGTGTAGCTTTATATTGGTGAACAATGGGTAAGTTTTGCCCCATACCTACTAATACCATATCTGATGTAAATTGAAAGTATTCATTGATGTATATAATCCTTTTTTAAATACCTCCTACTTTACAATATATATATATATATATAACTTATTTACAATGAATTGTAACAAATAATGCTGGACCTATCAGAATACATACACAGAACTAACTGAGGGGGAACAAAGCCGCAATTATTGCCCCGCTGTCAAAGAGTCGAGGGCTTTGCCAGAGACACTTCAAAAAGGGGCAATAATCAAGGCTGAGTGTACCCAAGGTTAGTTCTTGTTTTATTCTATACCAATAATCCAGACAAGATAAACAAGATAAACAAGAGAAATTCTCTTTATTAACCTCCGTCCGTGGGGCCTCCATTGATGCATGAATGCGCCTCCTCGGCGAAGAGGACATCTAAAATCTAGTCTTGCTACCTCCCGTTTGGCGTATTAAATGCCTTATTTACAAATTTTAATGCATTATTCTGGTCAATTCATGTGTTATTTTCAATATTTCGATGAGACTATGTGCTATAACGCATGAACAATGCAAAAAATTGCAAATTTAAAGGAAATAAATCGGATTTAGACTACCACTGACCCGCCCTCTGGCATTTCATGTGAAAACTAGGTCAATCAAAGATAGTGGTGAAGCAACGCAAGAATTTGCTGAAATCCATATTACATTGTATTTTCACCAAACATGATAATTCAGGCATGGTTTAAGCATTGTTTACATGGTTCCCACTCCAGCAAGCATTGTTGTTTCCCTGCATTTCTCTGCTGGGAAATAATTCAGTCTGTCTGGTACCCCACCTTTCCTCACAGGGAAGGACAATGCTTAAGGAATAGGCACTACAAAGTTGGTATAGAATAAAGACCATGTCAAGATAGGCCAGGATAATAAAGAATTTGTAAAAGAAATTATAATGTATCGGTTGTCTATGCCCTTGAATGCAAACACATGCAAAAAACATGTGCAGAACCTTCAGACAGTACATTTCTGATAAAAGAAGGTTCTTAAACAAATTTGCCCCAATATTAGGGTGGGGCTAAAATACTTAGCATGGATAAGGTCATAGACCTTATTCAGATATAAAATCCAGGACTGACTGTGGTCTGTGGTGGCACCCCCTGGTGTTAGGACTACACTCACTCCAAAGTACTGGACTGGACACTGCCACCATTCCTCCACTGACCACAACAGAGACTAGACCTGTTACCGTGACCTTGAATTATTTGACATGGCCATGCCTCCTAAGGAATTCCCTTGCAGTACTTGTGATAGGAAACACTCCCGTCCGGTTGGTATAAGGTGTACTTATTGCCTTGTCGAAATGTGCAATGTTAGGTATTCCAGCTACGGAATATAAACTGTATTTGTCTGAGCTAGGAGAGTTGTGGGAACAAGCAGCGGCCGATACTGACGGCGCTGAAGAAGTAGAAGATGAAGAAGAATGTTCTGAGAAAATGTTCAAAGCCATGTTCAGGTCTAATGGGATAGTCAAAAAGGCTTAGAAGCGTTTTATTTGCAAATGGGGGTGATGTGTGAACGTATAAATTTGTTAATGTTGGCAGTGGAAAGCACAGCAGGCTCACGTCCGCTTCCCGCTAAAATAGATAGCCAATTACCTGTGGCAGGAGCTGGGTTACCGAAGGCAGCTTTCCCCCCGCCAGGCCAATTATCCATGGGTCAAGAAAAATTGTCCACCTTCAGTCTTAAACAAATTTGCCCCAATATTAGGGTGGGGCTAAAATACTTGGGTAGGCAGAATTATCTGGACATAACTATTTTATTTCACTGACCTAAAATGAAGTGAGATAAAGAGGATAATAAATAAATAGATAAATTAGGTGCAGGCTGGTGGGAACTGTGTACTGTGATGAGAGGTGGGATTATATCATTAGCATCATAGGTCTACCTAGATCTGTTATTGACTTTCCGCCTGATACATAGAACAGTTTCTATACATAATACCCCTGCTGCCAGTCCCAGCAAAGCACCCCCGACATACAGCAGACCTGACACATCATGTAGGCCCATCCTCCGGCTCTGTGTAGGGTTGCGGTGACAAGGCCTCTGCCTCGGCCAGTACTGTCTCATCCACTTACTGACCAGGCCAGACTCTGACAGCCGCATGATGCTGAAACAGGGAGGGAAACAGGAGCAATATCAAACATTTATAGCTGCTTTATTATATGTAAGTCAGACCCCTGCTTATTGCAAATTGTCACAAAATATTCAACAATAAGCCTATTTTCATGCATATACAAGTGCCTTCGGCAAATTTGACAAAATCCAGTTGTAATAAATAGAAATTGGCTCTTCCTTTCACATCTGTTAACTGTGATGACTACATGTTGAATAATTAATGAATTTTCTGATGGATCCATCCTTGTGAGGATTCCTAGTCAGACATATACATCTACAAAGTGGTTACTGGACAGACATGTGTCTGCATTGTGGCAACTATGCAGACATGTTTTTCTGGTTCCTAGCAGTTCCTGTAATTCATTACACAGGCATGAAAATAGCTGGAGGGAAGTGGCATATCAGCCAATCAGAAGGCTAGCGCTGGTGCTGCTACCTAGCTGACTTGGGTGGAGTAACATGGAGTGGAGTACACATCAGCCAATCAGATGGCTGCATTCTGTGGATGCCTAACATTTAGTGTAACATTGACCAACCTGCATATGTAGTTGATACTGACCTCTTGAAGTTTGTACCTTTATCTATCTGAATAAGAAATTATAAATTTAAACAAAAATTAGGGGAATGCTAATGATGAAATGAACTATTTATTACCCCTTATGCGTGCTTATAGTGCACAGATGGGAGAGTCAGTTAGGCCTATGCAAGCATCTGTTCAAGCTAGGTAATTTTGGTCAGTTTTTGGGAGACTTTTGCACACAGCCCACCTCTTGATTCCCCACAGTATGAAGTTTTACAAACAGTGTGTGATAATGTGTGCATTCATCACAGCATGACATTGAGTATAAACTGTGCATTAAGTAGCATGAAAGTTGATAACTTACATGTCAGAAACCTTCCTTCCATATGCAGAGTTATTCTGAAAGCCCATGCTGTACTGTAGAGGAAAGAGGGTGTCCTTGAATATCCTGACGTCACAGAAGTGATGGGCGTGTATCCATGCAGCAGCCCCGTCGGTGAGGTAGGCATACCCCCCCTGGTTGACCAGGTCCAGGTGCTCCTGGTGGGACCTGCTCAGTACAGACAGGCCTGAGGTGTTCCACTCCACCATCCTCCTCCACATGGCAGAGTAAACCCCTTGGGTGTTCTACAAACATGGAGTACATAGTGATGTGTTCTTATTAATCTCATTCGGAGGAACATTATGGGATCTATTACCTACTGAAATACAAAAATCTGGGACCTTTGTTAGCTTCTGAAAAAGTATCAAAAGTTTGTATAGTGGAGTCACAGGCAATGTAGTTGGGTCGGACCGCTGGTCTTTTTACCTATATAAAGACTAAAGGTGGGAAAGTTGGGTTATTGACGTCCTTGTGGATTGAAGTGAATCTCATTGGCTCACATGACATGTAAAATAGTGAAATGATGTCATATTTGGGTTGACCATTACCTCAGGTGACCAACGGTCAAGCATGAATGAACCGCTGGTGCCCTGAGAAGGGATTGACACAGCGTGACCTTCCTTTAACAGGCCCTGTGAATGTCCACACTGATCCTCCTGAGATTTGTTCCATGGAATTTCCATATAAAACCAAATATTATGGGATACATTCATTCATGAATTCATTACTTTCCCACCTCTAGCGTCTTTATAGGTAAACAGTGGCACCTGTGGGTGGAGTTAATAAAATGCTTCCTGAGTTAAAATATCATGTTCCTAGGCTCAGACTGTGATCTGTGCACACCAATGTATTACTTTAACTAGGCATGACCTGGATGTTTTTAGACATGATGTTACTTCATGGACTAAGACAACCTAGAAATAACCTGTTTGAGCATGTGTTCCTTTAGTTAGGAGTTAGCTGGATTATGGGAAACATCTATCACAGTAGGTACCCCAAGATAAGTAACAATAACTAAGACAGTTAATAATCTAGTAGACTGAAAAAAAGCAAAGCTCAAGTGTCCCCAACACACAGGGAAAACAGGGGAAATGGCAAAAATAAATTCCTCTTCAGGGAAAACACTTTTCTTCTAAGACTTTTCTCAATTAGATTAAGAATGTTATACTTGCCTCAAAAATATCTATGTAAGATGTCCCACCAAGTATTCCAAACTTATAATCCTTTTGAGTTGCCAGATGTTCTAGAGAGGTGAATGGTATCCTTTCCACATCCCTAGAGAGTAAGGACACCATGTTCCCACTGTATACCACCTTGTGCACAATACAAGCACACATCCAGCAGATGAAAACTACCCGGATACTAGACGTTTCAAATACTGCTGTTATACCTTAAAATGCAAAGTGACAAACATGCTGTGTTATGGTTCGTTGTTTGTTTGTTTTTTTGTTGTTTTTTTTTGTGTTTTTTTTTGTGGCTACAGCCGTATTTGGGAAATTACAGTGGTGGCTTTTGCAGGACTAGGTTAATGCTACATTCAGACCTAATTTGCTACTTAATTTGATAAGTTTAAGATTCATACTAAAGTATAAGAAGAAGAAGGGCTTTTGGATACCAGCAATAGGTTATCAGTATACCATGCTGGGAACTTTCTTTGCCACTGGTTCCTAATCAAGTACACCAATAGCCTATGGCTGTTTCCCAGTGGCCCAGAAAAGTCATTTTCCTCATTTACATTGCGATTTTATTTTTCAAATTACTACTTTCCTATGGAGATATACAACATATTCCTGTTACATGATACTGTTATGAGATACAAGCGTATATTTGTAAAATGGCATTAAGTGTTGAATACAAAAAGCACACTTACCTTGACTAAATACACATCCAATAGTAACCCATAAACTCTCCCCAGGTGATGATATATCTTGTCTCTGGATGTCTCCATGGTGATTGTGCCTCACAGAGAATTGGATGGCCCAGAGCAGCAGGCTGATGACTGGTATGAAGGCCCCCATGCACAGCCACACCTGCCAGGTGTAGGGTCGGACAAAGAGGAAGGCCTTGTACACCTCATTGGTCCTGTACCTGTATAAGATGTAGGTGTGCTCCCTGTAGAATGGGAAGGATTGGTCTATGGCATACTCCCTAAATGCCTGGAGGGGTAACGGAGCAGCCAGCAGGTCTGATTTCTGTCACAAAAAATGTCAATGATATATATGCATATTTTTGTTGCTCTGAATGGTGATAACAAAGTGAAAGCAATGGTCATACAGCCAGGAAAGATTACTAATTAATTATGTTTTTCCATGAACATTTTGACAAAAGCAACCCCTATGAGAGTTGATGCACACCATTACAATGTGTCTTCTTTTTTTCATTTTCCTGACGTCATTAACAGTTCGTTTATCTCATAAAAAAATTAATAGTGTGTAGGGATCTGATAGGGGGCGCCACTCTGGCAATGTTCATGAATATTTGTAAGTAAGGGTATGCCTTACGTACCTGTGTAAAGCCACAATATTTTTGTTAAAAGGCAGGTGCAATGCTCTGTAGTTTTGTTACAGATCCCTTTCCCTTCCCCCTTCCCCTCTCCCCCTACCTTGGTCTCCAGTTGGCCTACAATGCCGGTCCAGGCACCATTCACCTTCTCCCCCCAGTCTCCATCCGGGGGTTCTATGATCACATACCTAACAGAAAACAGGGACAAATATTTACAACTGAATCCTTTACAGATATGTAAACACCAAGGCTTTTATAAACATTTTTATCATTTGTTTAATCCAGCTGTGACTGCCTAAGTAACAGCAAGTAATGATATTTTCTGAGTAGTTAGTAAATCTATAAAAGCTATATTAAACATTGGCCAATGACCCCACCATTGGTAGCTGTGAAATGAGATTTTTTCAAATTCTCTTTTAATTTTGTTGATCAATTACATGAGATGATTAAGGTCAGAAGGAATGGAATTCTTTGCATAAAGTATTTTTCAAACTTCCATGTGAACCTAATGTAGGAAAGGCTTAATCAGGCTTTTGTCAAATTATTTGCATTTAACTTTTATGGACTATTTCTAGGAATTTTTTAGAAGTAATATACCAACTATTTGCACTAGTAGGGTCTTATAACTTAAATTCATAAACACCCTGTTTGTCTCAAGATACTTATGTGAAATTCATCTCAGATGCTACTGCTTTGAGGATTTCTATGCACAGCCCTGTGAAACGGTCATTTCCATGCTTATTGATATTTTTTCTAACAAATGGCTCCCACTTGAATATGAAAGAGATCAAATACTTTGTTTTAAACCAAATAGGTTGTTACCTGATTTCCTAAAATCCAGCAATAAATCAAAGAGTTGTATTTAATGATAATTGCTTCATTGTTGTTGTGGTAGTGAAGTGATATATATATATATATGTATATTTTGAAAATGATATAATTCAGATAGAATTTATTAAAGTATCAATATCAACATAGATGAAATTGTTATACCAAGTTAGTTGTCACCAGTAACCTCCTTCCATTCAAACCATACTTCAAGGAAGAAAATATGTCCTCTTCTGTAGGATGACTGTTATAAGTGACATATATAGTTTGCCTCAACTTCCGCCCACCTGGCTCCCACACTGCTGCATATACCACAGCTGCCTGTGATTAAATGGTGTGTTCGATGAAAAAGTTATACAAAAACTCTGAACCACAAGATGTATTATTTGCAAAATACTATAAACTATAAATTGAATAAATGCCCAATCCAGCTTTAAGGGACTTGTTACAGATCAGATTTGTAATCTATTTATAACTCACGATTTATCTTAATCAAAACAGTTTATTTATAACTCACAATTTATCATTAGATTCTGGCACTAATGCTCCGAGAAGAAAAAGGTTTAAAAGTTTAACCTTGTGTAACATTTCAGTGGTGTCTTATTATGCTCACCTCTTGCATATGTAGGGAAACAAAAATGCTGAGGTTGGTGATGTTCCCCACATTATCTTCAACCATTTGGAGATCTGCTGAGTCATTGACAGCAATAAGATACCGGTGGTGGTAGGTGAGGACCCCTTGCTCCTGGTGAGAGCGGTCATGGACATTGACCTTTTGAATAGCAGGAAATAAAGAAATATATTGAAGAGTTTTAGGATAAAAATGAATATCTAAGTGGCTTTTGCACAATACACATGTGTATTTGTCAGTCAGTTATAAGCATGTACTTTAGGATAAGTTTGTGTCTATACACATGCTAAACTATGGGATGGGATATCAGCATCAGGGTTGTGTAATAATGAAATATGAAAATTGGAAAATTCCAGATGGATTGCATGATTCTTTTACCTGGTCAATACAGTGGTGAAAACATATTATCATTTTGCCGAATAGCTTACCTTTCACAGAAAGGTTTTGATGCATGACGTGGGACAAATTATAAGAAATAGATTTGTTGGCTGAAGAGGGTCAGTATGAAGGTCTAGAATTTCATCAATCTTCAAGGAACGTTCATCATTGATATTGTATAATTCCATCTTTCTCTCAAGATTCAGTATTTCATGTGGAATAAACCACCGCATATTTCCTGAAAGGAAGTTAATACAAATATCTATTCAAGCAAAATCTAGAGCCAAAATACTACTGCATTATAAACACAATTACGGTGTATTGTTATTTAACTCTAAGTGTCATACATTGGAGCCTTACACAGTCCAGAACAGTTTCTTTTCTCAGCATGAAATGTACCATCCACAGTTCTGAGTGCGGGAGAGGCCAGACCCATCCTAGTCATGCACAATAACCGCATAGTTTAAACCAATGTAATAACTCATTGTAATGAGGTTTGCATGATCACGAATAGTTCTCAATCAGTTCTCCAAGCTCCTCACTAGACATCCAAAGTATATGGCTGTGAGCCTGGACTAACTGAATACAAGGCCTGTGGAATTGGGGCCCTCTTTAATAATAACAACGGACCTCTAGGACAATGAATATTAACATTATTTCCAATTATGAGACAAATTAACGGTTGTACTATGGGTCTTAATTGTAATGCTAAAATTCTAACATTGGTACAAAACAACTATTACTGTAGAAAAGTAGACCAATGGAATATGTTACCCATAAATATGATTGTTTGAATGTAAACTATTTTTACAAAATGGTTTCATTTGAAAGTCCTTAGGGTAATTCGCAGACACATTATACTGTGCCGGGACTGGTCCCCACACAAGATCAACCAGCCTGAATACATGTTACAGAGGCAGTGTCAACTAAGCCTCAAGGTATAAAGTGAATCCAGAACCAAATCTATCCCCTTCTTATAGGTCTCTACGGCCTTGTCCTCAGTATACCTGACATACTTCAAATCAATGACCTTCACCCAGGTATGGCCTTGACCATCCCTGACCATTGCCCTATCTCACAGTGCAAGTTCAGGACAGGGTAGTTCAGGTGAAGGACAACAGAAGAAGTTACCTATTGACCCAGGGTGATCACATGACAACCAACCTTGGTCAATGTCAAGGTTGAAGGGACCACACCTGAGTCACAGGTCAGGGCTCAAGGCGCAATCACCCTTCAAGGACACAAAATAAATATAAAAACACCAGCTGTAACAGAGCTCAGACAGTCTGGTCAGGAAGACCGAGCTCATTCCACAAGATCTACAGCATGATCTTCAGCTGTTACCACCATCAATATCCAATATACTTCAATTCACCATAACCATGGACTCTCAATACCTCCTCCTAGTGGGGAAAAGAACTGCCTTACCAGAACTCAGGAAAGGACTCTGACTGCGAAGCAGGAGGTAGGCACCACTGGGTGATCTGTGTAATTCTTGATTGGTTTTTTTGTACTGTACTGAAACCTTGCTAAATACTGATTGTACCATCTAGATCTATTAAAGGTTTGAAACTCTACCTGGATTGATGTGACTTATCATTGGACTTAATACTTGTATTAAGACCAAGGAGTACCTCTGTGATCAACATTACCCTTTAAATAGCTCTCAAGTCAAATTGGCTTATCTGCCTCCCCAGCGCAATACAATTATATACAGAATATCATGTACGTAAAACAAGCTCTTACCATCCGTGATGACTACGAGGAGGTTCCAGGTGAGGCACTCCAGCACAGCTGTGAGTGGGCCTGGGGAGGTCCCGTTGTAGGGGGGGAGGTTGTCACACCTCAGTGAAGACAACTCACTTACGCTGGTCTGTAGGGACATCCTGAGTGCTCGCCTGCTCAGAAGATTTGAATATATTGTGGCAAAGCTTATATATATTTTTGTAAATGATAAGACTATTTGGTGTTTAGACAGTTTACTCTGACAAATGTTATGTGATTTGAGCCATTCATTAAATCAGAAAGATAAATCAGACTGTTTCACTTAGCTGCTGATATATTACCTGGTGTAGTGATTGGTTGTCCTGGTTTATGCTGGGATCACCTGCTTTCGACTAGCACAACTCAGATTTTATGGCAGATTTTACGCTTTTTATCCTCACATCTAGTTTAACATTGGAAAATAGGAGCGTAGGCACCAGTGAATTGCTTGGTGTGTGATCTTAGAGTGTAGATGACTATTTGTTCTAATGCGCATCCATCATAATGTATCCTGGTCACACCTCCATTTATTGATGCTGAGTCACTTCCAGTGTGTGAACAACACAAAAACAACAGTTGCTTATTGTCAATGAATATGAATGAGGGGCAGAATTCAATTTACCACCGTCAGCCTCCCAACATTAATTGTGGTTCAAAATTGCATTCACAGTTATACACAAGACATAGAAATGTCCACATGCAAGATTATTAAATAAATCCTTATAATTTAATAGTCTGATACACTATATGCTTGTCAATATACAAATAAAATATCATAATAGAATCCAAACAGCATCATAGAAATTTATTGTTAACTGCAGTTGTTGATTCTCATAATTATTGTTTTATCCATAAGATAATTAATTTTGTCAAGGGAATAACTGATATTGTGTATATTCTAAATGAAAACCAGTGGTGTCTTTTATGTGGTATGGGATTCCTGCATGAAACCCTGTCATATCCCTCCCTTTTTATCTCAAAAGAAAAAATAAATATCCAAAGATTTTACAGCAACCTGTCCAGATTTACCTGATACCCTTCCAGAGCACTTACTTTGTAGGCTGACTATATCCCTAAAAAGCAAGCCATCTAATCCAATATTCACTTCAAAGTTAAGTTGCCTGAATAAAATATCAGCACCCTTTTCAATAAAAGGGAAATGTTTGAAATAACTGATGAGATGAGGGTCGGCTGGCAGACTGCGGTGAAAGTGGATATCTCTGACCAGCTTTTTCCATTAGGATGCAGCAAGGTGATGAATGCTTTTATTTGTTTTAGACAGATGATCAATGAGAAGAGTAATTGTCCTTTGTTCAAGGTGCGTAATGTAGTTGGCATAGGTGACATCTCAATTAATGTCCAAGTTCAGAAACAAACATTTGTTTGACAGCATGCAGGTACCATTGACACTCAAAACACCTTCATGTCATAAATTAGCATCTTTGAACTAAATTCTTAGGTAAATCCTGATACAAAGTCCCTGAAATTTTAAAATATCAGCCCTTTAGGACAATGAGATGTGATACCATAACTATGCATAACAGCCACTCATACTGTACAGTACTGTAATCTTAACATTAGGACAGATATGCCTAATATACCTTTTTTGATGTATCACAAGTGTTGCATTTTTTCTATAGGTCCCCAAATCAGATAGTAATAATTTATTGTAAAAGTTTCTTCTATTTTCATAATTGGTTCTAATTCTTTCTGTGGCATTTTTTGAAACACCAATCTGTTCAATTCATTTTGAATCCTATGGTGCTTAAAGTACTAAGTTTGTTTTAGTTCAACAGATATTTTCAGCTAGAGATTCATGTCTAAATGAATGAAAGATATATGAGAACAGAATCAATTGACTTCATGTTGTATTACAGATCACTGGCTTTAGATTATAACATCCTATACCAGTAGTACAATGATTTATTTTACTGTGTTTGACTTACTGGTTTTATAACACACAATTTTCTTCATATTATGAAGAAAATTGTGTGTAATTAGCTGACAAACTCAAGAAGAAATAGGGAAATATTGACATTGCCCCTTTGTCCAGATGTAAGTATCCTCTTCAATCAACTGGTTGTTCTCTGCAATTATGTCACCTTTACACAAATATATATGTTGCTATGGAAAACACATGCATTTTTGAAGACACTTCTTGCCTTAAAAGAGCTTCTCACCTTGATCATACTATTGAAGTAACATTTTGAAAATATATACCACTGCCACCAAGGAACAGTTGTACTTTGATGATTTTTTTGATGATGTTATTTGTTTTTAATAAAATGGTGAAATCATATATTGTCTAAACACTAAAATTGTAATTGCACATCAAATGCTCCTCATTACACCCCAATCATAATGTAATTACTCATATTTACAAAAAAACACATTTACGTATTTACTAAAGTCTGCAGAAGACCATCTGCAAAGACATTAAGAAGATGATTGTAAGAAGATTAAGATGATCGTAATGAAATTTTCGAGAGAAAAAAGTTATTTTCTGAGTTGGGAATTCAAAATACCATTTAATAAAAAAATTTAGAATTTGGTAAATACAGCAACAAAATAAAGCTACATGTGATATTTGCAAATCAACATGGTTCACAGGAAGTACGATTAACATTGACAAACATGTCTGTAAGATATCGCATGCCAACCCCTGCCAACATGTGCCAACATGTGCCAATGCGTGCAAACCCAAACCTACCCCCAACCTACTCCCAACGCAACCCCCAATGCAACTCCCAACACAACCCGCAATACAACCCACAACACTACCCCCAACGTAACCCCCAATCCATCCCCCAAAGCAACCCCAACGCAACCCCCAACACAACCCCCAATGCAACCCCCAACAGCTACCCCCAATGCTACCCCGAATGTTACCCCCAACGCTACCCCCAACGCTACCCCCAATGCTATCCCCAACGCTACCCCCAACGCTACCCCCAACGCTACCCCCAACGCTACCCCCAACGCTACCCCCAACGCTACCCCCAACGCTACCCCCAACGCTACCCCCAACGCTACCCCCAACGCTACCCCCAACGCTACCCCCAACGCTACCCCCAATGCTACCCCCAACGCTACCCCCAACGCTACCCCCAACGCTACCCTCAACGCTACCCCCAACGCTACCCCCAACATGTGCCAAAATGTGAAGTATAATACATTTCATGTTGGGTCATGTTGAGTTACGTTGGCTCCTAATGTGTAGTATGATGTGCTCTTAATATAGCCCCAACGCGAACCAGACACGTCAGCCCTCGGGAACCAATGCGTCTGTCTACCAGATGCATAGTATAATTAGGGCTTTATCCATACAGAGGGTCTTGAATCTATAGTTGGAATACATTGGAGTTGGTGGCATTCAATATCATATATCATGTCTCTAAAAATAGTATCTTTTAGGTGATAGGAATGTACCATCAACAACAGGGTTAGTAAGGTAGTTATACCAAATCTTTGTAAGAAGATAAGTACTTAGCATTGCAGGAAGAATAACAACATGATAATGAGCCTAACTAACGGTTAGTAAACTCTCTGTTTATTCATACCACTGTACAATAACATTAAAATAACCCCACACTTGTTCACTGTGATGTTCAGTCAGAAAAACTCCTCAGTCAATTTACTCAGTTCCTAGTCTGCAAGATGATGCAGCTCTTTATAACTTAGTTTGACCGAACTAATGACGAGCTGCCTCATAACGGAGAAAGATGTCATTGGAAAGCTAAGAAATAGTGTTTTCTTGTGATATGCCTAACTAAGTTTCATAAAATTATCTATAAAAGATTAAGTCATCAGGATGACGCCAAGAAAACTTTTTCTGGTTGTTCACATCCATTTTCTGGTCATTGAGGACATATGGACATGCAGATTTCGTAGGGTGGAAAGGGAAAACACAGGGATTTACAGCACAAACTTCAAGTGGGGACGTTGCTAAATACACATGCTCATCATTGACATCATGAATGCTGAACACATTTGTATAAAATATGACTTCTTAAGGACGGCGTAGCTTTATATTGGTGAACACTGGGTAAGTTTTTCCCCATACATACTAATACCATATCTGATGTAAATTGAAAGTATTCATTGATGTATATAATCCTTTTGTAAATACCTCCTACTATATAATGTATATATATATTACTTATTTACAATGAATTGTAACAAATAACGCTGGACCTATCAGAATACATACACAGAACTAACTGAGGGGGAAGGAAGCCACAATGATTGCCCCGCTGTCAAAGAGTCGAGGGCTTTGCCAGAGACATTTCGACAAGGGGCAATAATCAAGGCTGAGTGTACCCGAGGTTAGTTCTTGTTTTATTCTATACCAATAACCCAGACAAGATAAACAAGATAAACAAGATAAACAAGACAAATTCTCTTTATTTACCTCCGTCCGTGGGGCCTCCATCGATGCATGAATAGGGGGTAGAGGACATCTAGACTTGCTACCTCCCGTTTGGCATATTAAATGCCTTATTTACAAATTTTAATGCATAATTCTGGTCAATTCATGTGTTATTTTCAATATTTCGTTGAAACTATGTGCTATAACGCATGAACAATGCAAAAAATTGCAAATTTAAAGGAAATAAATCGGATTTAGATTACCACTGACCCGCCGTCTGGCATTTCATGTGAAAACTAGATCAATCAAAGATAGTGGTGAAGCAATGCAAGAATTTGCTGGGTAAACAAATCCATATTACGTTGTATTTTCACCAAACATGATAATTTGGGCATGGTTTAAGCATTGTTTACATAGTTCCCACTCCAGCAAGCATCGTTATTTCCCTGCGTTTCTCTGCTGGGAAATAATTCAGTCTGTCTGGTACCCCACCTTTCCTCACGGGGAAGGACAATGCTTAAGGAATAGGCACTACAAAGTTGGTATACAATAAAGACCATGTCAAGATAGGCCAGGATAATAAAGAATTTGTAAAAGAAATTATAATGTATAGGTTGTCTATGCCCTTGAATGCAAATACATGCTAAAAACATGTGCAGAACCTTCAGACAGTACATTTCTGATAAAAGAAGGTTCTTAAACAAATTTGCCCCAATATTAGGGTGGGGCTAAAATACTTGTGTAGGCAGAATTATCTGGACACAACTATTTTATTTCACTGGCCTAAAATGAAGTGAGATGAAGAGGATAATAGCATGGATAAGGTCATAGACCTTATTCAGATATAAAATCCAGGACTGACTGTGGTCTGTGGTGGCACCCCCTGGTGTTAGGACTACACTCACTCCACCCGTGGCCAAAGTACTGGACTGGACACTGCCACCATTCCTCCACTGACCACAGCAGAGACTAGACCTGTTACCGTGACCTGGAATTTTTTGACATGGCCATGCCTCCTAAGGAATTCCCTTGCAGTACTTGTGATAGGAAACACTCCCGTCCGGTTGGTATAAGGTGTACTTATTACAAAGAAGCCTTGTCGAAATGTGCAACGTTAGGTATTCCAGCTACGGAATATAAACTGTATTTGTCTGAGCTAGGAGAGTTGTCGGAACAAGCAGCGGCCGATACTGACGGCGCTGAAGAAGTAGAAGATGAAGAAGAATGTTCTGAGAAAATGTTCAAAGCAGTGTTCAAGTCTACTGTTGATAGTCAAAAAGGCTTAGAAGCGCTTTATTTGCAAATGGGGGTGATGTGTGAACGTATAAATTCGTTAACGTTGGCAGTGGAAAGCACAGCAGGCTCACGTCTGCTTCCCGCTAAAATGGATAGCCAATTACCTGTGGCGGGAGCTGGGTTACCAAAGGTGGCGTTCCCCCTGCCAGGCCAATTATCCATGGGTCAAGAACAATTGTCCACCTTCATTCTTAAACAAATTTGCCCCAATATTAGGGTGGGGCTAAAATACTTGGGTAGGCAGAATTATCTGGACATAGCTATTTGATTTCACTGGCCTAAAATGAAGTGAGATGAAGAGGATAATAGATAAATAGATAAATTAGGTGCAGGCTGGTGGGAACTGTGCGCTGTGATGAGAGGTGGGATTATATCATTGGCATCATAGGTCTACCTAGATCTGTTATTGACTTTCCGCCTGATACATAGAACAGTTTCTATACATAAAACTCCTGCTGCTAGTCCCAGCAGAGCACCCCCAATATAGAGCAGACCTGACACATCATGTAGGCCCACCCTCCGGCTCTGTGTAGGGTTGTGGTGACAAGGCCTCTGTTTCGGCCAGTACTGTCTCATCCACTTACTGACCAGGCCAGACTCCGACAGCCGCATGATGCTGAAACAGTGAGGGAAACAGGAGCGATATGAAACATTTATAGCTGCTCTATGATATGTAAGTCAGACCCCTGCTTATGCATTATTCATGATGTTGTTGATGGCAGTACCCCTTTGAGAGCTCATGCAAATTGTCACAAAATATTCAACAGTAAGCTTTTTTCATGCAAAAACAAGGGTCTTCTGCAAATTTGACAAAATCCAGTACTAATGTGTCCTAAATAGAAATTGGCTCTTCCTTTCAAATCTTTTAACTGTGATGACTACATTCAGGTTAATTAATTAATTCTCTGAAGGATCCATCCTCACGAGGATTCCTAGTCCACAGACATATATGTCTACATAGTGGTTACTGGACAGACATGTGTCTGCATTGTGGCAACTGCACAGACATGTTTTTCTGGTTCCTAGCAGTTCCTTTAATTCATTACATGGGCATGAAGGGAAGTGGCATATCAGCCAATCTGAAGGCTAGTGCTGTGCTGTTGCTGCCACCTAGCTGATTTCGGTAGAGTAACATGGAGTGGAGTACCAGTGCATCTCAGCCAATCAGATGGCTGCATTCTGTGGATGCCTAACATTTAGTGTAACAAAGACCAACCTGCATATGTAGTTGATACTGCCCTCTTGAAATTAAGGGAAAAGTTTTTACCTTAATCTATCTAAATAAGAAATTATAAATTTAAACACATATTAGGGGAATGCTAATGATGCAATGAACTATATATTGACCCTTCAAAGTGTGCTTATGGTACAAAGATTGGATAGTCAGTTAGGCCCATGCAAGCATCTGTTCAAGCTAGGTAATTTTGGTCAGTTTTTGGGAGACTTTTGCACACAGCCCACCTCTTGATTCCCCACAGTATGAAGTTTAACAAACAGTGTGTGATAATGTGTGCATTCATCACAGCATGACATTGAGTATTTATAAACTGTGCATTAAGTAGCATGAAAGTTGATAACTTACATGTCAGAAACCTTCCTTCCATATGCAGAGTTATTCTGAAAGCCCATGCTATACTGTAGAGGAAAGAAGGTGTCCTTGAATATCCTGACATCACAGAAGTGATGAGCGTGTATCCATGCAGCAGCCCCGTCGGTGAGGTAGGCATACCCTCCCTGGTTGACCAGGTCCAGGTGCTGCTGGTGGGACCTGCTCAGTACAGACAGGCCTGAGGTGTTCCACTCCACCATCCTCCTCCACATGGCAGAGTAAACCCCTGGGGTGTTCTACAAACATGGAGTACATAGTGATGTGTTTTTATTAATCTCATTCGGAGGAACATTATGGGATCTATTACCTACTGAAATACAAAAATCTGGGACCTTGGTTAGCTTCTGAAAAAGTATCAAAAGTTTGTATAGTGGAGTCACAGGCAACGTAGTTGGGTCGAACCGCTGGTCTTTTTACCTATATAAAGACTAAAGGTGGGAAAGTTGGGTTATTGACGTCCTTGTGGATGGAAGTGAATCTCATTGGCTCACATGACATGTAAAATAGTGAAATGATGTCATATTTGGGTTGACCATTGCCTCAGGTGACCAAATGTCAAGCATGAATGAACCGCTGGTGCCCTGAGAAGGGATTCACACAGTGTGACCTTCCTTTAACAGGCCCTGTGAATGTCTACACTGATCCTCCTGAGATTTCTTCCTTGGAATTTCCATATAAAACCAAAAAATATGGGATACTTTCATTCATGAATTCATTATGATGTGTTAAATCCCTGGTAAGTTGGTACTTAAAAATATTACATTTAAGGGTACTTTCTAGCACATAGTAGGTTGTGTTTACCTCATGAGTGGACTGCTAACATGGTTACTTTCCCACCTCTAGCGTCTTTATAGGTAAACAGCGGCACCTGTGGGTGGAGTTAATAAAATGCTTCCTGAGTTAAAATATCATGTTCCTAGGCTCAGACTGTGATATGTGCACACCAATGTATTACTTTAACTAGGCATGACCTGGATGTTTTTAGACACGATGTTACTTCATGGACTAAGACAACCTAAAGATAACCTGTTTGAGCATGTGTTCCTTTAGGTTAAGTGAGGAGTTAGCTGGATTATGGGAAACATCTATCACAGTAGGTACCCCCAGAAAAGTAACAATAACTAAGACAGTTAATAATCTAGTAGACTGAAAAAAAAGCAAAGCTCAAGTGTCCCCAACACACAGGGAAAACATGGGAAATGGCAAAAATAAATTCCCCTTCAGGGAAAACACTTTTCTTCTAAGACTTTTCTCAATTAGATTAAGAATGTTATACTTGCCTCAAAAATATCTATGTAAGATGTCCCACCAAGTATTCCAAATTTATAATCCTTTTGAGTTGCCAGATGTTCTAGAGAGGTGAATGGTATCCTTTCCACATCCTTAGAGAGTAACGACACCATTTTCCCACTGTATACCACCTTGTGCACAATACAAGCACACATCCAGCAGATGAAAACTACCCGGATGCTAGACGTTTCAAATACTGCTGTTATACCTTAAAAGACAAAGTGACAAACATGCTGTGTTATGGTTCGTTGTTTTCTTGTTGTTGTTTTTTTGTTTTTTTGTGTTTTTTTGTGGCTACAGCCGTATTTGGGAAATTACAGTGGTGGCTTTTGCAGGACTAGGTTAATGCTAAATTCAGACCTAATTTGCTACTTAATTTGATAAGTTTAAGATTCATACTAAAGTATAAGAAGAAGAAGGGCTTTTGGATACCAGCAATAGGTTATCAGTATACCATGCTGGGAACTTTCTTTGCCACTGGTTCCTAATCAAGTACACCAATAGCCTATGGCTGTTACCCAGTGGCCCAGAAAAGTCATTTTCCTCATTTACATTGTGATATTATTTTTCAAATTACTACTTTCCTATGGAGATATACAACATATTCCTGTCACATGATACTGTTATGAGATACAAGCGTATATTTGTAAAATGGCATTAAGTGTTGAATACAAAAAGCACACTTACCTTGACTAAATACACATCCAATAGTAACCCATAAACTCTCCCCAGGTGATGATATATCTTGTCTCTGGATGTCTCCTTGGTGATGGTGCCTCACAGAGAATTGGATGGCCCAGAGCAGCAGACTGATGACTGGTATGAAGGCCCCCATACACAGCCACACCTGCCAGGTGTAGGGTTGGACGAAAAGGAAGGCCTTGTACACCTCATTGGTCCTGTACCTGTATAAGATGTAGGTGTGCTCCCTGTAGAATGGGAAGGATTGGTCTATGGCATACTCCCTGAATGCCTGGAGGGGTAACGGAGCGGCCAACAGGTCTGATTTCTGTCACAAGAAATGTCGATGATATGCATATTTTTGTTGCTCTGAATGGTGATAACAGAGTGAAAGCAATGGTCATACAGCCAGGAAAGATTACTAATTAATTATGTTTTTCCATGAACAGTTTGACAAAAGCAACCCCTATGAGAGTTGATGCACACCATTACAATGTGTCTTCTTTTTTTCATTTTCCTGACGTCATTAACAGTTCGTTTATCTCATAAAGAAATTAATAGTGTGTAGGGATCTGATAGGGGGCGCCACTGTGGCAATGTTCATGAATATTTGTAAGTAAGGGTTTCCCTTATGTACCTGTGTAAAGCCATAATATTTTTGTTAAAAGGCAGGTGCAATGCTCTGTAGTTTTGTTACAGATCCCTTCCCCCTTCCCCCTTCCCCTCTCCCCCTACCTTGGTCTCCAGTTGGCCTACAATGCCGGTCCAGGCACCATTCACCTTCTCCCCCCACTCTCCATCTGGGGGTTCTATGATCACATACCTAACAGAAAACAGGGACAAATATTAACAACTGAATCCTTTACAGATATGTAAACACCAAGGCTTTTATAAACATTTTTATCATTTGTTTAATCCAGCTGTGACTGCCTAAGTAACAGCAAGTAATGATATTTTCTGAGTAGCTAGTAAATCTATAAAATCTATATTAAACATTGGCCAATGCCCCACCATTGTTAGCTGTGAAATTAGATTTTTTCAAATTCTCTTTTAATTTTGTTAATCAATTACATGAGATGATTAAGGTCAGAAGGAATGGAATTCTTTGCATAAAGTATTTTTCAAACTTCCATGTGAACCTAATGTAGGAAAGGCTTAATCAGGCTTTTGTCAAATTATTTGCATTTAACTTTTATGGACTATTTCTAGGAATTTTTGAGAAGTAATATACCAACTATTTGCACTAGTAGGGTCTTATAACTTAAATTCATAAACACCCTGTTTGTCTCAAGATACTTACGTGAAATTCATCTCAGATGCTACTGCTTCGAGGATTTCTATGCACAGCCCTGTGAAACGGTCATTTCCATGCTTACTGATATTTTTTCTTACAAATGGCTCCCACTTGAATATGAAAGAGATCAAATACTTTGTTTTAAACCAAATAGGTTGTTACCTGTTTTCCTAAAATCCAGCAATAAATCAAAGAGTTGTATTTAATGATAATTGCTTCATTGTTGTTGTGGTAGTGAAGTGATATATATATATATATATATATAAGTATATGTATATTTTGAAAATGATATAATTCAGATAGAATTTATCAAAGTATCAATATCAACATAGATGAAATTGTTATACCAAGTTAGTTGTCACCAGTAACCTCCTTCCATTCAAACCATACTTCAAGGAAGGAAATATGTCCTCTTCTGTAGGATGACTGTTATAAGTGACATATGTAGTTTGCCTCAACTTCCGCCCACCTGGCTCCCACACTGCTGCATATATCACAGCTGCCTGTGATTAAATGGTGTGTTCGATGAAAAAGTTATACAAAAACTCTGAACCACAAGATGTATTATTTGCATAACACTATAAACTATAAAGTGAACAAATGCCCAATCCAGCTTTTAGGGATTTGTTACTTAGTGTTACTTTAGATAACTTTGACTTGAGCAAAGTGCAACACAAGAAACAGATCAGATTCGTAACTTATTTATAACTCACAATTTATCTTAACCAAAACAGTTTATTTATAACTCACAATTTATCATCAGATTCTGGCACTACTGCTCCGAGAAGAGAAAGGTTTAAAAGGTTAACCTTGTGCACCATTTCAGTGGTGTCTTATTGTGCTCACCTCATGCATATATAGGGAAACAAAAATGCTGAGGTTGGTGATGTTCTCCACATTGTCTTCAACCATTTGGATATCTGCTGAGTCATTGACAGCAATGAGGTACCGGTGGTGGTAGGTAAGGACCCCCTGCTCCTGATGAGAGGTGTCATGGACATTAACCTGTTAAATAGCAGGAAATAAAGAAATATATTGAAGACTTTTAGAACAGAAATATTCATCAAAATCAAAATAAACATATGTATTTATCAGTCAGTTATAAGCATGTACTTTAGGATCAGCTTGTGTCACATGCTAAACTATGGAAAGGGATATAATTTTCAAGGTTGTGTCTTTCAGCAGTGTTTTATAATAATGAAATATGACAAGTTTGAAAAGTCCGGATGGCATTAAGTGTTTTTTTTTACCTAGTCAATACAGTGGTGAAAACATATTATCATTTTGCCAAAAACCTTACCTTTTGAATAAAGGTTTTGATGCATGATGTAGAACAAATGAATAGAAACAAATTCGAAGGCTGAAGAGGGTTGGTATGAAGGTCTAGAATTTCATCAATCTTCAAGGAAGGTTTGTCATCAATATTGTACAGTTCTACCTTTCTCTCAAGATTCTGTTTTTCATGTGGAATAAACCACTGTGAATTTCCTGAAAGGAAATTAATACAAATATCTATTCCAGGATCTGGAGTCAAATACTATTACATTATAAACACAATTACAGTGTAATGTTCTTCAATTCTAAGTTTATTTTGGTAACATACATTGGAGCCTTACACAGTCCAGAATGCTATTTTTTCAGCATGCAATGTCCTACCATCCTCGCTCCGTGATCATAAGGTCGGGGGTTCGAGTCCGGGCGATGCCAACGTTTTCGCTCACTCTCCACCCCAGTGCACGACGACTGGGTCATCAAATGCCTACCAGTGCCAATGGCTGTTGTATGTGATGCCCTGTCTGTGGGACATTGCATATAAAAGACCCCTTGCCACTCTTCGCAATGAGTAGGGTATAACACCCGGTGGCAGGTTTCCCCTCACGCATAGCTCCACAGAAGGAAACAGCACACCATACAAACCATACAAAAACCATACAACCATAACCATACAATGCTGTAAGTCCTGATGTGTGAAGCCCCCGGCAATCCGGGAATATGCACGTAGAAACAGAAACAGAAACACAGTTCTAGGTACAGGAGAGGCCAGACCCATCCTAGTCATGCGCAACAGCCGCATAGTTTAAACCATTGTAATAAACCATTGCAATGAGGTTTGCATAATCACAAATAGTACTCAACCACTTCTCCAAGCTTCTCACTAGACATCCACAGTCTATGGCTGTGAGCCTGGACTAACTCAATACAAGGCCTGTGGTATGGGGGAGTTCGTTGATAATAACAATGCACCTCTGGGATGATAATAATTAACATTATTTCTGATTATGAGACAAATTAACAGCTGTACTATGGGTTTTAATTGTAATGCTTAAATGAGGCTTGGGTACAAAACACCTATTACTGTAGAAAAGTAGACCAATGGAATATGTTACCCATCAATATGATTGTCTTAATATAAAACCTCTTTTACAAAATGGATCCATTCAAAAGGGTAATTCACAGATGCATTATACAATTTTATATAGAATACCATGTACATGAACAGCTCTTACCATCCATGATGACTACGAGGATGTTCCAGGTGAGGCACTCAAGTACAGCAGTGAGTGGGCCTGGGGAGGTACCATTGTAAGGGGGCAGGTTGTTATACCTCAGTGAAGACACCTCACTTACGTTGGTCTGTAGGGACATTTTCAGCACCCACCCACTAAAACATCAGGAGATTTGAATATGTTTTAGCAAAGCTTATATATATATTTGTAAATGATTAGGCTATTTGGTGTTTAGGCAGTTTACTCTGATGAATGTTATGTGATTTACAGTTATTTGGTCTGCCGCAAGAAATAATTTGACCCATGCATAAAATCAGAAAGATAAATCAGACTGTTTCCCTTAGCTACTGACATTACCTGGTGTAGTGATTGGTTGTCCTGGTTATGCTGGGATTGGCTGCTTTCGACTAGTACCACTCTGCACATACAAGGCTGCAAGTGCAACTAAATTCCAAATTCATAAGATTCTATGGCTTTAATATCACGTGCTGCTGTAGACCAATGAGAATGCTTTTTTTTTGGTGTGTTCTTATCCTCACATCTAGTTTAACATTGCGGTGGCACCAGTGAATTGCTTGGTGTGTGATCTTAGGGATTAGATGACTATTTGTTCTAATGCTCATCCACCATAATGTATGCTGGTCACACCGCCATTCATCAATGCTGAGTCACTTTCAGTGTGTGAACAACACAAAAGCAACAGTTGCTCATTGCCAATGAATATGCCAACATTAATTGTCGTTCAAAATTGCATTCACAGTTATACACAAGACATAAAAATGTCCACATGCAAGGTTATTAATTAAATCCTTATAGTTTAACATTCTGATACACTATTTGCTTGTCCATATGCAAATAGAATATCATGATACACATCCAAACAGCATTATAGAAATCTATCCTTAACTGCAGTTATTGATTCTCATCATTATTGTTTTATCCATAAGATAATTCTTCAAGAGAATGATTGATAAGTTTTTGTGAATATTCTAAATGAAAACCAGTGGTGCCTTTGCTATGGTACGGGGTTCCTGCATGAAACCCTGTCATATCCCTCCCTTTTTATCTCAAAAGAAAAAACAAATATCCAAAGATTTTACAGCAACCTGTCCAGATTTACCTGATACTCTTCCAGTTCATCTGGAGCCCTTACTTTGTAGGCTGATTATATTCCTAAAAAAAACAAGCCATCACATCCAATATTCACTTCAAAGATAAGTTGCCTGAAAAAAATTCAGCACCCTTTTCAATAAAAGGGAAATGTTTGAAACAACTGGTGAGGTGAGGGTTGGCTGGCAGACTGCGGTGAAAGTGGATATCTCTGACCAGCTTTTTCCATTAAGGATACAGGAAGGTGATGAATGCTTTTACTTGTTTTAGACAGATGATCAATAAGAAGAGTAATTGTCTTTTGTTTGAGGTGCATAATGTAGTTGGCATTGGTGAAATCTCAATTAATGTCCACATTCAGAAACAAACATTTGTTTGACAGCATGCATTAGTTACCATTGAAACTCAAAACACCTTCATGTCATAAATTAGCACATTTTAGAACTAAATCCTTAGGTAAATCCTGATACAAAGTCCCTGAAATTTTTAAATATCAGCCCTTTAGGACAATGAGATGTGATACCATAACTATGCATAACAGCCACTCATACTGTACAGTACTGTTATCTTAAAACTAGGACAGATATGCCCAATATACCTTTTTTAATGTATCACAAATATTACATTTTTTTATAGGTCCCCAAATCAGATAGTACCAATTTATTGTAAGTTTCTTCTATTTTCATAATTGGTTCTAATTCGTTCTGTGACATTTTTTGAAACACCAATCTGTTCAATTCATTTTGAATCCTAAGGTGCTTTAAGTACTAAGTCTGTTTTAGTTCCACAGATATTTTCATCCAGAAATTCATATCTAAATGTATGAAAGATATATGAGAAAAGAATCAATTGACTGTGACCCGTTTTGGCGAAGTGAGTCGGATGTCGCACGGGGAAGATTTTTAGTTAGGTATACCATCAGAAAATACTAATTCTTAGCTTTAAAACGAGGTATAGCATGTCTAGGTCCGATATCTAGGGCCTGAGATAAGTTGCGACGAGAATAAAAAGAACCGCGCCTATGCGGGTATAAGAAACAGAGTTAAATGAGTTGAAAGTTTTTCTTACCGCGCGCTACCGCGGTCCTCCGATAAAGCCCTAGCAACGTACACTTGTAATCAATCCTTGGTCCTGAAACTTTACATAGTCATTCTACACTATTCTAGCTAACAAATACCAGTAATTCATGCGTTTATATAAAAAAAACTTTTATTCATGCCGGCGCTGCAAAAAGTGACAAAAATCCGGATCTGAAACAACAACTTAACCTAGAACGGCAAGCATAAAGGATCACAATACCTCATCTTGGCTGCTTAAAAACGACTCTGTGATGACCCTAAGTACCCTGGGTATCCATAATGTGTCTATAAAAGTTCTTGGAATGTTCATGATTGTCTTTGGTCGTTAAAATAGTGAAAAGCCACCGAGGTAAAAATCTTAAAATCAGAAAAAGTCTTAACAACTAAAAATAAGTTAACAATGTTCAAAACGGATTCTTAATAGTTCTCAGGTGGTCCTGGGCCTGCCACGACCACGTTTAGCACGTTTACTAGGACGGCCCCTGCCCCTAGGTGGGGGTGGGGGGCCTTCCTCCTCTGAGTCAGATGAAGATTTTGATTCCCTCTCCAGCTGTCTGACCAACTCCTCCTCCTCCCCCTCCGATCCTGATGATGTGTCTGGAGTCTGTCCTCTGCCTCTGCCTCTGCCCCTGCCCCTGCCCCTGCCTCTGCCTCTACCTCTACCTCTACCTCTGCCTCTGCCCCTGCCCCTGCCCCTGCCCCTGCCTGGCCCATCCCCCTCGCCAGCCTCTGGCTCTGATTCCGCATCTGGTTCCGGCGGAGGTACGGCACGGGGGCCTGGGCCGGGTGCTGGTTCTGGTACAGAGGGCTTAGGGCACATGATGTCCTTCGTGTCCTCAGTACAAAAATCCCGAATGTTCTTGAAGAGATACCACTGTCTTTTGGCCGGGAGGCCAGGGGATTCGGTGGGCTGAGGGCCTTCCTGGGGGACAGCTTCAGGGGCGACAGTCAGCATCTTGAAGGTCTCGGGGGCCGAGTCGGCATACTGCCGGAAGGTGACGTGGCCCTTGTTCTGGTCAGAGAATACAAAGTGATGATACTGCTTAATGCCCTTGAGTGGCTTGATGAAAGGGGTCAAAAAAGATTGCCAGTCATACGACTCGACAAACACCTTCCCATTCTCGTCCCCCACAAGTTGGGCAAGGTTGACACGTTCTTGGGTACTCTTCACCACAGTCGCCTCCATCTCCGAGAGGCTTGAGACAGGCTCACGACGAAACCTTTGTTTAAGCAAACCAAAGCACCAGTCCGGGGCAAACTTGGTGTGCCCTGTGATCAAAAAGTTTAAGGAAATGGACTGGTGCCGGCCAGTCAGGACCCGCCAGAGAAGATACGCTAGCACAAACTTGTTCTTGTTCTGACCACTACAGTTGTCACAGTGCATGTCCACCGCCTTCTCCCCCAGGAAATACGTTTCAAAATAGTGGTGCAGGTATGAAATAACTGCATTTGACCCCTTACTGCCGCAATGGCTTTCGTCGATCAAATAGTTCACCTGTTGGGGGATGGCCTCGGCACAGACACCGAAAATGCCAACCTTGCGGGGGACAAGGAAATACAATGGGCCAGGCTGCATAGGAAAGGAGGGAAGGTGGACCTGCTGGGCATAATCAAAACTGATGTGGACCTTCGTGTCAGAAAAACAAGGGGGGTGGGGGCCAAGGGGAGGGGACTCTGCTTCCTTGTAGGCAGCCTTGGCAGACTTGACCATGTCCTGATAAAAGCCCCTCTCCCGAGCCACCACCTCCAGGTGAACTTGTTGCTTTTTCAGCTTGGCCTGTTTCACAATGTCAGGTAGGTTACTAGAGGCAGAGATATCCCTGTTGTTGCGCTGGCATTCCCAGCAGAGGTCAGTCATAGGGCGGGAACACACTATGCAAGGGAGGAGTTGGAGCCACAGGTTTCTAAAGGTTGAGTCAGCCACACACCTGAAGTTAGCCTCCTCCATGGCGTTGCTGTAAAACCTGTAGATGTCGGCCTTTGTGGAAGAGGAGGGGAGGAGGAGGATGTCATCCCGTTTGTGGGAAGACACACGACCAGGCAGGACGAGGGCGTTGGTCTCGGCATAGGAGTTGATGAAGTCCACGACCCGCCTGATGTCCTCCAGTTGGAGGATCCTTGCAGTCGCCTGTCGCCCGCCAGACTTCTTTTGCCTGGTCACCACCCCGTAGCACTTGTACCACTTGATGATGGACGTCAGCTTGTTCTGGCTGATGCTGGAAAGGTCACAAGGCAAGAGTTACATTAGGCCAATAATTATTGGACACAGGCAACAAGTACAGGTAAGTATTGTAATATTAATATGGACGATTTGTGATGGTAAGTGCCATGATCAGATTCTGTTATGATTCATTACAGTTCATCTTGTAATTTACCTCAAGTAGTACTATAATAGTAGGGATATCTAGGTAGACCTTAGTTGAGCAAAGAAGTTGAATATCAAAGCTACTCACGTGTACATGAACTTGAAAGTGTCCCTGCAGACTGGCTGAGAACCGATGAGGTAGTGGCTTCTTTGGTGCTGCCTCTCCCCTCTCCCCTTAATCCCCTTCTTCCAGGTGGACAGCCTGCTGCTATTGTCTGTGCAGGTACTGGCGATGCCCAGTAGCAACATGTCCTTCTCGCCTAGAAAACAAAGTAGATTAGGATAATAACAATCTGTACATGATATGCATGTGACTCAAGGAATGAGGTTTCTGGATTGACCCATGAACTAGGTTAACACACCCTAAATACTAACTTAAAAACGGTCTGGTTGAGTGTTAACGTTGTCATGGATTATGGGATGGTTTTGAGCAAGAACGACATAGCTACATGGTCGTGGCGACAGGTTTGCATAACATGTATCTCATGAAAAACTTACCTGAGGACAGCTGAAAGACCTCCTGCCGACGCGCGACCAGCTCCGACGTCGTGAACTGTTTACTGCACTCCTTGTCTTTGTAGTGCTTGCAGGAACATCTAAAGACAACAACATACATGATATTAGACTTAGTTCACCTTCCTGAGGGCCACAATGGCATGAGACATGATTGATAACCGTTACAGGCCGGCCGGATCAGCTGACGCCATTAAGTAGGTCACCGGACAACCCCGACGGATCATCCCTGTTTATGGCATGAAATCAACTTTGAAACTTGATAAAAACTAGTTAGGCAGTTAGAATACATACCAGGGCACAATCGTAGGCAGTTTCATCAACATTGAAAGGGATTTAGGCACTTTGCGTACTTGTTTCAGAGATAGGGCAACCGACCGCATGTCGGCCATTATAAAGTTTTTCAAAACTCACATGAAGCGTTCGCAGTCGTCCCACTCCGCCTGTAGAAGGTCGTCCGTGGGGTCAGGGATGACTAGTGGCTCATCCTCATCGTCCTCAGCATCCTCCGGTTCCCCTAGATCCTCCTGTACATCTTCTTCTTCCTCGGGGGGATCGTCTTGCCCCTCCTCCCCGTCGGCGAAGAGAAAGTACTCGTCGACCAAAGTCCGCCATTGCTGAGCCTTGGCTACACCACGTAAATTCGCCCGATTTATCGTATTCAGGGCATCCGCGACAGCCTCCTCGCGATCCATGTCCTTCCCGACGATGTTGGGAGGTAATCCACATCAAAATCCAGCAGTGATCCAGGATTAAAACAGCTAAATCCGTCGGAGAAGTGATGTCGCACGTCCGTCCTGCTCGCCATGCGTCCCTTTAAATTTCCACAACAACTGAAACCGGAAGGCACGCGAGGCCTCTCAGCCAATCTGCGCGCCGCATTCCGCACACATGACCTCCTTGACGACGATTGTTTACGGGACGACGATCGGGGAAACACGTTCTGATTGGTCCTTGCCGGCGCGAATTCAAAATCCGAGGCTGTCATTGGCCAGTTCACTTCGCGCCCTTTCAGCAGGTACCCGGAACATGGGGCTGGGATGGGATCCAGACCGACAGGCAAGCCGCGAAGTTAGGGGAAAATGGCGTGAATCGAGGGTCTTTTGTTTCAGATCACTGAGGCGTTGCGCGTCTTTGGGGCCTATTTAGAGGGACTAAGAGATGGCTTTGGGACCTAAATTTTTTGGGGGGAAGACTTCTGATATAGGAGATATGAATAAAAGAAAAAACCCATTTTCGATAAAAAATGCGAAATGCGACTTCAGAGCCCCATATCTCAGTTCGACTTTCTGCAACATCCGACTCATTTCGCCAAAACGGGTCACATATTGTATTGCAAATCACTGGCTTTAGATCATAATGTCCTATAGTGCAATGATTTTTTTTACTGTGACTGACTTTTTGACTTTTATTTACTGGTTTCATAACATATGAAGGAAATTGTCTGTAATTAGCTGACAATCTCAAGAAGAAATTGGGAATGCAGTCCCTTTGTCTGGATGTAAGTATCCTCTTCAGTCAGCTGGTTGTCCTCTGCAATCTTATGCATATCACCTTTACACAAATATTTATGTTGCTATGGGAAACACCTGCATTTTGCCAGGCTGCCTTCCACATGGCAACATAAGCCTAGTAATAAGATAGCAACCTAGCAACAACCTTTTTGAATTGTTGCCACTCTGTTCCCCAGAATGTGGCATTGTCTGGTCATTGGCAAGGGCTACACAATTAATTCAAAATGATGAATGGGGACGTTACAAAAAATCTTGTGCATTTTTAGATATGCAATGTAAGTTTAAGGAGAGGAAATCAAATCATTTGTGCCTGAAAAATAATGTTAAATGTGTTTTCTCTTGGATATGAATATATGTACATTTCTTCAATGTTGAATTTGTACATCATCTAATGCTCATCATTACACTCCAATCATAATTCAATTACTCATTTTTAAAAAGATGTTGTTTCATCTAAAGTCTGCAGAAGACCATCTGCAAAGACATTAAGAAGATGCCTTTATTAGTATTTCCAAACCAAATCCACGTTTATATGGGTGGGTGATAATAAACTCAAATAATTCAAACTCGTGTATCTATGAATTTAACGGAAAAGATGTTTGTTATGCCATATACATCTCGAGAATTAAAGAAAAATCATTTAGGTGATATAAGTTGAAATGGTAAATTAGGTCTGAAATATCAACAGTTCTTTCTGATTCATTTAGAGAATTACAACTTGTTGCATCTTTACATTGAGATGCTCACTGTTTGAGTAGTACCACGTGGTGGTGTATGGAAATGCAACTGGTAATCTGATATTTTTACAATATAGGTGTTTCAATTATATCAACATCAAAAGTGGTGCAATTGAATGCCACATATTTATATAAATGTTAGTCTGAAGACATAGGATTAATATATACATCAGCAGTATTAACAATTCAATATTGAATCAACAACCTCAGCTACCTCAAATTGATATTTGATCAATATTGAGGAACGATAGATTACTGGTTCAGTAGTTGTTCAACATTCAGTAATTACTGGTTCAGTGACTTTAAGCTTCAAATCTAGTTGTAAAGTGTTGCCAGGGTATGACAATTACATAACCAACACATGAGGGGGTCCTTCATGTGGCAGTGGTATCAGGTTTTCTGGTATATCAGTGTTGTATATTTCAAATGAACTGAAGCTTTAAGAGATAGGCCTAATAAACAAACACATAAAGGTATTTCCATTTTATTTCATCAGAGTACTCTCTATCCATTCATATTTACATGGATCAATTGCAACTGAATATTGATATATCACAATGAATCTTTACAACTTACTTACATCAGAAAAATATTAGTCTGAGAAAAGGAAGACGTATGCATAATAATAATATAAACAAAGTTTTTGATATTATTCTAATCTTGAGTATTTCATACCTTATGGACATCACATCATTAGAAGGTTGGACATAATTGCTACCATTACAAAAACTATGAATGATGTTGTAACTTAATGAACTTTGGGTCGAACTATCTATTGCCTAAGTTGCATTATGTATTGTCAAATAAGCTTAAGCCTTCAAAATAAATCATGGAAACTGTTCTGGTGATGTACTAACAAAGATCTGTAATTGTATATTGAGTAAGTAAAAATGCATGAAACAGGGGCCGACCACAAATGACCTCATGTCGCTGATGGGGGGGGGGGGGTCCAGGCCCCTATACATTCCTATAGTAAAAGCATGACAAAGTGGGGGCATAAAATGATGAAAAATAGCATGGCGTCATTCCTGGTGGCCCCACATGGTCATGTAGAGTTCAACACCGTGGAAGAAGAGCCAGGGGCGGATCCAGACTAAGTGCTCTAGGGGGGCAAACCCTGATCCCCGTTGTAAAAATGAAAAATAAAATCACCAGATCTTGAACCAATTTTAAGATGCCAAAATTCTGTCCCCCGGGTCGGGGGGGGGGGGCATTGCCACTTTGCCCCCCCCCCCCCTCCCCTTCGACTGCCACTGAAAAACTGTGCTGAATAGGTCCGTTTTTCTATAGATAACAGATCTATAAGTGAAGGAAAAGTAAACAAAAACCTTATGTACAGAAAAGTTTCAAATAATAATATACTGTTGTTATCACAGGGCGTTGTTTTTGTTAATTAAAGGGCTCGGTCCGGAGAAGATGGCCTGGCTGCGGTGCACCGGGTAGCGGGGGACGAACTTCACGCCACTTTCACCCAGCTCACCCTCGGCGTCCGGTAGGCGCTTCTGGGCCACCCGGATGGTGCACGGCTCGTACACGGGGGGCGCTGTGAGCAGAAAGAGAAACAACCTGGATTAACTTTATGTCCACTGGACTTTCTGATGATCTTGGTTTATACAGGGAGTTACAGAGTACTGAGGATAACGATAGATCTAGTCTGCAAGAGACAGCTCATTTGATATTCTTTTTATTGTGACAAGCTCATTTTGTGTCCCTTATATTGTGACAAAATGATAGTTAAGAGTTCTGGCTAGATATTATAAATGTTACTTTATATGAAGTCTTGTGCATTAACAGGATTTTGATGAATTTATGAGAACAGAGGAAAAGATGAACTAACAGGAGGTGACAGAAAATGTTCAGGGTTTGAGTTGTTTCTTGTGTCCCAGATCTATAGTGTAGCCTCGGTACTAGTTAGGCATTGATAATTTCCAAGTTCAATTTCATATGATCTGTAAAGAGCATTTCATCGTTGTTAAAATTTGGAGAAATCCGATTTGGTGTCTTCCTATGAGTCAGTATACGTATACAGGGTGGTCATAAAGGCTGCAGATGCCAAGTGAGTGTTGGGGTAAGGGTGAGAGTTAGGGTTAGGGTTAGGGTTTGTACACTACTCACGTAGGTTCCAGGTGACGGCAGGGGGCAGGGTGGTGATGAAGGCAACTGATGCTGGGTGTGTGTTAGGGTTAGGGTTAGGGTTAGGGTTAGGGTTAAGTTTAGGGTTAGGGTTAGGGTTAGGGTTAGGGTTTGTACACTACTCACGTAGGTTCCAGGTGACAGCAGGGGGCAGGGTGGTGACGAAGGCCGCTGACGCTGGATGCGCGTCACTGTTGTCTTCAGTTGTGTAGGGAGGTGGCCTGAAGTGGTTGACCATGGGCACCGTACCAATCACCAGGTTGGTCAGCAGCTTCAGGTCCTCGCCGAAATTAATCACTGCCTTGAACTGCAAATACAATGTAAGTGGGTTAACTCATTTCAGAGATCGGTAAGTCATCCCTCCAGAGCCTCCTCCTCAAGGAAGTCTAATGCCTGAAGGCAGTAGCCACAGACATTACATGGTGTATATGATCCCAGGCAAGCAGAGACATGACAAGCACGTTCTGTGACCGTCCTTTTTTGTTTGGTCTGTAACCTGCCCAATTTTCATGTAACAGTTATGTTATTTTAGGTAAGGTTGAGACTTACTAAAAAAACCAGTGTAATAATAACATTATATTTTAGTGAACCTTAATAATGAAGAATGTTATGATAACGTTATTATGGTGTTAAAGAATGTTTAAAGAATGTGACAATAATGTAACAGTGCAACATCGCAATGGTAGGTACTAAAGACATTTTTGGGTGCCATCAAAATAACGTTGTAAGAACCAAAGCAGATCTAATCAGAACGTTTTGATAACATTATAGTAATGTCATACTCTTGCTTGGGATATAACCATGTCTCACATGTTGCTGTTTCTTTTATTCAACAATAGTTATTTCACAAAAAATTATCTTGTGGGTAAGTTGTTTACACATACTAGTTTATATACAAGATTGAGCTAATAGCAAATATGATTCCCCTGTAGTAGTACATGGAAAATATCATTTATCTCCAAGGACTAGGCTATATATGGGCCTTAGGCTGCAGAGATGATTTACCATATGTGTCAAGACTGGACTCACCTGTAGGCAGTAGGCTATAGACATGATCTTACAGCCGTCCAGTCGACTTGGAGGTAGGGGCGGGACCATCATATGCCCCTCCCAGATCATCGGTTCCCCCTGGCGGGGTCCTGCATGGTGAACGCTACACACAGACAGCTTCTGGAAGTGAGGCTTGGCCCGGCCTGAGGAGAAGAAGGCGTCTGACACTCCCGTGTAGTCCACGAACTGTGACGGCACATGGGATAGAGCAGAGGTATGTTCTTAGTTCTATATTCTTCATGAATATTGCACTGAGGTACAGTGCAAGAAAAACTAGAATAGTATATAATAAAATATTGTAAACTCGTTTGTATTGGCAAGAATATTATAGTGGAACTTGTAACGCTGATACGTGTGCTAAACGCCAGGCGGCGACATTGTTTAGTGGCATAGTTAGAGTATATGGAGAGTGGCAAAGTCCCCAGGTGTAGGGACTGCAGCCGGGCTGACGCACGTCCTGCAGGTACGCACAGGTACGACGAATGACGATGGAGACCTGTAAGGGTACGTTATGGATCAAAACATCTAGCTAAAAGATACTGAGGACAGCAGGCTTTGCCGTCAACATTAGTTTATATGATAGCTAGAAGTAGAATTAGCTTATCTGAGTAAGAATGGGCAGTATGAGAGATAAGTAAGACTTCATTAAGTAATAGTGTAAATGAGCATAGCGACAAGCCTTTTGGCTGTCGCTATATAAGCGGTATGAGACTTGAGACAGATGAGCAGATCAAGATAGAGTTCGAACAGAACGCATGGAGCAATAGTCTGACATACGGATCACACGGGTAGTGTTAAGATGGTAGTAACCACAATGAACAGGTGGTAGTAAGGATTGGGACGGCTTAGGCTTAGCCTTACGGACTGCGTACTGGATGTGACGGAGATCCTACCAATGGTCTCCGTTACAGGTAGACGAGAGGTACCGGTGACTCTCTCAACAGTGTTAGAGCGTATATACCTTGTGAAAGGGGAAGCTTAACCATAGCTATACCTGGTTGGATTGTTACTGATGTGTTTGAATTGTGAAATGAAAGGAAAGACCTGTATGGATGGAGAACTGTATACTTGTACCTTCGGAATATTATCATGAATGTAATAAACTGACCTCTTGCCAAGCGCGTGTTCTTTGTATAGGATTGAGCCCCTTTACTTAGAATCTCTACCACTAAGAACTGAATTATGATCCAGGATAACATCTATCTGGAGAAAGCTAGCAACTTCAATAAATAATCACTAAGAACTCCCCATTATCTTAGTACAATGCTTTTATCAACATCTTCAAGCAAACGAAAGATCATCGATAAGCGATATAATATCACGCAGTCGAATAATGAATAAACAAATCGATACAGGATATGAACAAGTACGAACTTTAATAGTGATACTCCCCTATAAATAAACGAACATTAAAAATATAACCACCTAGCTCAATTGGTGGAGAAACCGGGTACAAAACCAAAGGAATTATGGGTGAAAGGAAACTAACATCTAGAGAGAACAGATCATGGGATAGCTAAATAATTGATATTGTTAAGGTAGAAAGGTAACAGATAGGAAGCACACTAGAACTGACATAGAATAGTGTAGGGGCACAAGCTTTAGAAAGAATTAAGTAAGTTTGGCTAGATAAAATGAGAGAAAGAATTGTGATGTTAAAGATGCAGAAAGTTTCATCAAATTTATGATGTTAAAACGCTAAAAGCACCGCCACAAATGAGCAGGAAGACTCTATTGCTTGATTTGCCTTATTGCGTTGCAGGGTTTAGGATGTCAGAACCGTCTCGGGACGTCCTGGGGTAAGACTTCACACGAGGAACCACCCCTATTTGCTTTTGGTCATCAGTTCTCCGGAAATGGAGACTGGTGGAAGAGTGTAGGTCGATCCATGGGCTGAGACTATGGATGGACTGATATACCTTCGAAGAAATTTTGAGTCGCTCAGCCCGGAGAGGGGACTTTACTAAGTTTCCCGAGTATAGCCTAGAGAGAGAGAACACAGAACTACCTCAAAGTAACGGAAAGCTGATTTCAGAACCACCGACAACTACGTTGCAGGTGTCTCTGATCTTAAGCACCGTCGACTGCACTGAGGTACAGTGCAAGAAAAACTAGAATAGTATATAATAAAATATTGTAAACTCGTTTGTATTGGCAAGAATATTATAGTGGAACTTGTAACGCTGATACGTGTGCTAAACGCCAGGCGGCGACATCGTTTAGTGGCATAGTTAGAGTATAATTATGGAGAGTGGCAAAGTCCCAAGGTGTAGGGACTGCAGCCGGGCTGACGCACGTCCTGCAGGTACGCACAGGTACGACGAATGACGATGGAGACCTGTAAGGGTACGTTATGGATCGAAACATCTAGCTAAAAGATACTGAGGACAGCAGGCTTTGCCGTCAACATTAGTTTATATGATAGCTAGAAGTAGAATTAGCTTATCTGAGTAAGAATGGGCAGTATGAGAGATAAGTAAGACTTCATTAAGTAATAGTGTAAATGAGCATAGCGACAAGCCTTTTGGCTGTCGCTATATAAGTGGTATGAGACTTGAGACAGATGAGCAGATCAAGATAGAGTTCGAACAGAATGCATGGAGCAATGGTCTGACGTACGGATCACACGGGTAGTGTTAAGATGGTAGTAACCACAATGAACAGGTGGTAGTAAGGATTGGGACGGCTTAGGCTTAGCCTTACGGACTGCGTACTGGATGTGACGGAGATCCTACCAATGGTCTCCGTTACAGGTAGACGAGAGGTGACTCGCTCAACAGTGTAAGAGCGTATATACCTTGTGAAAGGGGAAGCTTAACCATAGCTATACCTGGTTGGATTGTTACTGATGTTTTTGAATTGTGAAAGGAAAGGAAAGACCTGTATGGATGGAGAACTGTATACTTGTACCTTCGGAATATTATCATGAATGTAATAAACTGACCTCTTGCCAAGCACGTGTTCTTTGTATGGGATTGAGCCCCTTTACTTAGAATCTCTACAACTAAGAACTGAATTATGATCCAGGATAACATCTATCTGGAGAAAGCTAGCAACTTCAATAAATAATCACTAAGAACTCCCCATTATCTTAGTACAACGCTTTTATCAACATCTTCAAGCAAATGAAAGATCATCGATAAGCGATATAATATCACGCAGTCGAATAATAAATAAACAAATCGATACAGGATATGAACAAGTACGAACTTTAATAGTGATACTCCCCTATAAATAAACGAACATTAAAAATATAACCACCTAGCTCAATATATTGTAACTGTGTTATCAGATAATGATTTAGATCTACCTAGGGATGTATTGTATATGTTTCACTAGCAGATTTTAGATTTGTTCTTGATGAATGTATAGTAATTGTGTATTCATTAGATATCTTAGCTCTATATTCATTATGAGTTTATTGTAATTGTAAATTGTTTGATAACATTCTTGATTCATGAGTAACCAATTTACTTAAATATACTCACTACTATGAGACTTCTTCACTACTTCATTAACCCTATTTTGTTGTGAAGACAGTTACCCAAAGACCTCACCTGTTTGACTGTCACTGAGCAGCACTTGACAACAGACATGCGCACATTGTCCTGCCTGACTTCCGCCTTCCACCGGATGTCCTCTCCAGGTACGAAGGCACGTCTGTCCATGTGGAACCTGACTGACACCCTGCCCGCTAGGAGGCAGCAACAGCAGCTGACCGGTTGGACCTCCTCCGCCACCACGACTGACTAGGGAGAGAGAGAGAGGAGAAATTAGTCTAACCCTAACCTGTCTCCCACCCTGCTCACCAGGAGGAAGCAGCTGATGGGATGGACCTCCTACACCACCACCGAGTGGAGGAGAAAAAGGGGACAAATTAGTCTAACCCTAACCTGACTGGGAGAGAGCGGGGGGACGAATTAGTCTAACCCTAACCTGACTGGGAGAGAGCAAGGGGACAAATTAGTCTAACCCTAACCTGACTGGGAGAGAGCGGGGGGATGAATTAGTCTAACCCTAACCTGACTGGGAGAGAGCAAGGGGACAAATTAGTCTAACCCTGACCTGACTCCCACCCTGCTCAGCAGCAGCTGACAAGTTGGACCTCCCCTGCTACCACCACTGACTGGGTAACAGGGAGAGGGGACAAATTAGTCTAACCCTAACCAGACTCCCACCTTGTCCAGCATGAGGCAGTAGCTGATGGTTGGACCTCCTACACCACCACCCCCGACTGGGAATATATCAGTAGGGACGCTACCACAAACGCATTTGCGGCCGCCCTGGACGCGTTTGCGGCCGTCTTGGACGCACTTGCAGCCGGCCTGGACGCGTTTGCGGCGGCCTGGACGCGTTTGCGGCCGTTTGTCGCATAGTGGAATATGGCCTTTAGTCTAACCCTGATCTGTCTGCCACCTGCCCAGAAGCAGCTGATGGGTTGAATCTCCTCTGCCACCACCACCAACTAAGGAGAGAGAGAGGGAACGAATTAGTCTAACCCTAACCTCTAAGAATCTAAGACTCCCACCACTAGATCAGAATAGATATCTTTGTTCGAGATGGTTTAAGTCCATTTAAATACTCATTGTATGGGAAAATTCAAAAGATATTTATCCATGCTATAGTATTAGATGTATCAAAAGAGTATAAATTTTCTTTCAAGACAACCTATGAAAACAATAAACTGATAAGAAAAATTAGTACCTGTGCAAAATTTCTATTCTAGCAGGGTTTGAGTCTGACATTTCTTTAATGTTAAGGACAGATAAGGGGTCTCAGTGCGGGATTCACTATGTGCGGACTTTTTAAAGGATCACAAATCCATTTTTATGCATTCACAGATATAATATATAACATTCAAAAGCTGAGTTTGTAAGGTTTCCAGGAATATAAAGAATGTCTGCAAGAGATAAAAATTCACTACAATACATTTTGATAAAAACAAAAAAGTAAATTTTCATGAGAATTTTTTGAACATGAATATCTAAGTTAATGTTTGACTTAGAGCCTTGAAATTTGAGATATATGTTCTCCAGATACTTTGGGAGGGAAGTGTGTCTCATAATTTAGATTTAGGTCTTAGTTTTTATTTTATGAAATCTAGAAAGTAATGTATCAAAAAATAACAAAAAAGTACCCGTTTTTTGTAATAAAATGAAATCTAGGACCTTAATCAGAATTTTGAGACTTGAGGGGAACATCAGGAATATATATTCAAAATTTCATGTTCATATGTGGTTAACGAGATATTGATGTTTGAAAAATAAAACTGAAGAAATCAGTTTTAAATTCATAATTTCTTTAAATCTTGTCTAATTTTATCTAAACTTATATGGTCAGATAGATAAAAATATGAGCTTTCATATGGTGTATAATATGTTTATGTGATTGTCATGATTGATTTCGCATGTACCGTTGTGCAGCTTATGGCCCTTATCTATCCTTAAATAGATAAAAAGCTTGTAAGAAAAGTAGATAATTCAATTTTCATAACCAGAATTAGTAGATACAGTTACTGGTTACGTACCCGTATCTCTGAGGGCTCGTCGTTCAGGTCCAGCCTGCGGGAGATGGAGATGACCCTGCGGTATGTGTAGTCTGGTAACGTGCTGCCCGGCCGGTACACGTGGCCATTACACGTGTAACGAATGTAACCATACGCACCCTCAAAGGACGATGGCACCTCAGCAGGTATGGGAATGCTGAAGGGGTATGTGTGGGTGCCCTTAGCGATGAGGTCGCCATGTCGACCACCTGGGGGAAGGAGGATATAACAAGGATTTATACAATGAGTTATTAAAGTAGTATTAATCTGAGGTATATAGCCTGTAGTGGGATGGTGAAGAGGTACGTGGGAGTGCCCTTAGCGATGAGGTTACAGTGATGACTGCCTTGGGGGAGGAGGTTAAAACAGTGAGTTATACAAAGAGTTATTAAGGTAGTATTAATCTGAGGTATATAGCCTGTAGTGGCATTGTGAAGGGGTACGTTGGAGTGCCCTTAGCAATGAGGTCGCCGTTTTGAGTGCCTGGGAGGGAGGGGAGTTTATAACAAGAATATATTTAAATAGTATCACATGAAATAGTAGTATCACTCTGGGGTATATCACTGTTTTTGTCTGCCCAGACATTCTGCGATCAATTGACTAGAACTTGGTCATCCAATCTATGGATGTTGGGATCTAATCCAAGTCATGAATCTTAATATTTACATACTGAATTAACTATCTCCTCCTATGCTTACACATTCTGCAAGACATGCCTTTGAAGATTCTTATTCTTCCTATTCACAGTTGCAAAAGACAAAAAATCTGGCAAAAGAGAAACAACATCTATACCTGTGCAGTTAAATATACATTATTTCTTGTACATTAACCTCTTTTTTAATATTTATTTCTGTAGTTAATAATTAAAAAGAACAGCTTTTCAATTTGCTGGTCTATGCAACATTAAAAGTCTATAAAATTGCATAAGCCACCTCATTACATGACTCATAGACTAACTTACTTGACTCGTAGAGGCAGACCTCCTTGTCAATGTAGATCTCCTGGCCGCGGTAGACCGGGTCTGCCCCGTCCCCTGTGGCCGAACTGTCAAACCAGCGAACCTTCCCCTTCCCGTAACACTGAACTCGCACACCTGAAGCAGGCAAAGGAAACAAACACATTAAGTTAAGCAAGATATCCATTGTATAATTTTAGACAGCATAATTAAGATTCTCTGTCGGTTAGAAAATAAATGTTCACAAAGGTCTTCCACTAAGTGCAAAAGCATTAAGGGGGTTAAGCTGTCTGTAAATGTGTGAAAATCCACAGAGGGGTAAGGGGAGTCTGAAATTGTTTACATGGAAGGCCTTCTACCTACCTCTTAAATTGTAGGACGTAACATCTAAATATTTCAATGTATGCAGTGACCAGTATATCCTTAGTAAGTGACTAACAAGGTTGGAAACCACCTCAGATATTTTTCGATATCCCAATAACATAATAAATTTGGTTAATATTGTATTTCGGAACTCATCGGTTTTACTTGGAACCTCTTTAGATTTTTTAGGAACTCTCTGAGAATTACATGCAACGAAAATGATGGTTTAGCTTCCTGTAGGACCAGGGTTTTGGTGCCATCCACACTCCTTCTGGCCCTGTCTCTGTGTGAGTCTTTGTGTGTCTGTATGTGTGTCTCTGTGTGTGTGATTACTCACTGGCTATTTTCATGGCCTTCCACAGGGCAAGGGTGACGGTGCCCTCTTCGCTCTTCCATATATATTATATGTGTGTGTCTGTTTGTGTGTCTGTGTCTGTGTGACTATGTGTGTGTGTATTACTACTAAGGGCGCATATATAAATAAATAATTATGTGTGTCTGTGTCTGTCTGTGTCTGTGTCTACTCACTGGCTATTTTCATGGCCTCCCGGAGTACGAGGGTGACGGTACCCTCAACGCTCTTCCCGGCCTCGTACGTCTCCTCTGGGCAGCTGAAGGTGATGTCGAAGGCCTCCACCTTGTCCACTCTGCTCGAGAAGTCCTCCATGGTCGACCGGCTGCAAGGTCAAATATATAGTGCATTCATAAAATTAATATTATGGGATTATTGTTCTGTAAGCTATGTCAACACTCCTTCTTACATGTGTATAAATTATGCCATATTGCTTGATTTCTTCAAATACAAAGGTGAAGGTATGCAGCAGCCATAGAGAGGCATGAAAGCTGTTTTTATGAAAATAGTTTATTTTCCTTCTCAATTATTTATCCAGTTTAAGTTTAGTTTTGATAAATATGCGATGCCCCAAAAGGAACTCTAGCTTTCACGTCTCATATCAGGAAAATAATATATGTAATTGTATTTGAAATTATGTTTGATGGGGCAGTATGGTGGTACCCAACTAGGTCAAAAAGGATAAATACAAAGAGGGTAACGATTCTGACTTGATGGCACTTTGGTGACTGCCACATCAATATAATGTACAGTTCAGTATATTCACCTAATGCAGGCCTGTACCCAGACCATCAGACCACTCCCCTTTAGGAGCTGCCATAATGTCATATAATGTTGATCAATACTGCCTAATAGGTCACTTCGATCCTCAATCAAGCGGTACCTCAACCCTATGAATTACATATTCACCAGATCATCAGATTATTTTAAAGCTGCTGTATTGTCCATGCGTTTCTAACGTTAGGGGCTCCATTCCTTAGCCTAAGGACATCGCGGCAGGCGACGTGTTTTGTGATGTTATAACGTAATCCGGCAACGTTATTGGTCACGTCACAGATTTGGCGCCATGCTCAGGGAGTTACAACGTAACAAAATAAGTCAGTCTGATGGATGATAATCTGGCTTCAAGGATATCAATAGAACCAATATATTATTTATATTTCCAATGGTAAATATTTTAACGATTTAGGTTAGACGAAGGAATTGTGAGCTACTCTTGTGATAAAAGCTAATATTAAAAATGTATCAATTTTCTGCAACTTTGACCCATTCTCATCATAAACTCCTTTAGAATTCACCCCTGAGGTACTGCATAAAAGGCAGATCATTCAATATGCGCAAATGCATGTCAATCAATTATGTAAGGCTACACTTATCCCCAGATGATGGGAACAGTATGCAGGGGGTTACCTCTCTAGTATCACACCAGGAACACCAGCCCTGGTTTCTCTCATCCAACACAGACCTGTATGTATGATATCATTGACTCAACTTGAAGCTAAAATTCAATCAACCCTTCCCAGGCAAAAAAGTGACGTTATTATAACGTTGCAGCAACATTCTGTTTAGTTCTGGTTTGGTTCTTGTTACGTTCTTTTGATGGTACCCAAAAACGTCTTTAGAACCAAACATTGCAATGTTTCACTGTAATGTTATTGTTACGTTCTTGTAACATTATTTCATGTTACAATAACATTAATATAACATTCTTTATTGGTGTGGTCTCAACTTGACTAAAATAAAATGTTATTATAACATTCTTATTTAGCAAGTCCCAACCTTACCTAAAATAACGTCACAGTTAGGTGAGAATTGGGCAGGTTACAGACTAATAACCTCAAATGTATGGTCGCAGAACGTGCCTGTTACATCGCTGCTTGCCTGGGTTGTCAACCTGAATTTAACCAATTACTGATACTTTCCTCATATAAACTAGCCCTCCCCAACCCAACCCAAAACCCTGTCCTAACCTGTGATCCACCTCAAACCCTCCCTAACCCGTCCCCAAACCCTCCCCATCCTAACCTGTGGTCCACCAGTGGTTCTCCCCACTCTGCCTCCATCTCCGTGTCCGCCATGCTCCTCCCGTCAGACCCATCTGCTCGCTCCGACTCCCGGCTCTCACTGACTGAGCAGCTCACCCCAGCCGCCTAGCTCTGATCGGTGTTAGAGCATCCCCTGACCCTGGGGCTGTCTATTATTACACACATCCCACACACACTCAGCCGGCAGGTGACCCCAGTGGCCCTGTACTCACACTTACCTGAGAGCAGCTCACTCCACGTCTGAGTCGGTCCCGAGCAGCTCGTCTGGAGCTAGTTCCCGCTGGTCCTTCTGTAGGTCATTGCTGGTAGAAGGCTGTGCAGGCAGCAGGGAAGGGCTCGAGTCCTTTCTGTCTGGGTATTAGGGGCCTTCCATTAAGTACGTACTCACTAAGGGGGGATGTCTGGGATTTTTGAAAATTTGCGTACATACCAGCGACGGATTTACGGGGGGGGGGGGCGCAGGTGCCGCCCCCCCCCCCCCCCCCTCTATTTTTGGCAAAATATTGATTTATTTTTTAATGTAAAGCTCGTGAGCCTGGAGGGTCTGGTGGAAGGGCGCACCCCCCCCCCCCCCTTTGAAAATCTCTGGATCCGCCCCTGCATGTTCCTGTATAAATCCAATGCGTACCTTGGCCCAAGGGGAGTTCGACGGGAGATGATGGGGCAGTCTGGAATTTTTGAAAATTTGCATATACATACTTAATGGAAGGCCCCTAGTGGACCTACAGCGTCTCCTGCTGCTATCCTTAGGAGCATGCCTCTGCTGGGAGATTTCAGAGGCTCGTTGTTAGTGAGGTCGTTATCATGTTATGAGCTGAAGGAGGTTATACAAAGTCCCAGCAGTGTCGGTCAGTATGTGTTTGGGGGGTTGTAACGTACAATGATGACCTAACTAGGGCTTTACCAAGACGGACCTCGCCCTCTGAAGGCATTGGGGTACCCAAACAGGGCTGTGGCGGAGAGTGGAGAGGAGAGTGTGGTGGAGAGTGGAGGTCTGTGGTGGAGAGTGAAGCGCAGAGTGCTGCCGCTGTCCTACCCTGGTTCCCGAGGCCAAATGCTTTCCGATAGTCTGATGACGCATAGAGGCCCCGGTATGGAGTAATCGTTGCAACGGTGGCCGCGCGCTCTAGAGCACGCCCTTTCCGCGTTGCAACGGCGTCCGCGCATGCAATCGCACACTAAGGGTGTTAAGGTAAAGGTAGGGTTAAGGTAAATGGGGAACTAAGCGACGAGATAGAGAGTATATGTGGGGTACTACAAGGTGGGATGATCAGCCCTAAGTTATTTACAGAGTATCTATATGATCTAAAGAAATTCCTGAAACACAGATATGGCATTGTTCTGAACAACACTATAGTACAGTACATTTTATATGCCGATGATTTGGTTTTATGTTCAGATACAGCTGAGGGTTTGCAAGCACAGATAGATGGAATGTTTGAATTTTGTAAAAAGTGGCATATGATTGTTAGTCTTATGAAAACAAAGGTACTTATCTTCAATAAGAAGAAAGATAGCAAAACAGATTTTAAGATAGGATCTGACACCATTGATGTCACAGATGAGTACAAATATCTTGGTTTCATTTTCAATACACGCCAGAAGGACCCACTAAGTACAATGCCAAATTATCTGACTGGGCAAGCTCGTAAAGCAAACTACCAAATGAGAAAACTAAGTGGTGAAGTGCTTGGTAAATTATCACCAAAGCTAGCATTTAAGGTTTTTGACTCGCAGATATTACCAATAATCGAATATGGATCTGAAATCTGGTACAAATTCAGGCAAAATGAAGTAATAGAAAAATTCAATTTATATTATATTAAAAGTGCATTGGGTCTCAGGTCACAAACTCCAACAGATGCTCTTTTGAGTGATTCCGGAAGATTCCCAGTACAATTGAGAAGAAATACAAATGTCCTTAAGTATTGGTTTAGAATAACCAATCTTCAAGCAAATGACCCCATTCGTAGTGCTTTTGATTCACTTGTGGAGCTTCACAATCATGGCCAAACTAACTGGTGGTCAGAGGTTGCAAAACTACTAGAATCTTTGAACATTTCTGCACCAGAAGTTTTTGTAGCTGCTCCATCAGCTGTGAGATATAAAATGATAGGGGACCTCAAGGAGAGAATTTATAGCTCACATATGAAGTGTTGTATGTCCAGAATATCCACAAAAAAAGAAGGTAAACTAGTATCATTTCAAACATATAAGAAAGAGTATTGTATGGAAACGTATTTATTACATTTATCAAACCTAAAACATCTAACAGCTGTTGCTAAACTTCGAATGAGCTCACATTCTTTAGCAATAGAGACCGGGAGGCATTTAAGGCCCAAAATTGCAAGAGAAGAAAGGAAATGCCCAAATTGTTTACTGGATGAGGTGGAAGATGAACAACATTTTCTTTTAAAATGTCCACTCTATAAAGAATTACGACTAACTCTCTTTAAAGCAACAGGGCTCAACACTAGTATAATGTTACATGGTGATTTATTCTTTTCAATTATGAATAGCAGAGACGCAAAAGTCATTAAGGCATTAGGTGCCTATGTGTACTCGGCCTTTAAGCTCAGGGAAGAGCATGTACGACAATAAATGTTCACTTTAGTAATGACAAGTGTCAACATGTAGGCTATAGAGTTGTATATATGTTATGAATCTACCCAATCCTTAAGACTAGTCATTGTAAAGTATTTATGACCAGCCTGATACTATGCTCATGGACTGTTAACTAGTCACTTTTCTAAGACAAGTATTATCATTGGTGCTGTATAAATGTTATACCACGTGCTGTACATATGTTATGTAAGTTAAAGATGCATCCAACCAGCATCTATATGCTAATGTTGCTTGTAAAAATGTTAACCTTAGTTTTTAAATTCGTTTGGTGCTAAAGCGAATGAAAAGATCTGTTTACTGTTGTATGTACCTATTTTATTGTATAGTTTGTGTGTGTTTATACTCCATGTATCAGTTTACTATGTATGACACATGAGATCAAATGTATGACTCTTTGTTGTCAATAAAACCACTACTACTACTACTACTACTAATTTGGACATTCTGTACCGGTTTACTCGATTCAGAGCGACGCGGGACGCTCTGGTAGAGAATGCCGCGCAGACACATTCTGTACCGGCTCACTCGATTTACAGCGACGCGGGGCGCTCTGGAAGATAACGCCGCGCGCTATCCGCGCGGAATCCAGAGCTCCGTGCCTGGCCCAATACTCGCCCTCCCGCGAGTGGGCCGGCGACCATGCAGGCTACCGCTGTCCTCTCCCGTATCGACCGTAGACTGTAGTGACGCCCATGTCCGCTAGGGTACCAAACTTGCTATTATGCAAGAGGTATCCAGGTCATGAAAGGACCGAACGGTGCCTCGTCCCCTGCCATCCCGGCATGCCTGTAGTCACTTCCGGTGGCGGTACCTACCTCAGGGCTATATGTAACAAATATACAAAACTGTACGAGTATGTGCATACAGAAGAGCAGATCCAACATGTGTGTACTGATTTCGGAACGAGTTTTTCCGGAATTGTGAAGGTTAAATAAGTACATATTTACTAAAATTAACTACTTTTTACACGATTGATAGGCCACCTAATTATAATCAATACGATTCCTCTGGAACTATGTTCTAGCAAGTGGCGTGCTCTCTCCTGGATTTTGTCTTGGCCACGCCCACCCCGATGCTTCAACCAATGAGAAAGCAACCTTGCTATAAGTAGGTCGCGTTGCTAGGTTGCGTTGCTAGGTCGCGTTGCTAGGTTGCATGATTCGGCTGTTTGCTTACATTCTGGCGTAACGTTTTGGAATTCAATATCTCTGCCAATATTTGATCAATTTCCGGGATTCAAAAAGTATAATAATTGAGAGATATTTGATTAGTGCTTAAAATGTTCATTTACATTTAGAGATTGGGTCGTTTTAGTTATTTAATTAATGGAAATCGGCCAGATTTTAATTTGTTGTCATAATTAGGTCGCGACCTAATTGCGGCGATTTTCATTGGTTCAATAACTAGGTCGCACTACTTTCCTGTATTACCACAGTGTGGTAATACAGAAAAAATATTACCAGAGTCTAGGCCGTCACTGTATGCCTATTTAGCAATTCCGGAAAAGTATAATAAAGTATAATGCGGGATGCATGGATGGATATATGAGTGGATTTTAATAATGGGATGACTAAATCCATAGTAGGCCTATTTATATCATAGGATATAGAGGCTTACATGATACTAGGTAGACATGGTACATTGATTCTGAAAAGAACATTATATATGTAGAGAGGTGGACTCTCAATGGAATTCTGCTAGAACTTAGAAAAACATGAATTTGCGTCTGAAAAGTCAGAACTCGTACAAACAATGGGGAGGTTAAGCATCTCAATACGTCGACGTATCTCCACACTTTGAGGCGTCCAGTAGAAGTTCCTCTAAACAGTTTCTGAAATTTGAATTGATATTTTATAATCAGCAGTCTATAATATGAATGTCACCATAGAACAGTCTATAATTATGTGATAATAGGTAAGATGAGATATACGTTACGTTTATATTAGGTAATTAGGGAGTTTTAGCAGCCCCCAACGCATCCCGGAACGCAAACGCAACGAATGATTTCTTATCTCTGCTGTAACAACCAATGCAAAAGTTTATCATTAGAAGTATATATCTTTTCAAATGGTATAAGTAAATAGATGTTTGCTTTTCATGAACCTTCTACTGGTAGTCTGTGATGTGGCTTGAAAGTTTTTAGATATGTTAATCGAGATACGTTGAGGTTCCTAAAAACTCCCTAATGCTTTGGGGTTGCTTAACCTCCCTATTATGAAAAGACCGCGACGTTAGACCGTTATTGACATTATGTTTTGTCAATAGGGCCTTTACGATTCCTTAAAGGTACCAGAAACGTCACAATTTAGAGAACTTTCATAGATTTGTTTTTCAGGAAACCTTTAAGATTCTGAAAATGCTATTGTAAAGATATATTGAAAAAGTTATAATATCCCATTTCTTTGACATGCAACCGAAATGGCCTCATTTAATACCGGCAAATTACACAATGATATGTGGCACCGTTTTATACGATAATTCTGTGATTATAGCTAGGCCCCTATATCTTTTTATAACGATATTTCAGAAGTTTTACATTAAAATAAACATGAATGAAAACAATAATAGCGAAGATACATGCAACATTTAGTATGTCCATGTTTCGTAGTGCTTGTTACTTTTTTTTTTAGCTCTAATAACAGAACGGACATTTTTTTAGGCCGAGTCAAACTGCGGTTGCCATGTTAGCTTGAATTGATTAATCTTATAAACAATGTATTGGCATTGCGTTTTAGTTAGATGTATGGCAGGTCATGATAATCCAATAAATAAATAAAACACGACTGAATAGTCATGTGTTTAACTCGTGAATAATTCCACTATTCTGGTGCTCCGTGGGGACCACGACGGGCGCCTAAAAATGTGGATCCGTGTCGTTTAATTGAATCAGATCAATAGACAAATATAGAGACCTGAGGAGAATAGCCACACCATAGGCCCGTGAAATGTGTATAGCTGTCGGCCCGTGGTCTATGGGTGTAGACCCCCTAAAACCAACGTGGCGACATGGGCTTTTCTTAAATTTGACACAGCGACACAGTCGTTTTTTAAAATTTGACAGGGGACATGGGGCCTAAGTTGCAAACCACATTTCCCTTTTCTTACAAATTCAACATGCGACATGAGCTTTAAAAAGATAGTGACATGTCACAGGGCTATTTCTTAAATTTGACATGGATATTAACTGAGTTATACCGACAGGCGACATGGCCATTTTTTAAATTCGACCCACGACACGGGACCCCCCCATCCATACCCCCTGGGGTGGAGGGGGCATCTGAGCAAACAGGGATTCTCTAATGTGGCGTGCACGGAGAGTTTAATCAATGATTACCGTCAACAAGCACAGAAATAACGCCAGATGGTTTTAGGTGATTGTACGGACAGGCCACAGGAAACATGGAGAATACTTTATAACAAACTTTCTGGGATTTGAAAAGAGGAAACTCTCTTCATGTTGACCGATGATCGGAGGACGTACCAAGGACACCGGAAGGGATACCACTTGACCGTTTCCGGTTTCTTTGGGACTTAAAACGGAAGTTTTAAAAGTTTCCAAGATGGCGGCGGAGGAGGAGAAGGGGACGCTGCTGCCCCATCCGGGTCCCGGGCGGTCGGCGGCCCTCGGGGTCATGCTGGTGACCTCCACCTTCCTCGTCTATGTCCCTGTCGCTGGATTCGCCCAAAGTTTTGGAGTTTTTGTGGAAATGTTTGACCGCGACTTCTGTCGCCCCGAAAGTTGTTTGGATCTTTTAGGTAAAAGACATTATTTCAGTGTTGTTTTCAATGTCCAATATTTGATAGGTTATAATCATGGGTTATTCTACTATAATCATAGATGTTTTATTGATTTAAAAGGGGGGGGAGGGGTCAGCAAAAAAGGGGGGAGGGGTCAGCAAAAAAGCTCCCGCTAAGTACTAATATGGCATGCATTTGCACATACGCACATGTAATTTTTCCCCCTTTTTGCAGTTTAGGGGTCCACCAAAATGGCGGTCAGGATCCCTAGGACCCCCCTCCCTGAATCGTTCCTGTTATTCCCTAATTTTACTTGTTATGGAAAGGTTTTATAGAAGTGAAGTAGTATGAAATGACTAAATCCATTACGTACACAAAGAAAAGCGATACATTCAACGTTCAAATTTCGATCTTCACAGGGGCAGTCCTGGGGGTCCTGGGGCTCCTGACCCCAGCCCCCCTCCCACCTTTTGGTGGGCCCCTTAACTACAAAAAGAAGGGGAAATGTCCCATGCGTATAAGGGATTGCACATGGTTTCAGTACCTAGCCTTTATGCTGATCCCCATTGTGAAAATCCTGTATCCGCCCCTGCTTCTCTCACAATAGCTTCCCAACACCAATGTATTTGGTTCACTGTATTTCTATGTGTATACTTCTCGGTATGTCTATACCTACAGTTCATTCGCCATGCAATTAGTCAACATGCTAGTAGGAATATGATAATGTATTGCCATAAAGTGCGAAACATTACATTTAATTGTCTGACAATCTGAGGAAAACCATAGAGTTGGAAAGTTGCTGAAGGTGAGACATATCATAGGCCTATATACACTGAATTTTAGGTACATTCAACTTCGATATTGACACATATTTTGAAATATCAGTGTACTTTTCATTAATTCTACATCGATGAGAAGGAAAACTAGAAAACTGGATATGGTATGATCATCCTTTTTATATAATGCTGCCATGGAAAGTACGTTAGTTACTTGGCCATTAGATGATTTTAGTCACGGAAAGCTGTTCATACTATATTTGATTATGCCAAGTCCGAAAATAGTAGCCACATGGTGTTTTCTCTATCCAAAGTGCACCGTGAAACTAACGAAGCTTATTTGTTTAGAATTGGTTCGGATCACTGCATGTGTATTTGTCCATGTATTTTAACATCCATCTAGAGGTCATATATTGTGCATTTACTCAAATTTATTTGGAAAAAAGTGAGAGGCGTGATTTGTATTTTTCTGACATTTTGAGTGATGAACATTTAGGACAGGCAAAAGGTTAATTTCTTAGTTTGCCCATAGTTTGAGCTTAATTGTTATTCCAGGCAACATCACCCACTGAAGAAATGATTATATAACTTGATTAACCAAATGATTAAGCTGTCATTGTATGGAACTATTGTATTGTAGAGCATGCGAACAGAACAGTATCGACAAGTACAGTAACAAAACAACCTGCGCTGACAACTCACATAGAATTCATCATCATATCCAAATGGATAATCAATAACATTGACTTTGCATTGAAGAAACTTAATGAGAATCAGTGGATTGGAGGCTGGGACTATTCAAAGTTCATGTTATACGTAGAGGACAAACATCTGAGCGGTAGGCCTAGAGGGGTTATAGACCACACAAGTTTATATTGTGACAGCCCAAAAAGTTATTAAAACATCCCTCAAATGTGCGGTAATTTCCCTCATTCTTCCCAAGTCCCCATAAAAAAGGGTTGAGGTGATTGAAGGCCTTATTATACTACACGTCGGGTCACATTCGCGTTGGGTCACATTGTCCAACGAATCTGGATCGCGTTATTTTACTAACATGATTGTAAAAAAGGCAACGTGTGCCAACATGACTCAACGCGACCCCCAACACGTGCCAAACGCATAGTATAATATACTTCGGGTTGGGTCACATTGGGACCCAACACAACCCAACATGTAGTATGATATGCATACCATAACATGAATCCATCACGTTGGGCAATGTTACCCAATGCGAACGGGTACACGACGAGTAGTGTAATTAGAGCTTTAATCCCCATGATCTCCTAGATCAATCCCTGTTCAGGGCAATACCCTCTATCAATCACCATGAACCCTAGGGCTCAGTGGAACCTCTGGGTCATTAACTATCCATCATTATCAATACATACACCTATGTTTTAAATAGTGTGGCGCCCTGCTAGCAGAATAGCTTATCTGGTAGATAACGAGTGGTCAGTGGGAGGGTTCACTGCCCAGGTTTATTAAAAAGGTGTATATTTACCCTTTTTTCTTCATGGTATGACTGGTGATAGAGAAATGATTCAAGCCCCATTCCCACTAGGTGACTTTATCATTGATGGGTGACAGTCAACTGGGAGAAGTCGCCAGGGAGATTGTCAGGCGACCCCCCGTGGGTATAGTGTGCTTTCTGGGAGATGGGCAGAAGCATTGCCGAAAAAAAATCACCCGTAAAATCACCAATAAGATCACCCGTAAAATATCAAACATGCTTAATATTACTCTCGCCCAGCGATGATGATGATGATGATTGACCCAGTCGCGCGCTGCTAAAGTCACTCAGTGGGTATGGGGCCTAAGTCTTATAGATCCCGTAGATCACGCCAGGCACACTCCATTATCCTCTGAATAATTCTGGGTCAATAATAATTTAGCATTATACAAAAATAGTACATATTCCACCCAGGTCTGGTCCTGTCCAACTTCCATCTGCTGTGTTGGGTTTAGGTGGTATTGGAGCGCTGGGTCTCCGTACCCTTCCTGTTCATTATATATATATATATATATATATTTAACCCTTTCTTCCCTACCCCAGGTCTACATAATACATTAACCCTTTCTTCCCTACCTACAGGTCTGGTGAGCACGCTGGCCCTGTCCAACTTCCGCCTGCTGTGTTGGGTGCAGGTGCTCCTGGAGCCATCCTGTTCTATATATATATATATATATATATCCTTTCTTCCCTACCCCAGGTCTATATATTTATATTAACCCTTTTGCCCCTCTCCTACAGGTCTGGTGAGCGCGCTGGCCCTGTCCAACTTCCGCCTGCTGTGGTGGATGCAGGTGCTCCTGGAGCACTGGGTCTCTGTACCCCCTATATTTATAACATATATTTATATATATATATATATATATATTAACCCTTTCTCCCCCATCCTACAGGTCTGGTGAGTGCGCTGGCCCTGTCCAACTTCCGCCTGCTGTGCTGGGTGCAGGTGCTCTTGGAGCGCTGGGTCTCCATACCGTTCTTGTTCCTGGTGGGCACCGTGCTGTGCTTTCTGAGCATGCTGCTGACAAGTTACGTACACAGTGTGTATGCCCTGCTCGCCACCCACTCCCTGCTCTACGGCTTCGGCTCCACCTTCATGCTCAACGCACCCCTGTCGGTAAGACATTGTTCATAAAAAATATCTTGTTTTCTTTACTTTGACAATTTTTGAGTCTAAAGGGCCAAGTTGTTTATGATATATGTAACTCATTAGAAAATATCTAGTAATGCATGCCAATAACTGATGCTTATTGCATCATTAACTTTCCAAAACCTGGGGAAATCTTAGTTTGTCTGTTAATGGCCATTTGTTTGAAATGTCTATAGTAATGACACTAATAATAGGCATTCTGCAAGTAGTATTGGGGTTTGTTGTTATATCAATTCATTGTTTATTCTTACTGATCCATAATTTGAATAGCAGGCTTAACATCTGGGGTAGTTACTGTGATAGGAGTAGTCCTATGGTCAGGCTAGCTCCTCACCTATTAAGAGGAACACTCACTCCCAGTTGTAGTTTGTCAGTTTTGATTGATCATATTGTTATCAATTCAAGTTCTTTGACTAGTATACTGAGTGAAAAGACAAACAATACCAGTGTTTTAAGAATGTAAATCATTTATCAATTTTATAGCTATTTAAATATATATTATGATGTACAGTTTTTGGTCTGGTCTGGCCCTATGGTCTGATTAACTGGACAGGACAAGATTTCTATCAGTACAGTATATCTGTTAAATAAAAGGAGTATAGGTCAGTTAAATAGTCAAATAAAACCGTTAGTCTCTCATAGAAAAATCAATCAATGTATCTCAGTAATATATCAAAGAAAGACTACAAAGATTATCTAAATAACACCCTGTAGAGCTATGCTAAATATTCCTTGTGGTGTCCAAGAAGGCCTCCCAACAGAGATATAGCATTGTCAGTAAATGCAAGGGATATATATATAGAAACTGATCTCAGTTTTCATATACTACTATGGGATCTTATATCAGTGTGATAACTACTATAGAAACTAATTAGGCTTTATATGTGCTACGGTGGGATCTTCTAATAGAGTTGCAAATATTATACAAATGTGTACATCTTTTCATATACTACTAAGGGTTCCTTTGTTTGTGCAGAAAACTTATACAGAGACTAATCTCACTTTTCATATACTACTAAGGGATCTTCTATAACAGCAGATAGGCCTATATATATATCCCTTGACTTTACTCGCTTTTATTCTTCCCCCATAGGTCTACGCATCGTTGACAAGTTGCCAGTTTGCACATACCATTACATTAAAACCTCCAAGGTTTTTGTCTTTCCAACCAGCCAGCACTTTACACTGGCAGAGTGGTTTAGGATTAAATCAGGAAAATACCGTCAGTTTTGAATGAGATCAGTTTTATCAATTTGTTAAAACTCATAGTGTTTGTGTTTCATGTGACTATCATTATGAAAAAATCCAAGTGTCATATGTGTAGCCCTTCTACTATGCCAAAGCTTTCACCACTAAAAAAAAATCACCTATGATTGATATAAAGTAGGTTTAATTTATATAACACCTATCAGCACTACTAAAGGATCCTCTAGTAGTAAACCAAAAGTTCCTATAGTAGTTATCTGCAATAATAGAAGATCCCTTAGTAGTATATGAAAGTGGGATCACACTGTGTATAAGTTATCAGCACAAACAAAGGAACCCCTAGTAGTATATGGAAAGTGGGGTTAGTGTCAATAGTAGTTATCTATGGTTATAGTAGTATATGAAAAGAGGGATTAATAAATATTTTCAGCACTATAAAAACCAGCGGCGTTTCTGGAACCATGGATTCACCTTGTGTAGGCTCAGCCAACTCACCGATATCTGCCAAATATAACTTCCAGTCCGCTTCGTCAATGCCCAACTCACGGCATTTTTGTAGAGCTGACTTAAAATAAATGCACCTCGAGTTCACTGGACGTTCGTGGCGCCTATTACATGCGTTACAGTCCACCGGAGCCATGATCTACTCACAAGCGTCCTCTGCGGGTGCTGAAGGCCAAGTGACCAAAGCCCTGGCTGGCCTAATAGTGTCCAGGAGCCACCTAGTGATTGACATGAGCAGCCAGGTGTCAGCACCGCAGATCTAATGTTCATTTATATTTCAATACACAAGTCTATTTGAATCATAAAAAGATCCCTCAGTACTCTATGAAAAGTTTGATAAGTTTCTATAGAAGTTATCAATTTAATTAAAGATCCCCTCGTAGTATATAAAAAGTGTGCTTAGTTTCTATTGTAGTTATGACTACAAAAGAAGTATTGTAGTTATGACTTTAATGGAAGTATTGTAGTTGTGACTACAAAAGAAGTATTATAGTTATGACTTCAATAGAAGTATTGTAGTTATGACTACAATAGAAGTATTGTAGTTATGACTTCAATAGAAGTATTTTAGTTATGACTACAATAGATGATCCCCTATTATTATACATCAAATGGGATAAGCTACTTGCCTGATTAGTCCTTCTATGGAGTATTCTTCTTTCATTTCATCATTTCCTATTCTGTCAATGCATTGTTTATGGAATATATCACCATGAGCAGATCAATGGCAAAAACCTATTTTAAACAGCATAGATCCTTAATTCATTCCTAAAAATAGTTTTATCAATAATTCATCTGTAAAACATGCTCTGGATGGCACGTGCCAGCTCCCTAACCAATTTCAGTATGACGGATAGAGTGGAGCGGATTGATTGATATACTGTGGAAGTGTAAAATGTACAGAGTCACAGTTTATGCAAATATACCTTTATGTACTGTATAGTTTACCTGATGGGTGAATAATAATTTACCAACGTCCTTCCCACTCTTTTTCTATTAAGAATGAGCATTTTGCCATGGGCAAGTATTTGCTACAATGAAAAGAAAAATAAAAGGTTTCCTTTGTAATGTGTGAATTGGAATAAGTGACCCATTACCATACAGACCCTTCTTTTATATCTGTTCACTCTTATCTTAGTGATTTTCCCCTCGTTGGGGTACCAGGATGGGGTTTCTGCTCCTGGGAAGAATGCGGGCCCTCAGCAGCCCCTGATGATCGTAAAAGGCAACTATAGGGGGAACCAGCACTCACCAAGTGGTTCATTGGCTTTGATTCCCAGTTTGTGTTTGGGTTCACTAACAGATGAGGTACAGCAAATATGATTTTCAGGTATTGCCCACCCTGTCAGCCTCACCTCATAGATACGATCACCAAAGCCTGACCAAGTCAAAACATGTGTCTGAAAAGTTAGAATATATCCTAACTTGTTTTCACAATGAAAATGACCCTGGCTATAGGTACGGCATAAAACATCCATCACTCACTCACTCACTGTATAATTTTCATCTGCAGGCCATTGACTATTACTACCCAGAAGGTCACAGATTTCACATTCTTGCCTCCGGGATAGTCAACCTCGGACCCTCTGTTGGTAAGTCGCCAAGTCAAGTTTTTAACTGTAAACATCATCAGGGTAGGCAACCAAAGACATTCCATAAACTAAATGGTCTCTGCGATACATTTGATATGCTATAGAAACATTTATTGGGAAAAATATTATTTAGACAAATGTATATTGTGAACAATTAACTTCATATTCTTGTTATAAACACCATCGTGATCCTTTTTAGTTTCACAATGTTTCCTCGCAAACCTTTTCTTACGATACTTTCAGAGGTTTTCATACCCCTCATGATAATTATTGTCATTTTCCTTGTTCACCTCACCATATCATTGTACATGAATTCGAGCTTTGTGTAACATTAAAGGTAAAGGGAGATAGATATCTGTTTCTCCTTAGATATCTGTTCCCCTTGCTTTATTGCAGGGATGCCAAGCCTCTTTGTGTATATCTTGTTTCCTGAATTAAGGGAGGAAAAGTTTCTAGCCTTCATCTGTTCCTATTTTTCTCCCTGGTGGTCTAATTCTCTCCCCCCCCCCCCCCAACCTTCTCAGTATACTAATTCCCCCTCCCCCGCCAGGTGTGGTGGTGATGAACCCACTCAGCGTCTACCTTGAGGGCAATGAGTGCTACCCCTGGAGGGTTCGGGTTAGGGTAAGTCTAACCCTAACTGTAACCCAGTATACTAATTTCCCTACTCCTGGAGGGCTAGAGTTAAACTTACCCTAACCCTAATCCTTACCCTTACCCTTACCCTTATCCTAACCCAGTATATTAATTCCTGTTTTCCCCACCAGGTGTGGTGGTGATGAACCCGCTCAGTGTCTACCTGGACGGCACAGAGCGATACTCCTGGAGGGACACCCTCAAGGTAGGTGTATTTTATACCACTGGTTTATCCATCAGAAAGTGTCCCCTGTTTTTGAGGTAAAATCTGTGACCGAGTTTCATACTTGTAAAATGAAGATATAAGATCAAGAAAATATTTGATGAACTTGCAAGTCAATTTATCTGCATTATTTTCCCTTCAAAATGACATAAAGCTTTGGTTTCTAATTTGCCCTCGAGCTGCGCAGTGAGCCTTCCAAATGCACATGTCATTTTGACAGGGCAAAACCAGAGTACCATGTATTACTGGCTGTAACTCTTGAACCAATGTAGATAGAGATAAAATCCAAAAAGCATATTAAACTAGACACCAAATCTGGCTCATAATACATCCCTCAATATTTATTTAGCATTTTTCAATTTTCATGTAATATACCTCCCCAAGGTCTTCGCCGTCGCCATCTTTGTGGTGGCGGGGCTCCACCTAGCGGTGCTGCTCAGAACCTTCTTCTGCCAGCGCCGTGCTGCCACCTTGGGGGAGGCAACAGAAGGAGAAGTCAGTAAAACCGGAAGTCAGGATACAGGCGCCTCCTGGTGGCCCCGGAAGTGGGTGACGGCGGGGACAGTCACGTGGTTACTGGGGATATTCGGGGTCAGCAGTGTCATCTTCATACCCAAAACTATGTTTGTAAGTAATTTTGATGTCGTTTTGGGGTTGAGCTATTTGTGAGCTTTATGGGTAGTATTTGTATTTAAAAGTTAATTAAGAGAACTCAGATGTCTTACTAGTTATGGTTAATCATCTTAGGTTACCCATAGCAATAGTCAGGGGAGTTCCTCTCCTAAGGAACACCCACTTGCAAAGTATTTTTTGGGGAAAGCTATTTAAGTGCACATGTATTATGATGCACTTGTAACTATCTAAGATGCACTAGTGACTACAAAGAAAAAACATGGATTTCCAGATGGCTTCTGTCTATATTATGTCATATTAAAACCAAAGAGTAAATCATTCTACTGAATCCTTTCTGCAATGGTTTAATACATTAATTTTGATCCCCATTCTCTTCAGATAAACTACTTGGTGGGACAAGGTATGTCAGTGACTGAGAGTGCCGTCCTCCTCTCCTTCAGCGGGGTGTCGGAGACCATCATGTCACTAATCATATCATTTACAGGTGACAAACACTTAATAATATCTTTGTGCTCCCTTTGTTTCATCAATCATTATGATATAAAGCCTAACTGCTGGCCAACAATACATGTTCACATGCAAGAGTCAATGACCATTTAAAGGGGCACTCCAGTGAAAAAACAAGTTTTTTGTCCATACAGAATATGAAATTCCCAAACTGATGGTGAAAACGAAATTCAAATCAGAGCATCGGTTCAAAAGTTATGGGCCAAATAAGGGTCTACCAAGCTCTCCACTGGGGGCAGCCATTTTGTTTTTATTACCCAGCATGCACTTCACCAACTTATCCAATTGTGGTTCCTGTTCGGGTTTGTGATATATAAATGTCATTTATTACTTTGCCGTGTCATATTGAGTGTAATATACCAATTACCCGTTCTGTTATAATCAAAATGATGAAAACTGAGTATGGCCATAAATTTTAAACTACATAGAAACCGTAACTATGGTGTAGTTTTTCCTTAGCAACCATTTCTAGGATTTGGTATTGCCATAGCAACCAGCCATGTAAACATCATTAATGGTGCCGGAATGCTGAAAACCCTTCACACTAAACTTATACAATGTATCCAGGTTACTAAGCAACCAATTCTGATGCTGGGTTGCTAAGCAACAGGCTGTTGCTAGGCAGAACCAATGGTTACTATACTACTCAGTATGAAAACTGTGGGTTGCTAGGCAACCAGTAACAATTGATTGACTCTTAACCATTGAATTGATACCATTGTATCTTCTTTTTCATGATATATATGGTTTTGGTAAGATTAAATACCTTTTAAATAGCTTAATAGGGGCTGTTATTCTTATGGTGGGGTTGCTATACATACTAATGTTGCCATGGAAACTTTACTATATTAGGATGTAAATTCCTATGAAATTCCTACTACAAAATGTGCCTCAAAGTATCTCCTCTAAGGATATGAAGTTTCATGATATTTTGTCAAATAACATTTTCATAAAAGCAATCTAAAAATGAAAGAAATACTATAGTTAAGGCTACAGGGATCTAAACAGGAACCACAATTTGGTTTAATGGTGAGGTGCATGCTGGGAAATCTATTCAAAATGGCCGCCCCCAGTGGGGAGCTCAGGAGAATCTTATCTCCTCAATAACTTTTGAACCGCTTATCCGATTTTGATGCTGTTTTGGCTGATGACATCAGAAAGGTAAGATCTATTTACAATTTTGTTGTAGATTGTCACTGGTGTTCCCCTTTAAGGACTAAAAATTTCATATATTGCTCAAGTAATATTGCATTGCATTTCTGTCCTATCATTTACAAATTAGCAATTATCTTTTATTCAAAATTTCTATAAGAAAGACAAGCCTTTATATTTTGGTAGTAATATATATACCCAATGCCTTAGATAACCTGCTGGGGCTTCACCTACTGCTCGTGTACACGGGGGGTGACACTGTCCTGACCTCCAGTACCGGCCTCCTGGCACACCTCTCTGTAAAATAATCACCTCCTGTTCTCCTCGTACCTTAGGTGTTCTACTTGGGCGCCACCTACTACTTGTGTACATGGGGTGTGCTGCTGTCCTGGCCTCCAGTAACGGCCTCCTGCCCTACCTCTCTGTGATATAAACCTCCTGTTCGTTCCTTAGGTGACCTGTTGGGACGCCACCTACTGCTCGTGTACACGGGGGGAGCTGCCATCCTGGCTTCCAGTAACGGCCTCCTGCCCTACCTCTCTGTGATATAAACCTCCTGTTCGTTCCTTAGGTGACCTGTTGGGACGCCACCTACTGCTCGTGTACACGGGGGGAGCTGCCATCCTGGCCACCAGTAACGGCCTACTTCCCTACCTCTCCGGCCAGTATGCTCTCGGTGCCTACTGCATAGGTAAGAAAATATGGACAAATCCCCAAACTATTCTTTAAAATAAAGAAAGTTATTGGTAGAGGAAACATTTCTCTGTAGATCATCGAACTATTTATCATTGCAGCAAATTGCACTCAAAAACCTTCATCTTTTTCTCAGAATCCTTCTTAATTTTGCCAATTCCTGGTCAATTTGGAACCTCATGTTATTATATGTTGGTGCATGCGTCCTAAGCGACCATCCCTTGTTACGCGTCATTTGGTATGCGAGAGTGTACCGCACGGCCTGACTGCAGTGCATTCTCTCTGAGGCACCCCCACAGCGCGCGAACTGGCCGAGAGCCAAGACAGAATGACCGTTGTTACGGCAACGGGCAGGGCCAAGGTGAAGGTCATGCTGCTTACGGCGAACATCGGAGGTTGTTTACTTTCTAGTTTTGGCAATTCCCAACGGATTTTCATTATTTATTTTTTTCAATTATTCACAGAAATGTTATTCCTGAACGCTTGATGCACAATAGATTCACGAAATTGCACATTAATGCACCATTTTGCACATTTTACTACGGGAAAGTAGAACAACAAGGCCATTGAGTATTCTTCATCCCACACGGAGCTCTGCAGCAGTACAAGCAGCCCGTTTAGTATTCATTGATACCAGTTGAGTGTGAATTTTGGATCAGGAGAGTCTGGGTTTGTTATTTTTGCTATTTTTGCTACAAATTCGACATATAATAAAAGGAAAACTGCATTCGGATGATGGGATAAGGCAGGATACTCACTGGGGATAAAAATTCATCCTGCACTCACCCTTCGGGCTCGTGCAGGATGAATTTTTATCCCCAGCTCGTATCCTGCCTTAACCCACATCCTCATGCAGTTTTCCTATATTATTGTTTTCAAGCTAGGAATACGTAAAATATGGATTTGATTCTGCATAGAATCTTAATTTGTTATTGTATTAATATTCTGTTGTTTAGAAAATTTAGTCTGGAATCTACTGATGTGTCAGTCATCTATATGCCTAAAATATTCATTACAAGTGGACACAGACTGGGGTCAAATTATGAAAAAATTGTATATACTGTATAGTGCACAGAGCCTGTGATGGTCTGCTCATGACGGTGTTGTTCGGAGTCACCATATAATGACTATGAGTCTACATTTTTTGTTTATGCTTTAATGTTCTTTTCCCGTGTCTGCCTGTATTGTGCATGGAGCCTGTGATGGTCTGCTCATGATGGTGTTCTTCCTAGTCATTATGTAATGACTATGAGTCTATGTTATTTGTTAACGTTTTAATGTTCTTTCCTCTTGTCTGCCTGTACAGTGCATGGAGCCTGTGACGGTCTGCTCATGATAGTGTTGTTTGGAGTCGTCACATAATGACTATGAGTCTACGTTATTTGTTAACATTTTAATGTTCTTTCGCCATGTCTTCCCATATAGTGCACGGAGCCTGTGACGGTCTGCTGATGACGGTGTTGTTTGGAGTCGTCACACTGGTGGCGCCACCTGGCAGTTCACATGCTGTTCTGTGGAGTGTGACTAACTTGTTTGTTGGGATAGGCCAGATTGCCGGGCTGCCTGCCGCAGGTAGGGGCTCAAGGAACTTCTTGCACATTTTAATTTTATAATTAATTCAGTTTAAGGCCTAATACTATTAAAGTTTCTTGTGTCTTGTTAGAAATAGGCCTATATTCCTAACCAAAAAAGGGAAATCAATCTTGGAGAATTACATTTTTCTCAATAGGCCCTACCTCTGTCAAAATCCATTTTATAGATTATCGGCATTTATTCATTTCACTATAATTTCAATTTGAAAAAAAGTTTTACCATTGCCTAACATAACAGTCTTTAGGGGAACCTTATTTCCAGAGTGGGTGGACCGGTGCCCTGAACAGTCTTATAGTGGGTTTTTTTTAACAAAATCTTCGATTCAGAGTTGATAAAAGCACCAAATTTTGCTATAAACAATTTGATATCTCAGCATCTAAAATGACTATTAACAAGACATGATTACTGAAAAAAAATCCAGAGTCCACGATGGCTGGCCAATTTTGAGAAATACCATTATTTTCAGCTGCATCAGCATTTAGACAAGTGGAAATGATTTCAATATCAGTTGTTTATAACCGAGAGGACTCATTCGATAGAGTACTCAGCCAATACTTCAAGACAGCTGAATTTATCAGCAGAATACATCTGATAATGACCACTAGATTCCAGAATAATTAAAAAGCAAAGGATATAGACTTTTTGCCACAATATTCCTTCTTAACAGGGACCCCTTCATTGAATTTCAAAGTCGAGTCACCTTGAAATACCAACAAAACCTTGATGGGGGCTAAAAATCCAAAATGGTAGACTTTCACTAAAATAATCTCATACCTAAGCTTCTGAAATTCCAAGAAAGACATTTTTAATGTCAAAATTGGAAGATTAAAGCACAGGGAGTTCAATTATTTGGTCTTGGAACTCATACAAGAACCCTAAATTTAAGTTAGCTGACAATTATTGTTAAATTCCTTTGATGCCAAATACTAAAAGTATGATAAGTCTTCCAAGATTTTATTTTGATATTTCAAGGTGGCTCCCCTTTTAGATTTTATAGTTTTGCCTCAGAGGTACCTCACACCAAATTTGATGCTTGTATCCACTCTAACAATTCCTCATAATTGACATTAACAGACCCCACTAGTAATATCTTGAACCATTGTCAGCTACCCTGATTTTCACAACGTAATCAGAACCTATCAAGCATTTCAGCTTTCATAGTAAATCCTTGGAAGTCTGTTGTAACGTGTTTGATTTATGTTTGCTCTTATTGGACAGGTATGCTGTATGACGTCACAGGGACCTATGACGTCATTTTTATCTGTGCGGCTGTGATATTTGCGCTGAGCGGCTGTATGTTCGGGCTGACGTACGCCTACATCTGTCTGCGGCACAGGACTGAGGACCAACCAGAGGGACCGAAAGGATCAGAGGGACCAGAGGGACTGGAGGGACCGGGGACTACGGAAAAACCACCACTGGAAGATAACGAAATAAAATAATAGTAACTCCTATGACATTATATCAAAGCTTTTGAATATTGAGAATTCTTTTTTATAAATATCTCAGAAGGTTCACATCAATGGACAGAGCCGATAGGGTTTAATGGAATGTTGAGCAAATATGATATATTTTCTTATGTATAAAAAATAACAATTGTTTCCTATAATTATTAAAAGTTCATCGATTTGTGTATGATGCCATTCTGACTTTATCCGACTGTGGTGGTATCGTGCAGGGGTGATTTCAAAGATTTGTAAGGAAAGATATTGGACAAATGTTGATATTATGAAGATCTAGCACAAGGATAGTTTAGTAAGATTTATTGTTTTTTGGTCTACATATGAGGTGAGTGTCTGGTTATGTATGAGAGAGAAACGATGTATATTTGTATGTTATTATTTTCCTTTCTCCCATCAATGAATACTATAATATATAGTTTGAGGCAAACATTTAGCTAATACCAAGGATTTCTATTTTGTAAAAGAATTAACAGGGACTTAACCATTATAATGCAATAGATTTGATTAAAAATAATCAGTGTAAGTTTGAAAATACTATACAGATAAAAAAAGGTATTTTTTAAGAAATAAAAAGATTCAATTGTGCTTCGATTTAATTTTTGACATAATCAGATAACCAAAGTGGACTCTTGCTTATTGGTTAAGCTGGGCGACAACTTGGGTGCCGCCTTGTGGATGTTTTTGCAACCATAATTTAGACATTATGTGCCTATTTCCCTTGTAGAAATCCAAATTCCATTAAGAAATAGACAAAATAGAGTTAGTGTATGACCATATCTATTGTGTAAAAGAGTGATGAAATGCCTACATACTATTGATTTTTTCTGAAAATTAGTCCTTAAATGTAAATATTAACAGTAACGTTTGCTTTTTTTCCCATTTAAATCCAAAAGACATTAAATTTCAGGTGGAAAGTTTCCTGACTTAGGTGAACTACAGAAAGTTATTTATGACATTTGTAATATTATTACTATATATTTTAATGTCTTATAATAAATATATAATACTAAAATAATAATATTATACTAAAGGGGAAACCTTTATTGCCTTTCAACAGTCTATTTATCATTTAACCAAAAGTCCCTATAAAGCCACTCTATTCCAGTCGCAGATTTAGGGGGCGCATGAATTGGCATAAAGAAGTCATTCTACTGCTGTTGTGATCATTCATAATATATATTATTGTGTTAAGAAATACTTTGAGAATTGACAAATCTCAAAATTAATAGTTTCCAGGCTGATGTTATTAAATCCTACTTTCTGAGTCTATAGCAAACTGTACGACAGAGACCTTTCAGCACCACCTGCCTACCGTAGCAATCAGAAGCTATTGGTAGTGGGAGTCTGTAGTTGTCCAAGTTGTCACAGGGTATGAATGCTATAGTGGCGTCATCTGGTGTTGTGGACCCTTTCCCACGCCGTAGTTTTTTGTCCAATTCACGGGGTCTAAGTGGAGGTTTTACAGAGGTTTTGTGCTTTTGAGAACACGTCTGGAGTTGGCCTTATCTGGTGGCTGAGACTGCAGGTGGGTCCGTGTGTGGGAGGCTGACTCAGCCCAAACCACAAACACCTCCCTGAAACACCTGTCACCAGAAACAGGGCTCAGGACGTGCTGCTGAGGGCGGCAGTCACGGGGGAGTTAAGCCCCATACCTACTAGGCAATTTTCCCAGCAGCCAGCGATGGGCAACTGGCAGAATCGCCAGTAAAATCGTCACCAATTTAGAAAACCCGTTAGTATGTTATATTGAAATATACGTGTTTGATATGAGTCGGCGCTAAAATCGGCCTACTGTTCTAGTAGTGTCGGCCGATTTTAGCACCTGTGAATCAGCCCACTCTGGTCAAAGTAGTCTAGTGGGTATGGGGCTTTAGTGAGTGAGTGATGGAGGTTTTACCCCGTACCGACAGCCAGGGTAATTTTCACGGTGAAAACAAGTTGGGACGAATTCTGTTTCTGGCGATTGTATCTATGAGATGAAGGTGACAGGGCTTGAAATCAATTTTGCTGTGCCTCATCCCTTAGTGAACCCAGCATCAACCAGGAATTGTACCCAAAGAACCACTTGGTCAGTGCTGGGTCCCCCCTATTTTATGATCAGCAGGGGCTATTATCTTCCCTGGAGCAGAAGCTCCGCCCCGGTACCCAGGGTGCAATGTGCTGGATGGTTAAAGCCTCTAACGACATTGATTCAGGAAGGCAGGGATGGATCCAGAGAGTTTCAAAGTTACCTGAAACACCTGTCACCAAAAGCTACCAAAGCAGGGCTCAGGACATGCTGAGGGCGGCAGTCCGGGGGAATTAATTAGTGAGTGTTGGATGTTTTACGCCGTACCGACAGCTAGGGTCATTTTCATGGTAAAAAATAAGAGTAGATAAAACTGTTTACAAGGTAGCATATATATGAACTAACTAAAGTTCTATGGTTTAGGGCATCCAGTAGTAGGACAGTCGATTTGACCCTCTGATTCAATTTGTACCTGTATTTGGGCCATGAACCAGGAAGATATTTCAGACTGAGCTTCAGTTTTTTATGCAAACACGGATGGGGTAATTAATAGATTATATATATACTTATATTCAAATCATTTATTTACACAGGTAGAAGACATCCCCTGAAGTCTCTATTCTCTACCTAACCAGAATAGAACCTCTGGGGTGAGGCAGACAAAGCTGTGTACCCCATATGCTTCTAGAGATATAAACAGAACATCAGTCAAACCCTCTGCTGTGATCAGGGCCTGACATCTTTGACTGCAAAACACACTCAATCACGTTTGTACAATCCCCACACCGTGTTGTTCAACCTGTAATCTGTGCCTCCGATGAAAGTCATTCCTACTTTTTATCACCCGCATGGCCGACGAATAGTATATACATATAAGGATCAGAGGTAGTGACAGGCTGTATGTAACGCTCCTTGTTTTCAGTAGTTTCATTAATTTTGTATTTTGTTTGGGTGATAGAATATAGAAGACCCTTAGGGGTTGTCCTAGGGCCTATGAACTACCCTCTGGGCAGCATACTGCCCTTGGCCTTTGGCCTTGGGCAGTATGCTGCTGGCAGGTGGTCCTTCGGCCCTCTGATGACCCCCGCGGGTCTTCTTATATTAATACTTCAGTATTTTAGACTACAGAAGGCTGTAATGAAAAGAACAATTAAAACTAAGCTGATTGGTTGTTAGACAAATAGTGGGGGATTTACTTTTTTAAGTAACACACTTTGCCTTTTCATGACCCATAACTTAACAAAATATCAACTTGAATTTCATTAGAAAACGTCCAGACGGTTGACTTAATCGTGGGAGTAACCTTACCATGAACCCTACTTTAGGACTCACAAAGTTATAAGGCCACAAAAACAAGTAACAAGTAAGGCTACAAAAGTAAGTTCAGTAAATTGCCTAAATCTGATTACCCATGGATTAATGCCCCCAGCAGGTGTTAACAATACAGATCACAGATTATAACACCTGAACCTATTGGCACCTGAACTTAGTGGTTAAGTCCCTGTGTTGGCTGTCAGCAGGAGGCCCTATCCTATGTCAGGTTTATATACAGCTGAATACTAATTGGCCCCTGGTGTATAGGCCTAGGTGAGATCAGTCAGACCAGGCTCAGGGTGACCTCTGGGATCCCCTTAAGTAGTGTTATACCATCACATCAGGTGGATTGAGGGGGAAGGGGGGTTGGTCTATTGGAATAAACATCATGAAAGCCCTTGGGAATTTTTTTGTCAAATATTTTAACACAGTCCACCAATTAATGGTCAAGGCATATTTTTTCTACGGTGAAAAACAGGAATGCATAGATGTATGAATTATGTACTGCTTCTACTTTAATAGATACTAATACAAGAAGGCCCGCAGTGGGCATCCTCAGGTCTTCAGATGGTCCGCTGGGCAGTTCTGCCCAAGGCCAAAGGCTGCAGGCAGTACGCTGCCCAGAGGGTCTTCCAAAGACCCTAGGATGACCCCTAAGGATCTTCCATATTTTATCACCCAAGCAAAATACTAAATAATGTTGAAAATCACATATACAAGGAGAGGAACATAGAGCCTGCCAATATGCACAGCCCACTATATGCACCGCTCCTCGCTTATACCATCGACAGTATACATGTAATTGATTAAATATCATGGCATTATGGTAAACAGCAAATTACCTTTAGACTAAACCAATATGTTTTAGAAGTTTTCATTCTCTGCACATTAATTCTAGATGCTAAAATGATCAAAATGACTTTAATTGACAAAATTGATTCTGCACTTTTGTGGCTACAAATATCATCAAAACGGCTTTAAATAATGATAATCAGCAAAGGACTGCTGTCATTCGGGTTCAATGAGGGCCCATACACACCAAATAAAGAGCTTTGGCAAACATGTGCACAATCTATATGAAACTGCAATAGGCAATAAACAACCCTCAGAAGGTGGTACCATTTACTGCCACCTCAGCACACCAGCTGAGAGTCCTACAGACCCTCCGCAGACAACTGAGTCAACACGAACAAAGGCAATCGACACCACTCAGCCGGAAGGCAATTGTCCCCTTTTACTGGGGCCACCTGGAGGGACTCCTCCTGTGTGGGAGGTGTCAATAACACTGGAGTCAGCAAGAACTACAGGCTTGGTGTGTCTGGTGTATAGTAATAAAATAGCAGTGTTAGCAGGCCCACACCCAGCTTTTCTCAGAGGGGAGTTCATTTTTTGACTAATTACTTTATTTCAGGGACAGCACTAAGGGTGGGGACAGCACTAAGGGTGGGGCAGCACTAAGGGTGGGGCAGCACTAAGGGTGGGGTCAGCACTAAGGGTCTGGGCAGCACTAAGGGTGGGGGAAGCACTAAGGGTGGGGACAGCACTAAGGGCAGCACTAAGGGAGGGGACAGCACTAAGGGTGGGGCCAGCACTAAGGGTGGGGACAGCACTAAGGGTGGGGGCAGTACTAAGGGTGGGGGCAGTACTAAGGGTGGGGCAGCACTAAGGCTGGGGGCAGTACTAAGGGTGGGGGCAGCACTAAGGGTGGGGCAGCACTAAGGGTGGGGCAGCACTAAGGGTGGGGGCAGCACTAAAGGTGGTGGGCAACACTAAGGGTTGGGAGCAGCACTAAGGGTGGGGGTAGCCTATTTCATAGCCGCCCTCCTCGTTCTCGGGGCCTATGTAAGTCTGCCATCTTTAGGTGAGATTTCCCACCTCCCCCAGAATCCTTTGCAGCCCACTTGTTCCTGGCAAGCTATGAACTTAAATGTTAACCAGCGAAGGGGTTTTCCTTACTAAATATAGATAGCCAATGAAAATATTCCTTCTAACTGGGGAATCCTCCAATGATCGCCATGTTGTTCCAGACTTGCAAAGTCCTCCTGACGATCAGTGGGACGCACTAGAAAGTCTAAGGGTGGGGGCTGCACTAAGGGTGGGGGGCAATACTAGGGGTGGGGGCAGCACTAAAGGTGGGGGGCAACACTAAGGGTTGGGAGCAGCACTAAGGGTGGGGGCTGCACTAAGGGTGGGGGGCAACACTAAGGGTGGGAGCAGCATTAAGGGTGGGGGCAGCACTAAGGGGGGGCAGCACTAAGGGGGGGGGCAGCACTAAGGGTTGGGGGCAGCACTAAGGGTGGGGGCAGCACTAAAGGTGGGGGGCAACACTAAGGGTGGGGGCTCACTAAAGGTGGGGGGCAACACTAAGGGTAGGGACAGCACTAAGGGTGGGGATAGCACTAAAGGTGAGGGGCAACACTAAGGGTGAGGGCAGCACTAAGGGTGGGGGCAGCACTAATGGTGGGGGCAGCACTAAGGGTGGGGGCAGCACTAAGGGTGGGGGCAGCACTAAGGGTGGGGGCAGCACTAAGGGTGGGGGCAGCACTAAGGGTGGGGGCAGCACTAAGGGTGGGGGCAGCACTAAGGGTGGGGGCAGCACTAAGGGTGGGGGCAGCACTAAGGGTGGGGGCAGCACTAAGGGTGGGGGCAGCACTAAGGGTGGGGGCAGCACTAAGGGTGGGGGCAGCACTAAGGGTGGGGGCAGCACTAAGGGTGGGGGCAGCACTTAAGGTGGGGGGCAACACTAAGGGTGGGGGCAGCACTAAGGGTGAGGGTAGCACTAAAGGTGAGGGGCAACGCTAAGGGTGGGGGCAGCACTAAAGGTGGGGGGCAACACTAAGGGTGGGGGCAGCACTAAAGGTGGGGGGCAACACTAAGGGTGGGGGCAGCACTAAGGGTGAGGGCAGCACTAAATGTGGGGGACAGCACTAAGGGTGGGGGCAGCACTAAGGGTGAGGGCAGCACTAAGGGTGGGGGCAGCACTAAGGGTGGGACAGCACTAAGGGGGGGCAGCACTAAGGGGGGGCAGCACTAACGATGGGGGCAGCACTAAACGTGGGGGCAGCAGTGACAGACAATGCTGCTTCCAATAGAGTGCGGTATTTCGGAGGGTCGGTGACCGCTCAGCATCAGGGGACGGAGGGAAGCGCTCTGCTGAGAATTAATGCCGAGGAGACTGGGAGCAGCTGCTGAGGCTGCAATAGCATTACAGCCAGGCAGGAGGAGGAGGGCGTAGGGGCCAGTGTTCTGTAGTCAGCCAGCGATAGGTTCTGTTAACACACCTACATATGACACACTGTAGGAGCTGTCTCTTTCTCTGCTGTTAGTTGGGTGTACAAGGAGGGCTGTGAATACCAGGCTTACCGCTAACCAAGCCCCCAGGTGAGGCGAGCTGAGACCAGCTGAGGGGAGCTGAGTTGAGCAGACCGGATCCACCCTGAGAGCTGCCTCCCCTGGGATCACACCCACCCACTGGGAGCTCAGGTAGGGTGGTGCAGAGTGGTGCAGAGTGGTGCTGCTGGTGCAGAGTGGTGCAGAGTGGTGGCGGTAACGGTGGTGGTGGTGGTGGAGGCTGTCCGTGTTCACAGGCAGCGCGTTCAGTGCTCAGTCCTCAGGCCGGGCCTACACACACACACTCTCCTCTCTCTCCCACAGTGCCCACTGCCGGCCTGCTGCCTACAGACAGAGGTCTACTCACTCAGCACACGACGGGAGGAACACAGCCAGTGACACGGCTGAGATCTGGGACCACAGTGCCTAGCGGTGACCTGCCCTCACCTGGGGTTAACACGGATTAAGGCGACACTCAGAGGATTACCGGATTACTGGATCATCGCCCGCCCCTGGAGGAGCCCCCCGCGACCAGCTGACGGAGGACTATAGTGCCGGCCTCACACTACAGAGGAGAGGAGAGGAAACCAGTGGACGGCCTGCCCTTATAGAGGAGGAGTAGTCGTTGCCTGTCAGAGGAGGAGTAGTGACGGTCTTGGCAGTGCTGGAGTACGGACACCTGTAGAACGCCGACCACACGGCCACCACCGGGCATACAGCCTGAACTACCCACACCTCTCTCCCCGCCAGCCTCCCCCCATTCCTCCAGTGTATCCCAGTCAGTCTCTCCCCTGCCCCGCCCCCCTCTAGTGCCCAACCCTCACCTCACCCTTTACCCAACCCCTTTCATCCAATCATCCCCCTATTCCAGTCCCCTCCCCCAATTGTCCTTCATTCTCCGACCCCCTTAGTTCCTCCACCCCATCTTGTTCCTCCAGTACCCCTTTTCAATTCCCTGGGCCCACCCCTATAATAGAGTTATAGAAACTCAATAGACTCAATAGATTTAAGGTCACACCCCCTGTCCACCACCCCACGTTCCTCCCATCCCTCCCCCCACCCACCCCCCGCCATGACGACCCCCCCTGGCGCCCCCCCTGAGACCCCCTGGAGGTCGTGGTTGCCCCGTATAGGCCGGACCGCCCGTATCGTCGGTATGGCCGTCCTAGCCGTGCCCGCCGTCGTCTGGCTGCGGAAGGTGGTTTCCGGTCGGCCCCGGCCGTCGGGGGCTGGAAGGGGCGACGTCTGTAAAGGTAAGAAGCGGGTAACAAGTATACAGCCTGTTTTACTTCCTAGCTATTGTTCTTTTTCAGGTTTTGGCAAGTATTAAAGACATTAAGGACGCAATTCCGAGAGGGGGGACGAGTCGCATTAGGTGTGCCCCTCTTTCTCCTTTGTTTTTATATTATTAATTTTTTTTAAAGTCGAATTGGCGCCCCTGGAATTTTTTATTTCTAATGTGGGCAAGCCCCCCCCCCCCTAATATTTCCCGTACATACCCCTGGATGAAAAGTTGCATTGATGGACGAAAACATTCTTCAGGTAACATGATACAGGGTATTTATTCACTCCACAGTGGGTAAGGTAATTGTACATGTTCACGGCGATATCTAATAGCCAATATTTGGCCACTCCTCCCCTCAATCCTGCAATAAAGGCTTTAGTGAGTCTGAATTTAGATAAATAATAGTTACAACAAATGACTGATTGACATAACTGATTTGCATCAAAGGTCCTAAGGTTTTTACCAATATCGACATCGGCAGCATTTTTTGGTGATTAAATAGTTATAGACCCGTCTATATATATTCAATAACTATTCGAGTCTGTCTGACCCTCAGGCCTATGTATACCACCTGGCACCTGCCGCTATTGACACCCTACATAATTCAATACTCCTTTATCCCCCTCTCTGTATGTGCCAAAACCTAACAGTGCCTCGGTCGTGAATGCCTTTGAAGGACTGGTAAAAAAAAAACCATCAGAAATCAGATAAAGCAATAAGACTAGCATCAGAACCCACTCAGACCTTCTTTGTTGGGTCTGAATATGTAAAAGAATATATAGAAAGAGGCCCTTTTATAAAACCTATAGGACACAGAACAGAATAATTATACAGTTGAGAAATGTGCGACAATGGTTGTGAAGTGTTCATTGATGTTAATACCCTACATTTCTCATGTTATTTTATAGGTTAGGGGATTGGTATTTTGTTAATAACCTACAGTTCTCATGTCGCTTTATGGGATAGGAGATTTGTATTTTGAGTTGTTGGTTTCCATTGTTAATAACCAATAGTTCTCATGTTGTTGTATAGGTTAGGGGATGGGTATTTTGAGTTGTTGGTTTCCGTTGTTAATAACCAATAGTTCTCATGTTGTTGTATAGGTTAGGGGATGGGTATTTTGAGTTGTTGGTTTCCATTGTTAATAACCAATAGTTCTCGTGTTGTCATATAGGTTAGGGGATTGGTATTTTGAAGTGGTTGTCTTCTTTCATTGCCCGACCATGATTATAACTCAGAACCGGAAGTTGACCTTCCAGTTGTATTGCTGTGCAATAATGACCTTGTGTATTTGTGATGATAGTGCGGCACCATATAGGTAACTCAAGAGAGATGTTTCTTGATATATAAATGCTTTGTATAATCGGAATGCCATTCAGTTACATTTTGAATAATAGACAAGTTATTATTCCACCTCGGAGTTCTATGCAGTATTGACAGTTAAGGTCATGTACTGGCAAACCCCAGAGACTGTATTGCTGCTCAGGGACCCTTCAGCCCCATACCACATAGGCGATTTTACCATTGTTGGTGACCATCATCGTCGTGGCCAAACACTTTTGATATTTTTCCAGCAATTTTCTCAGCAATTTTCCCAGCGATCCCATTGGCCGTTGTCCGTCGCCTAGAATCCACATCATACCTAGGGGAATCACCCAACGATTGTGATCCCCGGCGATTATCCCGGGAATTTAACGGCCTTGCCATCACCGGGCGATGGTAAAATGGCCTAGGCTTTAGGGGCCTTCAACCTTCTATATTGTAGTGACCCATGATGCATTACCCAACAACCGCCTGTCAAAGCCGCCAGTGGAACACTGCTTTACAACTACAAGAAAGAAGCCCCATCCATATTGTGTAAAATAATGATATCCTCCCCTGCCATGAAGCCTCTCAAGTTCCGGCCGGAGACGGGTAGTTTAGGTACTTTGTCGTAAAAGGGGTCACACGGGAGCCTCAAACCGAGCAACTAGCACTGTCCATTATTTGTGGGTAAGGGGCCTGTCATTAAGTACTTATGCATCAAAGGGTTGAGGGGGCCTGAAAAACAAATCTGATGCATACTTCAGCCTAATGGGGGTGTCTGATTTTTTTCAAAAGTACACACATAACGGCAGCCAGGACAAGGCCAAGTAGATTATGACCGTTTTCAGAGACGAGTCTTACAGAGGTCAGGTCAAGGCCAACTAGATTATGACGGCTTTTAGAGACGAGTCTTACAGACGGCTGGACAAGGGCAAGGCCAAGTAGATTATGACAGCTTTTAGAGACGAGTCTTACAGACTGGTCAGAACAAGGCCAAGTAGGTTATGACGGCTTTTAGAGACGAGTCTTACAGACTGGTCAGGGCAAGGCCAAGTAAGTTATGACGGCTTTTAGAGACGAGTCTTACAGACGGCTGGACAAGGGCAAGGCCAAGTAGATTATGACAGCTTTTAGAGACGAGTCTTACAGACTGGTCAGAACAAGGCCAAGTAGGTTATGACGGCTTTTAGAGACGAGTCTTACAGACTGGTCAGGGCAAGGCCAAGTAAGTTATGACGGCTTTTAGAAACGAGTCTTACAAATGGCTGATCAGAACAAGGCCAAGGAGATTATGACCGCTTTTAGAGACGAGTCTTACAGAGGTCAGGACAAGGCCAAGTAGGTTATGACGGCTTTTAGAGACGAGTCTTACAAATGGCTGGACAAGGCCAGGTAGATTATGACGGCTTTTGGAGACGAGTCTTATAGAGGTCAAGGCAAGGGCAAGTAGATTATGACGGCTTTTAGAGACGTGTCTTACAAATGGCTGGTCATGAAAAGGCCAAGTAGATTATGACAGCTTTTAGAGACGTGTCTTACAGACGGCTGGTCAGGAAAAGGCCAAGTAAGTTATGATGGCTTTTAGAGACGAGTCTTAGAGAGGTCATGAAAAGGCCAAGTAGGTTATGACGGCTTTTAGTGACGAGTCTTACAAAGATCAGGACAAGGCCAAGTAGATTATGACGGCTTTTAGAGACGAGTCTTAGAGATGGAAGGGTAAGGCCAAGAAACAATGGGTAAACTGCAGCCAGGAGTTGGCTGACCGAATGGATATGCTCTATTCACAGGCGGGTGGGTTGAAGTGCCCCACTTAGGGCATCCATTAGGACAGGATGCAACCCAAGGAAATAACTGTATGCGATTTCTATACAGGAGCCCTTCCAGCTACTCAAAATTTACTGCCATCATGATGAATCAAGTAATTATCTGTAGCCAGAGTTGTAATGTAATAAGTGTGTCAGACGAAGACTTGCTAAAGTAAAACAATGAGGCCAAAGGAACACTCTTTTTAAAGTACAGTCCATAGCTTTTCCATTAATAGGGAGTGACAATAACGTCGTATATGTGACGAGAATAATTAAATTATAGGACATACTGTACTGTTTTGCGTTTAGATAATATTCGATACAATCATCACTCGGGTTGATAGTGATGATTGTATCGAATATTATCTTATCTCAAAACGGTACAATACAACAATATTGATAAAGCCATTGTTAGTGGAGAGAGGAAACGTCCATCTCGACAAAGCCGACCCAGGGGTAAGAGGCTTTGGGAACCACAGGAAGCCGAGGAGGATTACCTCCTGGGTGACAACATCATTATGTTGGAGGGACACTACCTTAAACAGTAGCGTGTACAGTAATCTTATAGACGTCACAAACAGGATTGATAAAGGGAATACAGGGGCGGATGCAGGATTTCGGAAGGGGGGGGTACAGATATAGGTTAAGTACTAAAACGGGGGGGGGGGGCATTCACGTGGAAGCGCTCAACTTGTTTGGCAAGTTTCAGTCCCTGTCAAAAGAGGGTGGGGGTCAGGACCCCCCCCCCCCCCCCCCCTCCGATCCGCCCTTGGAATATCACTAACATTGTTGTTAAAATGGTCTGTAATCTAGCTGCCCCTGTTTGAATACACTTATCGTTGAAATCTCGTGGTAAATCTAACACCTGTGCACGCCTTCTCAAATAATCATTAGTCTAGATTGCCATGAGAGAATGACAGTTTCCAATGTATGTGACATACAGACTCATTCCGGTTGAAACGAGTTTACTGTTCAGTAAGTGATAGGAGACAACTCGGAAATCATGTTTGTGCATGGAGAATGGGAAGAATGCCGCCTGTAACCTTAATAATGGCCATATGCTGACGTCCAAGGAATGTATTGCTGATGGCTTATTTGGTCTATCTCTGTTTTCCGTCCTATCTCCCACGTCGGCCGTTGTGATGTTTAATACAATCGGCTTTCAGTGTAAAAGGTTTAAGCAAATCGCATGCATATATGTAGCGTAATGGGTCTAAGTTATATGCACTTAAGCTATTCAACAAATATTTCACTGCATCTGCCATGTCTTTAGACTGAAGTCACCGTTTATCTAATCAATTTGCTGAAAATAATATGTTTGATTTTGGCCCACACAATTTTAAGATATCTTGACATGATATTATGTAAATACACATGTATGTATTACGACAGCTCAGGGTTCTCGGTATTTGCCGGTATTTGCCTTGCTCATTTCCTTTTACACACATACATAGATCTATACATTACAGAAGCCCATTGATCTTACTAATAACCAGGAGAAGGCTGTGATAAACGTGAGTCGACCCACTAGTGGATGGAGTGCGTGGCTTATTGGTGTTTGGGTAGAGCAGATACTTGGAGTCGTGTGTTTATAACGCTCTTCACTGATAAACCCCGGGTATTACAACGACGAACAGGTCCTACATTAATACGCCTATCGTAAAACCAACACTAGCACCCAGCCAGCTGTGACGTAACAGAAACGCTCTGCAACCATACTTTTATGTGGCACGTAACAATAATGTTATTGACGGTGAGGTTGAACTTCATCAAATTAGAATGTTATTATAGCATTGTCTTTTGGTGAGCTTAGGATAAAACCAAAACATGTTATAAGAACATTATGTTTAGGTTAAAGAACATAACCAGAACACTTTGATAACAATTCACTAGAACATTGTCATAAGAAAGAAACAGAAAGTTATCAGTAGCGTATATTTTTGCTGACATCACAGTGCAAAGTCACAGCAATAAGTTTCACCATTGTTATTGGGAGCTATCAAAATAATGTAACAAGAACTAATACAGAACGTTGCTGCAAAATTATTATAATGACACACCTCCAGATGGACAGCCTTAACGTGGCCTTAAAACTCCCCACCGTGTGACATTAGGCCAATGTCAGACAATGATCACAATGCCTGTAGCCTTAACGTGGCATTAAAACTCCGCTCTGTGTGACATGAGGTCAGACAAGGATCACCTATTGTAATACCAACACCTGTAGATGTAACGTGGTGTTAAAACTCCACTCTGTGTAGAATGAGGCCACTGTCAGATGAGGATCACTACCTCAGACTGGGCTGGAACTTAGCCATATTATGACGAGGTAAAAACACCAATACACCTATTGTAATACCAACACCTGCAGCCATAACGTGGTGTTAAAACTCCAGTCTGAGTGACATGAGGTCGCTGTCAGACGAGTAGCCGTAACACCTTTAGCCATAACATGGTGTTAAAACTCAACTCTGTATGATATGAGGCCGCTGTCAGACGAGGATCGTCTATCATAATACCAACACCTGTAGCCTTAACGTGGCATTAAAACTCCAATCTGTGTGACATGAGGCCCGTCAGACAAGGATCAGCTATCGTAATACCAACACTTGTACCTTAACATGGCGTTAAAACTGTGCCAACACCCACAGCCTTGACGTGGTGTTAAAACTCTGCTCTGTATGACATGAGGCCAATGTCAGACAAGGATCGCCTATCATAATACCAACACCCGCAGCCTTAATGTGGCATTAAAACTCCACTCTGTGTGGAATGAGGCTACTGTCAAACAAGGATTACTACCTCAGACTGGGCCATAACTCAGCCATATTATGACGAGGTAAAAACACTAATACACCTATCATAAAACCAATACCTGTACACTTAACATGGTGTTAAAACTCCACTCTATGTGACATGAGGCCCCTGTCAGACAAGGATCGCCTATCGTACCAACACCTGCCGCCATAACATAGCATTAAAACTCCACTCTGAGTGGAATGAGGATTGCTGGCTGAGCCATAAGTCGCCCATATTATGACAAGGTAAAAACCAATCTGACCTTTCGGCAGCTCTCAGCCTGTCAAGTCAACACATTAATTAGCGGGGCCTATTCCGGGCCGGGCTCCCCGCTTTGCCAGGAACACGATAAATGACACAACTCAAGGCTCGGAGCAGGATTTCATCAAGACTACATGAATTACAGAAGGAATGGCATATGGGCTGTTTATTAAAGATGAAAAGATAGTGCTGAATGAACATAGCATAATAATTAAAGCGCCATACCCACTATGACATTTTTAAATCAGCTGATTCTAGTGGTAAAATCTGCCAATTTTACCAGCGATTTATATCAAACATGCACATTTCAATATACCATCCTAACAGGCGATCATAAGAATCAGCCGATTCTCCCGGTTGCCCGTTGCCCATTGCCGGTAAAATGTCCTTGTGGGTATGGGGCTTAACTGACAAAGAAAGTTACATTGTGTCAGGAACCATCGGACTTTTAATATCATCATTGATTAATGGTCATTCAAGATACAATAGCTCTGTGCCCAAGGTTGATGGACGTCGTCAATCTGACTTGTGAGGTAGTTTTATCAGCATTACATTCTACTCCGAGAAGGGTATATATTACACTAGTTATCGAAAATGATTTGTATTATTCATAAGTCACACCATAAAAGGAGAGGCGCGAGAAATAGTACAAACCTGCCACAGATAAAGGCAATGTAGTAATCAGTCTTTGGTTTGTCTTCTTTGGTTTGTCTTTCTTCAAAGTCTTTCTTGATCATGGTAATAGTACACAGGGGGTGCTGCCATCCTGGCCTCTAGTCCCTGCCTCTTGCCCTACCTCTCTGTGATATAAACACCTCCTATTCTCCTCGTGTTTAGGTGACCTGCTGGGGCGCCACCTACTGCTCGTGTACACGGGAGGTGCTGCTGTCCTGGCCTCCAGTAACGGCCTCCTGCCTCACCTCTCTGTAATATAAACACCTCCTGCCCTACCTCTCTGTGATATAAACACCTCCTATTCTCCTCGTACCTTAGGTGACCTACTAAAAGGCAACCTACTGCTCGTGTACACGGGAGGTGCTGCCATCCTTGCCACCAGTAACGGCCTCCTGCCCTATACCTTAATTTCAGAAAGGGGGATCCAGATATAGGTTAAGTACTAAAATTGGGGGCATTCGCACACACACAGGCACCGTTTTCTTTTCTGTTTGGCAAGTTTAAGTCCCCACCAACATTGAGGGGGGTGGTCAAGACCCCCAGGATCCCCCCCCCCCCGGATCCGCCCCTGGAATATCACTAACATTGTAAAATGGTCTGTAATCTAGCTGCCCCTGTTTGAATACACATATCGTTGAAATCGCATGGTAAATCTAACACCTGTGCGTGCCTTCCCAAAATAATCATTAGTCTAGATTGCCATGAGAGAATGCCAGTTTCCAGTGTATGTGAAGTATGGAATGTCACTCCAGCTGAAATGAGATTACAGTTCAGAAAGTGACAAGATACAAATCGGAAACAATGTTTGTGGATGGTGTATGGGGAGAATGCCGCCTCTAACCTTAATAATGGCCATATGTTGACGTCCAAGGAATGTGCTGTTGATGGCTAATTTGGTCTATCTCTGGTTTCTGTCCTATCTCCCACGTCGGCCATTTTGATGTCTAATACAATATCGGTTTTCAGTGTAAAAGGTTTAAGCAAATCGTATGCATCCTGCAATGTAAATGTAATGTAACTCGGCTAAGCTATATGCGGCACCTATTCAACAAATAATTCACTGCTTCTGTCATGTCTTTTTTAGACTGAAGTCATAGTATATCTTATCAAGTAGGAGAACTACTTTTCTGGGTCGCTGGGTACCAGCCATAGTTTTTTGTGTACACGCCAGGCACCAGCAGCTAAGGAAGTTCCTGGCGTGCTACACTGATGACCTACTGTTTGTACCCAGCGGCCTAGAAAAGTAGTTCTCTTCCTAATTTGCTGAAAATGTGTTTTATTTGCCCCACACACAGGTGCACATTACATTCACGTGTGTAGATGCGTCATGGTAGCTGCGGCTCAGGGTTCTCTGTATTTGCCGGTATTTGTCTTCCTCATTTCCTTATACACACACATAGATCTATACATTACAGGAGCCCATTGATCTTACTAATAACCAGAATGGGCGGGAGGGAGCTGTGATAAATGTGAGCCTTCCCACTAGTAGATGGAGTGCGTGGCTTATTGGTGTTTGGTTAGAGCAGATACTTGGAGTTGTGTGTTTATAACACTCTTCACTGATAAACTCCGGGTATTACAACGACGACCAGGTCGGACATTAATACGCCTATCGTAAAACCAACACCAGCACCGAGCCAGCTTGAACGTAACAGAAACGTTCTGCAACCTTACTTTTTTAGTCATTTTGTTACTTAAGATGGCACGTGATAATTATGTTATTGATGGTGAGGTTGAAACTTCTCCAAATTAGAACGTCATTACAACATTAATTTTTGGTGAGGTTAGGATGAAACCAAAACATGCTATATAAGAACATTCTGTTTAGGTTGAAGAATAGAACCAGAATGCTATAATAACATCGCATTGCAATGTCACAGCAGTACATTGCGTTATTGGGAGCCATAACAAAAAAATTGACATGAACCAATACAGAACATTGCTGCAACATTATTATAATGTCACACCTCCAGATGGACATCCTTAATGTGGTGTTAAAACTCTGCTCTATGTGACATGAGGCCGCCGTGGGACAAGTATCACTGACTCAAACTGGGCCATAACTTAGCCATATTTTGATGAGGTAAAAACTCCAATACACCTGTCTTAAAACTGACAGCTGCAGCCTCAACATGGTGTTAAAACTCCGCTCAGTGTGGGATGAGGCTGCTGTCATACGAGGATCACCGACTGAGACTAAGCCTTAAGTTGCCCATATTATGACGAAGTAAAACATCAATACGCCTGTCATTGTACCAACACCTGTAGCCTTAACAGGGCATTAAAACTCTGTACTGTGCAGAATGGCCGCCTTCAGATGAGGATCACCTATTGTAATACCAACACCTGCAGCCATAACGTGGTGTTAAAACTCCGCTCTGGGTGGGATGAGGTCAGACAAGGATCACCTATCATAAAACCAACACCTGTAACCTTAACACTCGGTTAAAACTCCGCTCTGTGCGACATGAGGCCTACATTAGATGAGGATCCCCAATCATAATACCAGACAAGGATCACTACCTCAGACTGGGCCGTAACTCAGCCATATTATGACAAGGTAAAAACACTAATACACCTATCATAAGGCTGCTGTCAGACAAGGATCACCAATCATAATACCAACACCTGTAGACTTAACATGGCATTAAAACTGGCTCTGTGTGACATAAGGCCCCTGTCAAAAGAGGATCACCTATCGTAATACCAACACCTGTAGCCTTAATGTTGTGTTAAAACTCCGCTCTGTGTGACATGAGACCTGTCAGACAAGGATCGCCTACTGTAATACCAACACCTGCAGCCATAACATGGTGTTAAAACTCCGCTCTGTGTGACATGAGACCTGTCAAGCAAGGATCGCCTATTGTAATACCAAAACCTGCAGACTTAATGTGGCATTAAAACTCCACTCTGAGTAGAATGAGGATTGCTGGCTGAGCCATAAGTCGCCCATATTATGACAAGGTAAAAACCAATCTGACCTTTCAGCAGCTCTCTGCCTCCTGTCAAGTCAACACATTAATTAGCGGGGCCTATTCCGGGCCGGGCTCCCCGCTTTACCAGGAACACGATTAATTGCACAACTCAAGGCTCGGAGCAGGACTTCATCAAGGCTACATGAATTACAGAAGGAATGGCATCTGGGTTGTGTATTAAAGATGAAATGATAGCACTGAATGGACATAGCGTAATAATTAACCAACAAAGTTATAATTATTGTGTCGGGAACCATCAAAACTGCCTTTTAATATCATCATTGATTAATGGTCCTTGAAGATACATAGCTCTGCGCCCAAGGTTGATGAAGCTCATGACTCTGACATCTATGGTAGTTTTATCAGAATTATAGAGCCTACTCAGACAAGGGCATATTGCACTTTTAAACAAAAAAGGATCAAAGTCACTCCTGTGTCACGCCATTAATAGAAGATTAGTGAGACGTGGTAGAAACTGCACATGGAAGGAAACTGCTTTGTATGCTGTCTACCTTGGCCTTTAACTTCTATATCTACAAACTAAGTGTACTTTTAATAGACCTAGACTGATATGAGATGGTCGCTATATAGACGTTAGATTATGACGCCCTGGGTCTTGCTATACGGGTATTCAGGGGGTGATACGAGATGGTTGCTATATAGACGTTAGATTATGAAGGCCTGGGTCGCGCTATATGGGTATTCAGGGGGTGATATGAGATGGTCGCTATACACCACAGAAGTCCGACGTCATCAGGCCCCGGACACGCGACGGGTGGTTCTAATTATAGCCCGGGCCCCTCCACGGCCGTGGTCACTCCCGGGACCCGGTGGCCCAGAGCCCGTCAACAAATCAGGGTGTTAAATAATCACCGATTGTGCCCAAAATAAGCATATTTAACAATTTCCAATACAAACATGTGTAGTAAGATATCCTTCTGTACACATCTTATAAGTTTCATATGTAAGAAATGATTATGTTAAGAGAAAGGCCAGTGTTTACAACTGATTCTCTATGGTTCAAAGAGGAACCAGGTGGCCCTGTTTTGAACCAGGAGGACCCTTGAACCAGGGTTTCCCGCCAAAATGACGTCAGGGCTTCCGCGGTGTATATGGACATTAGATTATGACGGCCTGGGTCGTGGTATATGGGTATTCAGGGGGTGATATGAGATGGTCGCTATATAGACATTAGATTATGAAGGCCTGGGTCGTACTATATGGGTATTCAGGGGGTGATATGAGATGGTCGCTATATAGACGTTAGATTATGACGGCCTGGGTTGTACTATATGGGTATTCAGGGGGTGATGTGAGATGGTCGCTATATAGACGTTAGATTATGACGGACTTGGTCGTGCTATATGGGTCTTATTCAGGGGGTGATATGAGGTGGTCGCTATATAGACGTTAGATTATGAAGGCCTGGGTCGTACTATATGTGTATCAGGGGGTGATATGAGATGGTCGCTATATAGGCGTTAGATTATGACGGCCTGGGTCGTGCTATATGGGTATTCAGGGGGTGATATGAGATGGTTGCTATATATAGGCGTTAGATTATGACAGCCTGGGTCGTGCTATATGGGTCTCCGTATTAAGGGGGTGGGGGGGGGGGACTTTGCACTGTCGGTCACTTAGAGGGTAGTAGTAAGGTGGACCCCATCCAGGGTTGGCTCCGAGCTTGTACCCCCTCCCCTGCCATTAGCCCTCTCTCCACTCTCTGGCCACATCTTGGCTCTGTCAACATGTAGGACCTATATCACATATACTGTATATATATGTATAGGGCCTACAGCACTCAACCCTACCTCGGCTTGGAGCTGGATCGGCCATTTAGCGGCCGTTTCCCGGCCTCCTTTGGGGTGTTTACCGGCCTACATCCGGGTGATTTACTGCCCTTGGCGATGACCTTCACACAGAGACCATAAAAGTGACCCAAACCAACCCAGACCAACCGGTCAAGTAGGCCATTAAAGATGTACTATGGGTTAAGGTGCATAGCAGTAAGTCTAAGACCATGTACGTGTAATAAACAACGGGATTTTAAGGTGCTGAGACTCTAGTATATATATTGTCAATGACCATGTTAAAGGGAGCCAAAAGCAATATTCTGATAAAATTTGAGAAGATCTTGCAAACTTAAATAACTACCAAAAAAAACTGGTATGAGTCTAACGTAACTTTTTGGTATCGTATGAACCAGGAAAATTAACTTAAATTTACTTGAATATCAAAAACCCATGACGTTTCTACTTTTAGACAACAATATTTATAAACAAACCTATTTTGGTGGGTCACCAAAATTAAACAGGGACAAGTTTGAATATATTGCATAAAATTTCAGCCATTTCTTAAGGTCCATATTTTACTATAGACCTATGTTGTGGCCATAGAATCTTATTTCAATAGCTAAAGGAATTTGCCAAATTTTGACCTTGTGTTGCTTTTGACTGCCTTTAGAGTTGAAGTTGGGACACAGTAAAAGGTCAGGCAAGATAGAAAGGACATGATGAACGAGAGACAGGCTGAAAAGTATAAGCAGATGGTGCACAGAGGATGGTCCATGTAGGAAACAAGTAGTCCATGAGTAAAGAGAGGAGACAGGGAATTGAAAACACACCCCAAGAAAAAAGGACAGCTGCAGGTCACAGTATCACATGTATTATATAGACCTAATATAAGAAGAAGGAACATGGGGGGCATCTGAGGGTGGCTGTATGACCCATATGGGATTGCCACGTACTGAAGGCGAAGCCCAAGGTTTGTATGATCCCCATGGGTCGTACGGCCACCCAAGTAGACCCAAAAGGTCCTTCTTTATTTTATCACCCAAACAAAAGGAAAAATCATGTTAAAAAGCATAAAAATGATGAGCGTTACATACAGCCTGTCAATATGCACTACCTCCTGTATGTACCGCTCGTCGGCAGTGCGGGTGATAAATGAAGAGCCAGTGGGTGAAAAACTAACGAGGGAGTAAGGGATGCACCCAGAGACATTATAAATTTATGCCCACCCTCCGTACGCTGACATGGCCCGGCATGTTTTATACATAATTCAGAGGTACCCGAAGCTAATTACAGTTTACGACAGGCATCTGCCATTCCCCCCTCCCCCCTCTGACAACTTCCCCCCCTCCCCCTCCCTCTCCCCTCCCCCACCCCCGCCTGGGGCTCAGGTAATGATCACATGGAGAGAGGCTTTTTTCATAATAATTGCTGAGAGTTGAAAAACCCTGACAAACTGTCAGCCGACATGTCATCCTCAGCTGGGGCTGTAACATCGCCATTCTCAAAGGGGAGGGGGGGGGGGGAGTTTTTCACTACACGTGCAGGAGGCAGCAATATCTATAGTACCTTTATGGTCTGTGCATTTCAAGTTGTTTTATCTTATATTCATATCAATATTTATAGTATATTTATAGTCTATGCGCGTCAAGTTGTTTTATATCATATTCATATCAATACTTATAGTGCCTGTATAGTCTGTGTGCTTCAAATTGTTTTACGTCATATTCATATCAATATTTACAGTACCTGTATAGTCTGTGCACGTCAAGTTATTTTATATTATATTCATATCAATACTTATAGTACCTTTATGGTATGTGTGCGTCAAGTTTCACCAATATATTTTTAAGAGTACACGGCTAAAGCAACAGGAATATGGCATTCAATTAAAAGTTGGGAACGCTTCCAAATGCGTTTATGATAGTAGCCTGACAGAGTATGCCCCTATACTGTAGGTCTGACCTCTCCGACCCTGAGTGTTTGGGTCCTGTAATCTGATTAGGTGGGATATCTCGGCCTGTGCCCATAGTCTGGGGGTGAGGATTATAAACAAGGTGTAAATGGTCTCAGACATGTTGTATAGCAAGCTGTAAATTGTACCGTCGTCTCAATCATGGTATTAACCCATATAGACCTTGTGCAGACATGGTCACGTGACCAGATTTTGCTGATCACCATGTGGTCAGCACACCCACGTGGCTATTAGATATATCTACAATTCATAGATAGTAATGGTTTATTATGATTCAGTGGACTTCCTAAAATAGACGAAAATCTACATCATATATGCTTTAAAAATGTAAATAATAGTAAATTGCATGTTCCCATCCCAATTTGGGATGTGTGACGTCATGTGCACCATGTCTATGTCTAGAAGTGATTAACTATCATTCATTTATACCCATGTGGGGGTACCACAATGGGGCTTCTGCTCCTGGGGAGAATATAGACCCTCAGTAGCCCCTGATGATCATAAAAGGCAGCTATAGGGGGAACCCAGCACTCACCAAGTGGTTCGTTGGGTTTTATTCCCAGTTTGTGTTTGGGTTCATTAAGGGATGAGATACAGCAAAAATGATTTCCAGGTTTTGATCCCCTGCTGTTTGCCTGTCCTGTCACCTTCATCTTATTAATACCATCACCAATGACTGACCAAGTCAAAACACATGTCTGAAAAGTGAGAATTCACCTTAACTTGTTTTCACTATGAAAAGTTGACCCTGGTTGTCATATTTAGAATGGTGCCTGTACATTAAAGCTAACCCCAACAGCAAGCTCTTGTTTCTCTCTACAAATAGAATTACCTGACGTACTTTTATTTCAGAAAGTCAATTCAATAGCACGTTTTTAACAATGAGTAATACCCTATGATTATCAGATGTATGTGTTCAAATTGAGGGCTCAATAGCTTGATTTAATCAAAACAATGATTTGTTTTTTCCCAGGAATTACTACTTGCATAGTGTAGGTCCAGCATAACTGAAATTGTTTTTGGACGGATTTTAATGGGCTCCTTTACCCTTATTCGTGTAAGTGTTCACCTCCAAAATTGGTTCTGACTTAACCCAAGTATGGCCGCTCGGCATTCTGGGACTGTTTGCCCTCGTCTCGGTGCAAAGTGGGTTCAGAGTGTGTCGAATCGACCCGCCTACACCCATTAATGTGTGGTCGACGTAAACGTGGTCTTTACACAGCTCGTGACGGGCGCTGTGATAACCAGACTAACACAGCATGGAGGCTGCCCTGAACCCATAAACATATCTAGAAATTCCCATACCCGCAGGACAAACTCGACAGGCAACAACCCTTAGATTGGATCTACCCATAGCCAAGACTGAATTTTTTTTTTTAAATCTGTATTCTACCAAGGCATCTCCATGTGGAACGCCCTACCTTTAGATATACAAAATATTGGTAACTTGCAGAATTTCAAATCAGCTATAGCCGACTTGATGTAATTCAATTACGCTTACCCTATCCTACTATTATTATTTTAATGTATTGTTCTCTACATTCCATCTCATCTCATTGCATTAATCATCAGATTGTTTACTAAGCATGACTAAGACGATTTGTTAAGTGTCTTATTAAATTATATTATAACAGGCGACAAGACACCTGTTTGATTTGTTACCTGTATAGATACATGAAATAAAATTAAAAAATGAATAAATAAAAATACCCATAACAAACACTCTGCCCCTTCACCCATCTCCACCCTGAGAATGACACACTCTCACAGACTCATCATTAGGCACGGAGGTAGATCTCGCTGTAGAATGAAACAAGATTGCCACTGCCAGAATCGTTTTCTTTAATTTCTTGACATGACAAAAGGACAGAAATGTCCAATTTGTTTTGTTGTTTTTTCACATTTTTTGGTCGTCTTAAGGTCACATGCTTTGGTCCAACTCCAAGTCTAACATATCAGGTCTGTGAATATCTCATAACATAATTATCATTCAATTCGGATCCCAGGGAAGATTGCATACCGTTGGAATTGAGTTTGCCTGCAATCCTTGTGAGCATTTGAAATGAGAGTGTTAATTGTATCCCATGGAGCTAATGACGTTATGGTGTTCCCATTTTACTGACTGGGCTATTACCATTCTAAGGAGAGTGTCCCATTGAAAGTCTTCACGAATTGCTTCTGATTGTCTGATTCTGATGTTTCTATTTTGGAGAGCCTCTTAGTAATTTGTCATCTGTATTATCAGTATAATGGAATTGGTTAATTTTAAATCATTTGAATATCTAATCACCTTATCAGTGCTGGTGAGAAGTGACTGTTTAATAAGCGCCAGATGTCGGTTGTAGGAGATTAGACGGGCCCTAGATTATAGCAGAACCTCTCCCTGGGGGTGGCTTATTCTCGGATTCGGGACCCCCTCGTTGCTAGGTTCAAGGCCTTATCTCCGCCATTTTCTTTGGTGCAAACAACCCCATAGATACGACTGAAAAGGATGGGGGCAGGGTGGGGGAGAAACCATTGCACAATGAAAGAATAATCCTTAAACTATTCCTTGAATTGTAAAAATTCCACAATACATCATTGGGTATGAAATGTATATCATACCATAACAAGGAGCTGCTAGCATGCTTAGATCTTTCAAAATGTTGAAAAAAGGGATCTTTAACCATTGCATTTATGTGTTGTATTCACCAACTTTCACACCTTACTACAGCGCCACCTTCGCCAAGTGCCTGGATTACCGAATCCGAGAATAATTCAATGAGATGACATTTCAAAGCACCTTAATAAATATTCCCTTTTCCATGATGCTGTCTCCCACGACATCTTCTATTTGCCGACCTCAGTGACCCCATGCTGCTCACCTTATTGGTTATAATAAGTCTGCGCTGTGAGACCTTCATCTCCCTTTCCTGTGGTAAGTCCCGGATGTCCGGGTGTTCGTCGCGCCATCTAGTGAGCTTGACCTTTGAGCTGGCAAGAGGACGTGAGTCTACTGACGTGTCATTTACTAAAAGGAATACACGTGGACAGCCTTAGGGCTATATTCTACTTTGCGGTATGTCGCATTTTCGGTGGCTATCTTTAGGTACCGGTTTTGATACCAACATCTTGGTATGCAGTCCATTGAAATCCTATATAAAATAGCAAGTGCCGCAAGCAGGTGCCACAAGTACCTATATTCCACCTTGCGGCACCCTATCGCAAGCAGGTTTGCGGCAGGTTGCTTGCGTTCTTATCATGGTACCGCAAGTAAATACCGTATAGAACAATTTAGGGGCAATAATTTGGAATTTAACCTTATTGCTACTTCATTTCACCCCAAAGAACTAATGAAATTGTATCAGAAGTTTTCCTGGGGAGTTTTGTTGATTTCTATAACTATATTTCCAGGTACTGATACACCATAATCTTCGGGGACAGTGATCTGCATCCCCCCAAAATAAGGGGTAGTCAACTTAAATTTAGAAGCGGTCGGTCATGAAAAGCAGGGACAGTAATTTGGCAGTGGGTAGTGACCTTCAAAGAGTCAGTGCCCCCCACCTCCCCCGAGCTCGTAACAAAGGCAGTCAGAGTCCTGTGAACGGGCATTCAACTCCCCCCATACTCACTACCTCCAGGGGACGCAGGTATTTAACTGCCTCCCCCCCCCCCACCATATACCCAATGCCCTCAGGGGATACCCACCACGGCCACTCACCTCGATCACCTCTCTGCTAGCCCAGGGAGGTTTTGACTTGTTTTGACTTCTCTTGACATTTTACACCAATTGGTCCGAAATGTCACCGGCCCGGCCTAAGACCGTTTAAATTGGGATCGTTGCCTCTCCAGCCATCTCTGAGGAGGCCAGTTTACCTGATTTGGGCTTCAGGAATGTGTCCTATGACCAAGGTGAAGGGAAATGTGAAGTTTAATGGCACCTGGAATTACCTCCTAGGAATCCCTGTTATATGTTAGTGGCGGATCCAGCTTTTTGAAAAGGTGGGGGGGGGGGGGGGGGGGGGTTGGGGGGGGGGGGGTGGCTTGCTAATAGAAAGGGAGGAGGCGTCTCCTAGTTTACATAACTTTACATCAAAAAAAGCTAAATTTGGCCACAAAAAAAAGGGGGCCACGTGTCCCCATGCCCCCCAAATCCGCCACTGTATGTGTTTATTCACAAGGTTAGAGTTATATTGGTGGTGGTTTAGATCACCTTGATCTATCTGTAATTTTCTAATAAAGGTATTTCACCCCTGTCATATTATCATTGGCTTACCAACTGACACATATTATCTTCCATGTTGCCTTCCGTGAAATATTGTTTTGGGGCTTGGTGCATGCGACAGGGGATTTAGAAATATAGTGACATGGGACACTGCCTTTTCTTAAATTTGACAGGGTGACATTGCCTTTTCTTAACTTTGACATGTGACATTGACCCCCCCCCCCCCCCCCAAATCAAGGGCCCCTCTAAAACACCATGTTGAATGTGCAAAAGAATTCCATGCAGGGAATCCTTGTAAGTGGCATTTTAAAATTGCATGATTTATATTATAGCTGTCCTACAACAGCCATTTGGTATAGTATATACGGATAAAACTGACCCTGTTTTACGAGATATAAGTCATACAAATATGGCCAACACAAATATGGCAAATACAAAAGCAGTGGCATACCCGGGGGGGGGGGGGGGTTCCGAGGGTGTCTGGAACGCCCTCAGATTTCTCAAAGTTTATATCATTAGACTAGAAATATAGACAATTTTAAAAAAATAACCGGTCAGAACCCCCTCAGTTTTGCATGCAACCCCCTCAATTTACTTGGAACCCCCTCAGATTTTAGGACTGGGTATGCCCCTGAAATGCTTTCTTCAAGCATATATCAAACCACAATAAGTATTCCATTCTCCCCGTATAGACTACGCCAAAAGGAAGCCATATATCAAAGATGGCGCTGAAGCCAGATCAGTCATCATATATTCTGCTGAGCTTGCAGTCTACAAAAATAACTTCCATCACAGTGTCAGTCTAAAAACATAACCTGCCTTTCTTTACTGAAATAAATAAGTGTCACGTAGTACGCATTTCCCCCGGCCCAAATGTCATGAGATTTAAGCCTTATCAATGATTCTGCTCCACCTACCACTGGTGAAATAACCAACCCCCTCACTGCCCCTACATCAACCATAGAACGGCCAGAGAGGGGACATAATGGATTGGACGGACTCTCGTGACCTTTTGTGGACTCTCTTGACCCCTCCAGATCCCGTCTATTTTCGTGGCGGGGTTGGGAGATGGATGCCAGATGTTTTTATGCCCTTCAGTGTGAACAGGAACAGGAATGACGGTGTTAGTACTGTTTTAACGGCCACTTCTGGTAATGGGATGATGAAGTGTCGGTCGGACTGCATTATATTGGCCTCGTTATTGAGTCACTGAGTGTATCATATCGCCATAACACACATTGATATACTTGCTGATTGTAATAATGTTTGGTGAAATCCAATACAATCCTTACGCAGCTTGGGAAAAGACTATTTGCATGCATACATGTACAAACCATCTGCGTAGGGAAATGTATAGATCACACAAGCAATTAACTTAAAATTATCTTATTTCCTAGGACTGTCCTATCATTGTGAGCCAGGACAACCTCTATCTGTGTCTATAAATAGCCTCACGTCGATGATTAGTCTGTCAGGTATCACTCTAGTCCCACATGGCTTAGCCGGCTCTACGGGACTCATCCAGACCCAAAAGCTTCAGCCAACACCTGATACATAAACTGTCTGTTGCAAGCTGAGTTGATATAAGGGGCAGTGATCCACCATATAGCACCAGCTACAGACGTTGGGCCTGTGGGCGTTATGAGCAGTAGGAAAGCAGGAGGAGGAGGGGAGGGGTGAGTGGGTTAGGGGGCTATAAGGGATGAAGTAATTATAGCGGAGACCAGGATTAAGGGGATAGGGCCTGTAGAATAATAAGAAGGTGGCAGCTCAGGCATGTTGGTGTTTAATCAGGGTAACAGAAAAACAAGCAGTGGCTGAGCTCAGCATCTGGGATCTGATGAAGGTGAAAAATACCACGCATGCTTCTGGCTGTTCTCTGTAGATCATAGATGACATTCTTAGGTATCATCCATTAGGTCTAGATCCATAACTATGGAATTTGCAGCTCTAAACAATAGATGCACCTACATGATCCCTTTATGTGATTAAATAGTAAACTTTTGTCAAACTGTTCACTGGAGGAAACACAGTCTGCACCATAATGATGTAAGTAGATAAGATAAAAAGACCTTCCACTTGTATATTATGCTACGTATGACAGGTGATATTGGACATGAAATAAGATCCTGAAAGGAAAACAAGCCTCAGTATGGACACAAAGCTATCATCATGAAAAACATGTACCTGCAGGTCAAAGTTGATATTGATTCATATAAAAGTGGTCTGACAGTTAGCAGTTCAATCATCCACTTGGCCACAATGGTCTGCTAAGCTCACACTCTGCAAAAAATTATTCCCACCTCACTTGGTCTAAGAATAATACCTGTCTTTCTTGAATGAAATAAATAAGTCACATAGTATGTGTATTTCCCCCAGTCCCAAGATGTCATGAGTTTTAAGCCTTCTCAATAATTCTGCTCCACTTACTACTTGTGAAATAACCACCAGCCCCTCCCAGATCACCTCCCCTATATCAACTGTAGGACAGCCGGAGAGGGGACATAATGGATTGGACGGACTCTCATGACCTCTCCAGATCACATCTATTCTCGTAGTTCGGTTACGAGATGGATGGCAGACGTTTTTTATGGCCTTCACTGTGAACAGCGATGGGAATGATGGTATTAGTACTGTTTTAATGGTCACTCCTGGTAATGGAATACTACATTATATTGGCCTCATTATTAAGTCGTTGAGTGTATCAAAATGCCATAATACATGTTGATACTTTTGTATAATGTTTGGGGAAATCCAATACAGTTCTACATAGATAAAAAAAAAGATGAAACGGTCCCCATAGGGAAATGTATTGTTTATCAACAAAGCAATCAGTTTAAAACTATGCTATCAATGTAAACCGAGACAACCCATACACAGTGAAAAGCCTATCCGTGTCTATAAATAGCCCCACGTTGATGAATGGTTTGTCAGGTATCAATCTAGTCCCCACATGGCTAAGCCTGGCTCTCTGGGACTCATCCAGGCCTAAAAGCTTCAGGGAAACTCCTAACACCTAATAGATTAATTGTCTTCGGCAGGCTGAGTCGAACAATGAGTTAGTAATTGACCTAATATTGGACGAGCTGGAGACTAGAGTAATATACGAGCAGACGGGGAGGGTTCCTGAGTGTGTTAGGGGACTATGGGATGAACTAATTATAGCGGAGACCAGGATTAAGCTGATAGGGCCTGTAGAATAATGAGAAGGGGGGAGCTCAGGCATGTTGGTGTTCACTCACGGTAACAGAAAAACAAGAAATGTTGAAGCTTGGCATCTGGGATCTGCTGAAAGTTTGAGTGAGAAATACCAGGTGGCTGGCAGTTCGTTTTTGATGACTTCATTAGGTCTTGATCCCACTGTGGTGTGGCATTTTGAATCTTGAAAACATAAGTACACCTACGTGTGATTTATATCAAACTATATTCTGGAGGAAAGGCAGCACCCAGCACCTTTATGATGTAAAAAGGGTAAATTAACAAGACTATCTACTGGTATGTTGGACATATGATCTTGTTATAAGTATGTGCCTTTTGTTGGACACAAAGCCTTAGTGCAAGTTAAAAAAAAAAATAATTGTGTTAAAGCGTGTCTACATTTACATTGAAGAATGAAAGATTTTGGATGAGCATATCATGTTAACTGTACCAATTACATTGTGTTACTACCACAAAGGTCTAACAGATGAAGGATCTCTTTTAATCACCCAATTGGCCACTTGATGATGATTACCACATTAAGCGTAGCCCAGGGCATACTAGCATACAACCCTTAATGCATAATGGGCCCTAGGCTGTGGCCCCTGAGCCTCTTCCCTCCACTAAGTGAATGTGGTCCCTATGTTATCATGCAATCTACCCAACAGTCCTCTTCAAGCCACTCTGTTAGATACACAATACCTGACATGAGATTAGCCAGTTGTAATTTTACAACATCTTCATCAAACTGTCATGAGCAGCTTCAATATACTTGTGATCTTAAACATGTAGTTTTTTTTTCATTGAAATGTCAAAAACATTTAGGTAAATACATTGAAGCATTCAGACTATAAAGGACATGTATTGTACATCACTTCCTGGGCACACTTTCGGAAGCTTTCAGAAAATAAATTGAAATCTGTAATTTATGATCCTCCAAATAAAGCAAAATAATCCAGAGAAGTCACAACAGCCCAAGGTTTTAAATCAAGGGCTACTATGTAAATGTCTTGTAGAGACAATATTTACAATCCTTGAAGGCCAATACCCACTAAGTGACTTCAGTAGCAACAGGCAACAAGTGACTGGGAGAATTGCCAGCATCATTGTGGATTATCAAGCAATTTTGATATTATACCAGAGATTTTACAAGCGATTTCACCGGCAATTATATTGTCTGTCGCTGGTCACCCAGAATGCACACTATACCCACAGGGAGTCACCCCGCGATCCATTGATAACCCAATCGCCCAATAACTTTCCTGGTGATCCTGATGGTCGCCAGTCGCCAGTCTCTTCTGAGGTGGCTTAGTGGGTATGTCCTTTTATTGATCAGGAAACTACACCATTAAGGTATGACCAACAAGACTAAAACTGTGTCAAGGGTGTCAAGCCAGACTTGAGCAGGATGCGAGCAGCTCATGAACAGCTCGCCAGCCATGTGGTGGTGGTGGTGGTGGTGGGGGGGGGGGTCTGTCACCCCAATCAGCCAGTATGGCCCAGTGGTGGTGTTCCGTAAGACCTACAGCTGTTAGTGAGCAGTACATGAGCAATATGAGGATGGGCACAAAGAGGGAGCAGCTCTCTCTGGTTACTATCAGAGTGGCCGAGGGGCATTCCTGGATGATAAGCTGCAGATACTGAGGGGACAGCCATGAGAAACCTTGTAAGTCCCAGCCTAATAATCTGCTGTTAGACAGACGGAAAAAGATTATTTACATGTACACGTGTAGAAATTATCTGCATTGGGAAATGTATTGTTCACCAAATTAATCAGATTAAAACTATCCTATCATTATGAACCAAAACAATCCCTAAATGGTGAAGATTCTATCCCTGTGTCTACAAATAGCCACACATTGATGGTTAGTTTGTCCCCGGACTCATCCAGGACTAGAAGCAATAGAAGAGCAGAGGGGGAGGGTTCCTGAATGTGTTTGGGGACTATGGGATGAATGTTTTATACTGGATGCCGGGATTAAGACAATAGGGCCTGTAGAATGATAAGAAGTATCGCCCATTAGTTCTAGATCCAGAACAATGGCACATGCACTTGATTAAATTGTATACTTTGGTCAAACTGCCACTGGAGGAAACACAGTCTGCACTTTTATGGTGTAAGAAAATAAAGCAAAAAGACCTTCCACTTGTATATTGTGCTAAGGGTCAGGTGATCTTGGACCTGAAATGAAGTCCTGTGAGAAGTCAAGCTTCAGTAAAGACAGAAAGCTTCTGTATATCATGAAAATAAATGTACCTGTGGGCCAAAGTGGTCTAACAGATAAAGGCTGTCTTTAATCATGCAATTGGCCATAATGGTTTTATGATTAGAGGCTGTCTTTAATCTCCATTTGGCCACAATGCACTAACAGTTAGTAGCTATGTTTAATCATTCAATTGGCCACAATGGTCTAACAGTTAGTAGCCATGTTTAATCATTCAATTGGCCACTTGATGCTGATTACCACATTGAGTGTAACACTGGGCAGTGAGCCAACTCTAGCATACAGCGCTTAATGCACGGATATTGCCCCCTGTGCCCCGGCCATGGGCCCTGGGCCTCCCACTCAATGTAAATGGTCACCGCGTCCTCGTCCTATCTACCCGATGGTCCTCTCCAAGCTCACTACTCCGTTACATACACAATACCCAACCTGGGATTAGCCTGTTTTAACCTTCCCCCAGCACTCTCAAACTGCCATGAGCAGCTTCAATATAATTGCAGTTTTTACTGTGACTAGAACTGAGGCATGCAGTATTGGCGATTACTTTGTGATTCTTGTCAAAGATGGTAAATACCACTGCACTGACATGCTCATCTTTGACGTGTAGTTGTTCTTTTTGTTTTCTTCTTTTATTCTATTGTAGTGTCAAAAACATTTAGGCAAAAGCATTGGAGCATTCAGAATATAAAATACATGTAGTGTGCAAATATTCATGAGCACACATCACAATGTCACAATGTCAACATCACAATGTCAAAGTCCAATATCTAAAGCAAATTGAAATATTTATGTTTCTCTGTACAAAGCTTATCAACAACTCACAGAAGTCACATCAGCACCTTCTAAACCCCAGGTTCTAAATCAAGGGCCACTGCAGAAACATTATGTAGGGGACAATATTTGCAATCCTTTATTGATCAGGAAACTACACCATTAGCGTACAACCGACAAGAGTACGACCGTGTCGCGTGGGTGGAGCCAGAACTGAGCAGCACAGGAGCAGCTCACAGGCCATGTGGTGGGGGGAGGTGGGGGTCTGTCAGCCCGATCAGATGGTGCGGCCTGCTAGCCATGTTCAGTAAGACCCACTGTGAGCTATTACGGAGCAGTACACGAGCAATACGGGGATGGGCACAGAGAGGGAGCAGCTCTCTCTGGTTACTGTCAGAGTGGACAAGGGGCAGGCTGAGGGGGCTGAGAAACGTCGCAGCCTAATAATCTGATGACACTTAGGGGGTAGACTAATATAAGATGACCCATAGGGGATTGTACGTACCTCAGGCTTCCCCCTCGGTTGGTACCCCCTGTCAGTCGCGGGGGTTGTCCTCGGGTGCCTGTACAACCCATAGGGGATCGTACGTACCTCGGGCTTCGACCTCAGTATGTACCGTCCCTATGGATCGTACAGGCACCCGAAGATTACCCCTAAGGGCCTTCTATACTTTATAACCCAATCACAGCTCTAAACTGTCTAAAAAAAAAAATAGTGACAATGAGGGGTGGTACGTACAGCCTACTTATATGCACTGCCCCTTGTACGCACCGCTCGCCGGCCGTGCAGGTGATAATAGCCATGAGAAACCTGACAGTCGCAGTCTAATAATTTAACAATCTGTTGTCCTGATTGACTGAAGGCTTGGCGACCCTCTGCTCAGTAGCGGCTTATCTACAACTAGACTGTGGTTACATCCACTAACTAGTACGCAAGAGGTATCTAGGTCATAAAAGGACTACTCTACACCCTGCTACCACGTCATTTTGTACAAACAAGGATTTGTTGTTGAACAAAAGCAATGAACTAAATGCTTATATCCTTTATATGGCTGTTTTTTTTCTAAGAGGTTATTCTCAACTATTTCTCTTCCTGTGTATCCTGCATCTTGTGTGTTAAGCAGAAGTAGAATGAAGCAATACCACCTGATATGAGGGCTCTCCTCAAAGGTAACGGATGCACCAGAAATGGTTTGATTCCTCACTGGAAATGAAGGAATTCCACGAGTTGTTGTTTTTTCGACTAGGCCAGGAAATGAATCGGCTGTGAGCGGCAGAGGGACCGGCTTAATGCCCCGCTAATCATGACAGAGGGGAGGCCAAGCCGGCACATCCTCATGAACATTAGTCCTTTCATGACCTAGATACCTCTTGCATAATAGGTCCATGGCTACTATTGGCCACCCAAAATCTGTAAGGAACTCTTTTATTGGCCCTCTATAAATGGTATGGGGAACCCCTTTGATGGATGTTTGGGTGCTGGCTGGTTTATGGTCCTACCTGCCATAAACCAGTGGCCCCATAGCATGCTGGGATTTTTGGGTAGAATTCCCACCTAAAATGGTTGCTGGTTAACAGTCCTAGTTTGAGCGCCTAGCTGATGGTTGCTAGTTAACAGTCCTTGTTTGAGCGACTAGCGGACTTGGACGTAACTATAGTCTACCCTCCTCTCCCTCAGCCATTCTCCAGCCCCCCCCCCCCCCCTCCCCCAGCAGTCCCCAGCACATCAAAGCCGTCCGGACCAACCCACCTCTGCCGTTTCCATGGTGACCGTTTCATTCACTCGCCCTGCCCCCCACCCCCCCTCTACCTGCCCATGCAGGTCTTTACACTCAATGAATTTCAGATTTCAGTGACCACCAAGCCTTGCAGGCGACTTCTTCATAAGGAGCTGTTAGGATTTGTATTTTTTCCCAGTTTTTTAAACATGTTTCCTCCAAAGAATCTGACGAAAACATTTCTACTCGGATGAGTCTGAACGTGTCCAATAAGATCACCACCGGAAATTAAAAGGCTGTATTTAATGAATGCCCTTTGTGAATGTGGGTGAGAAGGCAGAGAGTCAACATATTACAGCTCCTTAGAGTGTTCCCATGTTGACACAGGCATGTTTGTCAATGTTTAGTAGGCCTTAAAGGGGCGCCAAATTCAAGTAGATCCCACTTGAAGTAAACGTCAATATGTTCAATAGACGTCCCAGACTACACTAGTCCTTCACTACACTTAGGGTTTACATGGCGAAGCCACAAGATCCAGAACCCCTTTGCTCCATCGCATAACGGGTCTCGCTGTTGTGAGGGTTTGCACAAACAGCGAGTCATCTTTGTGATCTCACTGTTGCAAGACCACAAGGATGTCGCTGTGGTCACTGTTGTGAGAGGAATGTAATGTTGAATTGTATTGGTTCTACTCAGATGATCTTATTTCTGTTAAAAGTCTTGAAAAATATAGATCCAGATCTAATATTCCTGAAAATTTCAACTCTGGAAAATCATTATAAATGGGTGAAAATTGCTGTTAATGTTTCGCAACAGCTAGGGTTTTGTCACCACAACAGCGAAACCCATTTCCAACCCTCGCTGTGGTCTCACTGTTTGGTTACACAATGGACCACTGAGCAGGAATTCCCATCCCCTTCCATTTAGTTGCTGGCTTGGCGTAAGGAACACCCTAAAGCAGGTCAAGTTGAATACGATTTGTAACTGGGAAATGTGCCAAAATACATTTATTTATTCAAAGGTCAACTGAATTTCCGGAGCCAGGAAACTGTGAGAAGATCAGAAACGGAGGGGATATAGATCTACTCAATAGTTCCACAGTCCACTGATTTCCAGCTTTATATCTAGGATAAAGTGGAGAGATTCAGATATATGCCATACCAATGACTAGTGCTTTAGCAATTAACACGACTGAAATGAGAAGGACTGGCATTTATCCAATGTTCATTGCAGTGGTATTTCAATTTAATGAAATGATAACAAATGGGAACAAAGTACCAAAGTGCAGTATTCCACCGTCCACCTATCATCAACACTGTTAAAATGGTGTTTAGAATTTAAATGTGTTAAGGGCATAAACATGTTTATAATCTAAATACATTAAACCATATCTGTTTAAAACCTAAACACTTGTAACTTCTAAGCATGTGTAGGTTAAATATGTTTATAATCTAAACGCATAACATTAGTTGTGTTTAAAAGCTTAACACTTGTAACCTCTAACCATGTTTTGAATGGGATATGTTTAGAATCTAAGCACATAATATCAATTGTATACTATGGAAAAGAAAAATGGACACTTTGGGATTAGGACCCACATTCTTTACATTCAATGTAGAAGCCTAACCAACTGAGCTAACTTGGACTGCATGCAGTGCACACTGGCATAGTCAGCACCAATGAGTAGGATCAGTACTACTATACAGGTATTCAATATCATGTTGGTGTGACAGACAATAGTTCAGTACTCTCATACCCCTACTTATTCAGTTAAGTAGCAAAGCTGGGCTGTGTCTACCTACAGGCCTCCATAGCTCAGTGGTAGAGCATAGGCTTCATATGTGAGGGGCCCTGGGTTCAAATCTCGGCTACTGAAGTTACCAAAATACTACTATGAAGTAGTTGTACTATTAGTGGTTTGCCACATGCCCTCCATATTTTTGGCTATGATTAGTAAAATAGTTTTTTCATACACTTAGGAATTTGGAACTTTGTGATTAAAAATGTTAGATTTTTAAGTTTTTGTAGCGTCATTAAGATAATCACTTCATTGGCCTGCTATTCTAGGTACGGTCAACCAACCAGAACACCCCTAAAGCATTTACAAAATGTTTTAAAACACCTTTTTAGTAGGATTAACATGTAGACACCTTTTTAGTACAAGAACTTTATCAGCTATACCCCTAAAGGTTTTACCTCCAACAATCAAACAATCCATGCAAGGCTAAACCAAGAAGGAAGGACATATGTGGTTATTGGCTCAATGATCCTGTAGTGTGATTACAGGAAAAATAAAACTTTCAATGCTGTTAACATTACATCTGGTGTAAACTGAATGGCATAGTACCATAGCACTGTTTTACATGTAAGATCTACGTTGTATTTTTTTACACACTACGGTATATTATTGTTAAATATAAAATGGTTTTTATCCTTAAGAATGAAAGTACACCGTACATATTACAGTATATTACTGTTTAACTTAACACCTAACCCTAAATATCTTGAAGACCTAAATGCTTCATAGATAAACACCTAAACATCATAGTTTTCTAAACACTTAGCAGTAAACATAAAAAAAGCATAAGCGTTTTGATTCTAAACACCTTGAAGACCTAAACACTTCATGGTTAAACAGCTAAACATCACACATTTCTAAACACTTAACCCTAAACACCGATAATTCTAAACATGTTTAGGGAAATAAAGTGTTCCAAAACTGGATGCACCGAAGTGTTTAGGAAAATGTTTAGGTTCTAAACACTTGTTTTAACAGTGAACTTGAAATGATATAAAGCTGTGCTTACATTCCACGAAATAATTATTGTTTTATGGATTGAAAGCAAAACAAGCCTTACTATTGTTTCCCAGGAAAAATAGACGGTTATATGGAATGAATTTGTTAGTATCTTATTACAAACCTGTATAATGGTGTATATAAGTACGATCTTGATCTTATTTCAGATTCATAAGTGTATTACAAATATCCACTGCTGATACTATTTTATAAATCTTTCAAACATTCTAGATTTCTGTTTGCCTTAAGACGAAAAAGATGTATCTTTTAAATAAGGTAATGAGATAGTAATACACTTTGTTTGGAGACTATCCCATTTTACGACATTAACGCTTAAACAGAACCTAACTTAATAACCGTGTGCACAGATAGTCCTTTCATGACCTAGATATCTCTTGCATAGTAGGTCCTTACACCCACAAGAGGCTACTACTGACCACTTAAAATTCATAAAGAATTCTTTTATTGGTCGCCCTTTTTTTCTATTTTTTTTATTCAAGAAAGATTACACAGAATTAGGCTTCAGCAAGATAATATAGATGCTGATTTTCTAGCCTTCGCTGTCCATAGGCAATACAGTTCAATTACATAATGGGTTTTGATGGTTGTCTGTGTGCTGGCTTTTTTTTTCCCGCCACTCCAGGCCTTCGTCTGTGAAGGTGCCATTTGTTCGTTAGGCTTAGTTTGGCGCCTGCCAGAACATCCTTCAGAGGGCGTTTTTTTAAAGGGAACCTGATCTGTTTACAAACTACCACCTCCTCTTCTCCTATTTCAGAACATGGAATTGCCCATAAATCTCTTCCTCAATACTTGAAATTGATTCAACAAATAGCAGTTCATAGACCATTTGCCAGTTGGCATTGTGTGGTAGATTATGTCATGAGACACCTTCCAAAAAATGTACTTCCTGTCCATAGACTCAATGCTTAAGAATGAGTTTTTGTCTCCCTGTATCTCATATAATAAGTTCCTAGAGTAAATGTTGATAGTTTTAGAAAGGTGTGGCCCTCAGCTGTGACATACTAGAAATCGGTTTTAAGTTATGAGAAATACCTTAGAGAACCAATGTATTCTGCCACCTCCAATGTTGTAGCATAGGTAGGAAGTCCTGAGTAGTTCCGCAGCAACAGGGAACCAGTATAGTATATATTTTTGAATGGGCTTTTATTTTTGTGTTCTCTCAATCATTCAACAGGGGGCAATCTAAACATGCTGCATTTTATTGCATCCATAGCTAATGATATTTAAAGGGTTTTGATATCTGTCACCAGCATCTGCTGTCCCAGCCACCTGCTATTGATCAGTTTAATAAGTGACTAACCCTCTTTCAGAAGACACCATTTAGGGACAGACAGGAATAGTTTAACAAGGTCAGTAAAAAACAAGCCCTGGGTACCATAAAGAGCTTTTGACACCTGTGTTCTATTGACATTAGGCTGTATGGGTGATGCTCTAATGGTATAAGGGTCTATAACCTTCTAGGCCGGCGGTATAGACCTTTTTCAATAGAGTGTCGCCCTGCTAGCGGAATGGGTTTGAACATCAATTGGGATATGACCTCCAATGGGAATCATTGGGAACAGGGCGGCTGCGGGAGGATGCACTGTGCAGGTTTGTGGGATACAAGGGCGGATCCAGGGGGGTCCAGGGGGTCCTGACCACCTCCCCCCTCCCCTTTTGGTGGACACTTAAACTTGCCAAAGAGAAAAAAACGTCATGCGTGTGCGTGCGTATGCACACACTTTTAGTACTTACCCTATATATATGGACCCCCCCCTTTTTTTTTCGAAATCCTGTATCCGCCCCTGGGATATGCATGGAGGAAGTCCACAGAAAAGGGACCTGTCAATAAATATCCTCAGCAGGTGTTTCAAAGACGGAAACAAGACCAAAAAGCCTGTCTCTGGCAGCATTATTTCCCTGTAGGGAACACCCAACTGTACAGACACATAAAGACATGGAGATAATATTGTATTGACAAAAGGTGCTGTCTCAAGGCAATAAGATGATATTGTTCAATAGACAGATGATTTCAAGTTGGAAAATACGTATGTTTTTTAAAGACCTTTTGATTATTGCTGCTTGACATAACAAACAAACAATATGGTTTCCTTCTTCTAGAAGAGATGCTAGTTCTAACAAAGAGGAAGTGGTAGTCCTCTCTAATGCAGGCGATTTCAATGGTTCAGAGTAGGGCTCCTTATTTACATCAAGAAGCAACAGGTTATTACAGCATTACATTATTATTATCTCTCTGCAATTGGATCTTACATTGGGATGGGTTTTTTTTATCATAAATCAGAAACATTTACCAATACTAAATGTTAGTACATGTATTTAGGTTTAGGAGTGACTTATTAGTTCAGGATGTTGATCTGATTTCCCATTTTACCTGTGTATATATAGAGTTACTTCCAGGTATTGTTTTGTAGACAGTGCCACCTGACTCTGCAGGAGGATGATCCTCATTTGTCCGGAGGCCTCCATCCTCCCCCCCCCCCCAACCTCCCACTCGTGATCCTATTAGCTAATCCATTCCATGCCAGTCAACATTGATTATTGGCTGACACCTGTACAACTCAGGTGTTCCGGCTGTCACTCAGCCTAGAAAACACAGCTACACACCTGTAAAGTTCTGGCCCCTCAGCCTAAGAACACCGGGGAAGATCTGACGACTCAGCCTAAGACAAATCTTTACCCATCTGTAAGAGCTTGGCCACTCAGCCTAAGAAACAGACTTATATACCTATTACCTGTAAAGACGAGGCCACTCAGTCTAAAAAACGGTCTTACAACCTGTGAAGACCTGGCCACTCAGCCTCATTGTGATCATTTTGCTCTCAAAACCTGTTTCCTGGGGACCTTCCATTTAGTATGCATACACAGTTTTTAAGATCTGTCCAAAAATTGGAGATGATGCAATAATATGTTATGCTGATTGATCACTATATTTGCTGCAAGCTCAAATTGGAAGGATTAGGTTTGCGTTTATTATTAAATGATGGGCCAGACATAGTATGTGCTCACACATTTCAGAATTGCTGCAGGTAATCACCTGACATGTATAACGCATGTGGGGCTACAAGTATATGCATATATCGTGGCTGACAGGGAGCCTGGTGCTGTACCTGGCCGACAGTGAGCCTGGTGGTGTCGATGGTTCCCTCCGCCTCCATTATTAAGACTGACGTGCAGGTAATCATCTCAGGACGTCGCCCGCCCACGGCCTGATCCCATCCCCCATTTCCTTCCCCTCCCCCAGTGTTTCTGTAAAGCCAATTCCCGGCCGATCCTCTCAGGGGGAGCTGTAAGCAGGCCCGCCGGTCACCTGTACAGGTCTCAGCCACCTGGCCAATCAGGTCACACACAGCCCCTGACCAATCAGGTCAGCTATACAGCCACCTGACAAGTCACGTCACACACACAGCAACCTGGCCAATCACATCACCCACACAGCCACCTGACCCATCACGTCACACACACAGCCACCTAGCCAATCACGTCACACACACAGCCTGAGCCACCTAGCCAATCAGGCAGGAAGCAGGTTGGAGCTTAATGGAGTCCTAGCTCCATCAAAACAGCTATCAGATTGGTGGATATGTCTTTCGGTGGGGACCCCACATTCTGGAGGCACGTCCCATCCTGTCTACTAAGGATGTGTTAGCTGGGAAACTGACTTCATACAGAAATCACAGCATTTACACACTCACTAACCATAGAAACACAGTGGTCGAAATTTCAGGCTGTCAGCCCGGACATAATAGAGTCTATCACAAGTGTGAAAAATCCAGGCTGATTTTAATGTTATTTTCTCAAAATTTCTCAGCCTTGACTCAAAACTATCAGCCTGGGGCTGATTAGCTGACGTTAATTTCAAACCCTGGAAACAACATTCAAACACACTTTAAAAGAATGGAGCATGACTTTTCAGTATCTGTAAGGTTCATCAATATGTCAGACTCCCTTGTTCTTTTCTCTCTGTTGGTACTTATCCTTTAAATGTTTTTTTCTCAGTAAAAATCTAGATTTGAATCCCTTACTGATAAACATTTTCTATTTTGTTCTGTGCAATGTGTTGCATGTTGCAATGTCCTGTGCGCTAAAAGCTAAAAGACATGACTTTGTAGAAATGTAAAAATTGCTGATATCAGCATTTCTGACTGCCACTCAAACTCACTACCTAAAAGCTTCCTTTTTTCCCCTGGCCTGTCCAACAGCAGCCTCCCCCTCACCCTCCCCCCCCTCCCCCTCCCCCCGCTGACCTCTCCCTCCGTCACGTGATTAGCCCTTGTCATGTGACTTCCGGCCCCCAGGCCCGTCTCCTGGGTTCAGAGACACCTAGCGGCCACGTCAATCGAATTTACTGTCCCGATACCTGAGGGACAAACTGCCTCTGCTGGTTCCGGCGGGTGATACGTGTAGGGGAGAGGTTACAAGGTAACCAGCGGAAGGCTGGGCCTACACGTGGGGTCTGGGCTATAAAAACATGTCTCATAAAGGTGATAATAAGCCCATCCCAGTTTACACCAATGTTAAAGTTTACCATAAAATATTTTCAAAATTGCCTCAATGCTTATTCCATGAAGACAGTTACATAATACAAAATTAATTAAAGCATTTAGTTGACAAATTGCTTCTTAGATTTGTAAAATGCAGCTTTATATATTTCCTTTTTCCCATAGGAACCAATGTTAAAGCTTGTCAGCCCAACCTATAATGTCCAACCCTATTTTCCCTGAAATACGGCATTTTGATTGGCTGGCAAACCTGCAAATCTGTCAATTGGTAAAATATTAGAAATTATAATGTTTTATCAATACTTGGGGATATAGAAAAATATAATTCTTGCTTATTTCAGTAACTCTAACTCCAAGAGACAAGGATGCTTTATATGTGAATTTTGTCTGACCCTCTTCCAACCCTTGAAATACCCTATGTGGGATAGGCTTATTGTGGGATGGTGATAAATCATTGTGGCTAAAAATAGACTAGAGATAATCAAACAAATGATAAGCAAAAAGGATGTTGTGAAATGTGAATTGTTATTGAATAATTGCTTGGTATTGTTTCTGAAAACAATAGTAAGAGAATTATTCGGAATTAATATTTCTCACTGTCATCCATCCGAGTAATAATCAGTCCCTATTAGTCTTGTGTCAAACTGTCCTACATCACTTTAACAATGGAGAACAGGCACCAATACTCCCCTAAACGTCCAACCTCGTCACATCACGTACTGTTATATGGGGTGCTTTATCACTTTGACAACAGAAGAACAGGCACCAATACTCCCCTTTACATCAACCTTGTCACATCACGTCCTGTTATATGGGGTGCTTTATCTCCTGGGTCTCGTCATAATCTTACATGGGGATTGAACAGGGCTAGCTTGATCTAATTAAGATGTGATGTGATTTATGTAACGCGCAAATAGAACATATTCATCTCCCAGCATCCACATTCAGGAGTGGATATGGATAGGCTCTATGGCATTTACCAATTCTGCCATCGTATACACACACAAACACCATAGAAAATTCAAATGGCAATGCAGGGGCCCTTGATGGGGGGGGTGTTCTAATGTCGCATGTCGATTTTAAGAAACATCCATGTCACCCTGTCGATTTTAAGAAACATACATGTCGCCCTGTCAATTTAAGAACTAGCCCTGTCGCATGTCACTAAGCCCAAAAAGAGTCGTGTCGCTGTGTCGAATTTAAGGGTCTAGGGCCATAAAGCAAACAAATGAAGTACACTGTCACGGTAATGTTGGAAAATGGAATGTCAACTAGACATGTAACCAACAAGAGGGTTATGTTCCCACATGTAAGGACGTTAAAATACCGATACGATGCCAGTACAGAGGGGAAGGATGTTTCCCACTCAGCATGCCCTCAGCACCCATAGGTATCTGGTTTCCATTGAGGTCTAATAATAGCCCTGCTTTTATCTGGAGCACTGAGCTTTTTGTGGCATCTCTCTGAAATAAACAGACGTTGTGAATACATAAATAGCCAGGTATCATTCACATGATAGTTTTATACCCCCAGGATGAACGTATGGTAAGCCCATTGGAACCTAAACATAACGAAAACCAAAGAGCTGCAGGGATTGTTATTACGCAGTAATGACTATGCTGGCATACTCTGTAATACCATATCTAAGATCACAGAAGGGGGATGTAATTTCCGTCCAACTCCCGGCAGGTGATTACCATAATTAGGGCCCGGTGAAATACACATGGTACAACAATAGTGGTGTAATCTAATGACAGACCCCAGGGACAGACCCCTCACAAGGCAATGTAGTCTGTAGGCCAGACCCACTGTTTCCCAAAGTGAGCCTGTACACCGGCAACCATTTTAGGTGGGAATTCCCACCTAAATCCCAGCATGCTTTGCAGCCGCTGGTTTATGGCAGGGAGAACCATATACCAGCCAGCAGGCCAAGAACCATCAAAGGGATTCCCCATGCCATTTATAGAGGGCCAATAAAAGAATTTCTTGCAAATTTTAATTGACCAATAAAAGCCATGGACTGTTGTGGGTGTACGGACCTATTATGTAAGAGTTAAGTAAGTCAGGGACGGACTAAAAGCAATGCTGCTCCCTGAGTGAAGGTTTTATTAGAGCCTTCTGTACGGGCGAGTTATCATTAACAATTAGCTGGTTCATAAGGGGTGCTGATTTCTTATGCTGAAAGGCCAATATCTTTGATATATGAAGTAATGCAGCGGAAGATACAGGATTTTCAAAGAGGGTTGGGTCAGCATAAAGGCTAAGTATCAAAATCAAATGAATTTGTGCATACGCATGCAACTTTTCCTCCTCATTTTGTAGTTTAGGGGTCGACAAAAAAGGGGGGGAGGTCCACTCCTTGAATATTCTTGTTTTACTGACTATAATATTCTTAATGCAAAAGTCTAGGTCTGTTATTTCCAGCTCACCAATTATGGCTGTTTATCAATACCACACCAAGTTTCTCATTTTTCTGAGTGCCCTGTTTAATCAGTTTATCACAATCTCTCCGTGCAGAGATAGACTTCCTGGATTCCCAAAGTTCATCCTCTAAATGGGTATTTACCCAGTACTACTGAACCGTGAAGTTCGCGGATAACGATCAACGTACAGAATAGCTGTTGACGTCAAGAAGAGGTAATCTCGGTGATGGGCTTGGGTCCAGAAACCCAGCCAACCTGAAAGACCAACCTGCCAATCCTCTTAACTGACTTCCCTATTGCACTTTTTTTAAATGAGTTTATTAACAACTTCATGTGCCAGTTATCAAAAGCCATTAAGGTCTTTACCATAATATGCTAGCTATGAGTTAGCACACATTTGTTTAGTATACCTCTTAAACCTAACTTTGGTTGTTGCCTTCTGTACCTATGTATCAGGCATTTCCTACACCTTAATGATCAGGTATGTTTCATGCATCTTGATCTTTGAGTGGTCCACAACTTGCAGAAGGTCTGCCCTCACATGCACACAAAATGTCAGTTACCTGTAATTTGGTTGATAAGTATAAAGAGCAATACCAGGAATTATTTTATATTGGTGCCTTATAAGCTATATTATGGTAGTTTGCACCCCCAGAATAATGGTAACGACCGAATAAGACGGACATTATATCATTATTAGTTGTCTGGTAAATAGGAACAATATAAGTTCTGGATGACCTGAAGACTCATGTTGCTTTCGTCAAAACAGACCATTTGGTATGTACTCAATAAACGTCTACCTTTTCATTCCACATGAAAGACAAAGGTAGCTTTAGAGGACAATAACATACTGTTTCAGGGTCGATAAAGCAGCTGTCTAATTGACTGTAAGACCCACCCATCCCATCCCCCCTCCCCTACCCTGCACTGGTTGCCTTCTGTATCTGGGCAGCTCAGCCTCTGTGCCATCCAGACTGTAGTTACATCCAAGTCCGCTAGTAGCTCAAACTAGGACTGTTTACCAGCAATCATTTTAGGTGGGAACTCCCAACCAAATCCCAGCATGCTTTGGGGCTGCTGGTCTTGGCAGATAGGACCATAAACCAGCCAGCACCCAAACAACCATCTCAGAGGTTCTCAATGCTATTTATAGAGGGCTAATAAAAGAAATTTACAGATTTTAGGTGGCTTCTAGTAGCCATCAACTCTTGTGGGTGTAAGAACCTATTATGCAAGAGGTATCTAGGTCATGAAAGGACTTTATGCCATCTCTTCCAGTCGCTGTGTCTATAAGGCAGCATTCGGCCATGAAAGGCATATTGATTGCTTACTTATATGCTCATCGATCCAAGGCTGTTGTGCCAAGCTTTTTGATTGGTTAATGGGTGATAGGCAGTTCCCTGCCTCACAGATCCATCAGCTGAGTTCTGTCAATAGGGGATGTGGAGATAGGCACGGGCAGTGGACCGGTGTCTTATCTGTAGAAACAGACGGGGATTTAGTCAATTTTGGCCCATTGCCTCGATGGCCGTTCGGACGATTGTTCTTTAAAGGTTTTGCCTTTTTAGTGTATATAAGGCTATGGAGAATGGAGAGACTGTATTTTCGGCCGTTTTAGAGCGAACGGAGGCCAGACAGGGAGGCTCAGACTGCCCTGTTCCCTTTTAAGAGATTGCAGAGATATTCTCTGTCAATGCCATGCATAGAAACACATGTACTTGGCAGCTTGAGATGTAACCATACATTTTTAGTCAGTTTGTTACTTACTGAGATGGCACATAACAATTACGTTATTGATGGTGAGGTTGAAACCTCACCAAATCAGAATGTTACTGTAACATTATTTTTTGGTGAGGTTAGGACAAATCCAAAACAGAATGCTATAAGAACATTCGGTTTGGGTTGAAGAACGTAACCACAGTGTTGTAATAATATCATACTGCAACGTCAAGGCAGAATGTTGCAGTGATGTAATTGGGAGTCATCAAAAGAATGTAACGAGAACCAATACAGAACCAACGAGAATGTTGCTGCAACTTTATGACTACGTTGCATCCTTGGCAGGGTGTGGCCTTGTATCTCTAGGCGTGAAGCACCTCTGAGGGCAGACCTGGTCCCAAGCTTTTTTCATATTAATCCAATATTTTTAAAGAATTATAATTGTCATGCATAGCTCCTTTAAGGCCTATATCATATCAAAATTGACCTATTGGTGTTGTCATGACCATATATAGTCCGTCGTACTCTATTCTAACAAAAGCTTTTATTATAAAAGCTTTAATGCATTGTGCGGTTTGTTCATATATAGCAGTCTATGCAATTATCGGTATAGCCAAGGCCAAATGCCGAGGGCCTACACGTATGAGGTTTCATGTCGTCCATATCAAGGCTGTATGGACGTCATTGTTATTGATTATTCCACCTTTGTGTTTTATTATAAACATTATACAGCAATATGTCAAAGCACTATGATGAGGTGCCAAAACAGTCAGAAGTGATGTCATACTATACAATACTTGCAGTGCTATAATCTCCAGTTACCAAAAACAAATTAATTATACTACTTATGTTCGTTTTGCAAGTCCTTTTCCGCCAACAATTGTATGGCACCTGTCCACACAGCTATTATGTGTTTGATAAATAATAGTGTAAGGTGTTGATAAATGGTCATATGAGAGCCCGTGTTCCTACATTTAAAGGGATCCAAAAACAATAATTATGATTCAACAATTTTTCAAAACTCAGATAAGTATAGAAATATTTTAGATGAGTCTAGTTAAGGTCAGTGATAAAGTATTAGTTGTGAAAACTAGCTCAAACCAAAGTAGAATACCACAAAAGATGGTAATATTTCCATTTGTTTTAAACGAACCCCATTTGTGAGGATCTACAATAGTTGAGTTGAACAAGAAAAACATTTTTAATTATTTTCTGCCATATTTCATTGTTTAGATTTTAACATGGGCCAGAAATAGGCTCGAGGAAGGGCTTTCCATTATTATTTGAGTTTGAAAAAATTAATTTCATTGAATTTATTGGTTTTTGCTCCCTCTAATTGGTATACAACATACACAGAAGATTATTGTAGGATGGGAAAACTATTTGTTGTGATGCTTTCACTTTGATTTCGTTCAATATTTCCTGCTGAAGCCTCTCAAATTATTGATTTGTGGATCAGTTTGTTATTGATCAGTATTGACTCTTTTCTTATAACCAATAACAACCCAGAGAGTCAACAGTGTTGTTTGGCGACAGGTTCCTTTTGTGCACCTGTAAGCCAGTCCTGGCAATGTACCAACACATTGATTCTGAGCTAAGCCCCGGCCACATTTACCAACTCAATTCAACTCGACGTTCGAGTTGAGTTGAGTTGGCCTCAGTTGTAGAGTGTGGCCAGGAGAGTCGTAGCTCAACCTGCGATGGTTGAGTTGAGTCACACATGTTGAGAGGATGAAGATGTACGACTGGATCGTCGGGTCATAGGGAGGCAAGCAGTACATTTGTATTGTTCATATATTGGCCAAAGTTGCGACAGTCGAGTCTTAACCAGTGGCCAGGCCACATATTTTCTCTGCGACTCGACAGTCGTACGTTGTGGCGCCAGTTAGAGCTACGTCAGTCGAGTTGAGTTGAGTTGGTTAGTGTGGCCGGGCCTTTAGAGGGAGGCTTTTTGGATCAAGTAGCGTTTGCAGGGTACTTAACGTATTATATAGGTGCGTTTAATGCCTCAGGTACAGGGGTGAATGGCTTTAGGTACGTATAGAGTGCCCCCTCCTAAACTTAATGGGCACTTATATATACAGACATCGGCACTTATGGGTGGATTGGGCTTTGTGTTAACCCCAGGATTGTTGGATAATCTCAGATTATTCACCAGTTGGTGTATAACTGGTGACTACTTGGTGAATATCTGGTGACATCGATCACAGCGGTGAGGGAATGATCATAACTGTTGTTACCAAATGCCAACTGTTATGAATAAAGTTTGAACTTGAATGTTTAACTATAGATTCCTTTCTCTTGTTCGCCAACACATCCAGCAACATTGATATATCCCTCAATGCCGCAGATCTAAGGGGGTGGGGGTCAAAAGGGGCAATTGCCCCCAATAGACCCAAAGGAGAATTTTGGCATCTTAAATTTGGAAGATCTGTGTAAAAATGGTGTCTTTAATATTCACTTTTATAAGGAGGGTCAGAATTTGCCCCCACCCCAACCCCCACCCTACACACACACTGCCTGTGGATCCGCCCCTGATCTCATGTACAATGACGTCCGCTACGCTTATTGCCAAATGGGATGCGCCCAGGGATTGAACTTTGAACTTTTATCCTTAATACATTTTCACAGAAGACTCCAAAGTTAAGAGTCCAAAAGTCAGTGATGTCCTTGTGTATGCTGACCCATGTTATGTGCTATCAGAACCAAATTTCGATTGGCCATTCGAAATATGGTAAACGTCTCAAGTTTGCAGTTTGATAGTTGTTGTTTGTTTTATCATTATTAACTATGTTCACTCATACATGAAGGATCTTCCGTATAGGTATAATTAGTAAATATCAAGTCAAGCAGAATGCCTTATCTAATTTATCTAAGTTATCATAGTCGATCAAGTTAAGGAGATGAGGATGCTTACAGACCGATATCAGCCCCAAATTTAGACTAGGTAAATGTCAATGATACTCAGTAACCACCACACCGGATACGCCGGTCCTTAAGACACTCTTACCTTGTTTTAGTGGGGACACGAGTGAAATCCGGGTCCGCCACGTACTATGACAGCTGCTTTCATAATGGAAATATTTCCATGAAACTTTAGCAATCTATGAGAATCTACAATTGTTTTACTTTTAAGAAATGGATCTTATCCCACAGTTTACAAACTGTAAATGGCTCGTGCACCTTAGGGGAACACATGTCCATCTACTGTTGATGATAATTTAGGATGCCCCTGATTCGTATTAAAGGTATCAAACTTGCAATTTCCTAAAATATTTTATTTCGTTAGTCTCGTCAGTCTCGTTAATATCAAAAGTCCGTTATCTGCAGGAGGAAATAATTCTTATCATGGGGTTTGAATAAGAAAATAAATGAGAAGCTAATGAAAGCGGTGGTACCCGTTAGAACGATAATTATTGCGAATTAGAATTGATGAAATAATTAATGTTACTTCTTCTGTTTTCCAGCCAATGGCCTGACGAAAGAAGAGCGGGAACGGAATGAGGTAAGTTTTATGTTCATATACAAGCAAATAGACATTAGTTAAACATTTTCACTAACATTGCGTAGATACCTAGAAGGATTTAACTTATTAAAATATTTCAGCAGATCATTTTGTAGATTGCCATGTAATATTCAATGTGGGATATGTTATACCATGGGGTATGTAACACGTGTGCGCAATGGTAGATCCAGGATTTTGAAAGGGGGGTGCTATTGGAAAATGTTGTCCTTAATTACTTTTTGATCGGATTTCACATTAAATAACCCGAAATTTTTCTTAAAAAAAAAAAAAGGGAGACGGACACGCGGCGCCTCTGCGCTCTCCTCTAGATCGACCTAGGGTATGCTTTCTGGACCATAGTTGTTTATTTTCCATTTACAGTTTTACTCCAATGTGAACATTATGAGAATCCTTTGTTGGCTTCCAGGGGATAGAGGTGTTCGCCTCTTATATCGTGGCCACCGTCATCAGCTATTATTATTGTTGTTGTTATTGTTATAATTCTATTACCCTTCCAGCGGATGGAGGCCTATGCCTCTCAGATTGTGGCCACCGTCGTCAGCCAGGCCCTGGAACAGTACAAAAGGTAAACCTGCATTGTGTCTTCTATATCTTTATCACCCGCTCTGCCAACGACCGGTGCGTATTGTGAGCAGGGCGTATTGCCAAGCTGTACGCACCGCTCACTGTAGTTCACCTAGTTCTCAGTAATTCTTACTTTTTTAAATATTTCTTGGGTGATAAAATAAAGAAGCACCTTTGGGGTCATCCTTGGGTGGCTGTACAACCCATGGGGATCCTATGAACCTCGGGGTTCATCGGTACATGACGATCCCCTATGGGTCATACAGCCACCCCTGGACACCCCCATGGTGCTTCTTGTTATAATACCCAGCTCCCCTGAGAAAATATTACTAATTTAGATATCTCAATATGTATTAAAAGAGTATTCCATATTGCCTATATTTGCGATAGTGACCTGACAGTATTGGCAGTACCACGACCCTTACATCATCTGACAAAAGGAAGCTGAAAACTGTTGGGGAAAATCTCATTTCTCTAGGCTACAACAATTACCCCACACATGCATTAGAAATCTGAGGAAATTGGAGGTTTTTTTTAGATAATAATGTAATGCACCTTGGCCCCTTTTCTCCGTAGACAGCTGGTGGCCCAACCCGACTGCTGATCGACAGGTACCGGTAAAAAACTGCCTCCGTAGACAAACATTCAACGAGTTTACTCTCTTCTTTAGCATCTTTGTAGACTGTTTGTATTGTGAAACTTTTACTTGTTGTTGAATCTAAGAAGTGGGACAAACCAGAGACCAGGGGCAATGACTGATAGGTGGACTTAGACTATTTATACCACGATGTGTTATGGAGAATAATCTTGATAAAAAAAGGAGTTGACTTTTATGTGCAGAACAGACAAACTGATCGGCTCCCCACATTAAGTACATACTCATCGACGGGGGGGGGGGGGGTAAATGTGCAAATCTATGTTTCTGTACAAATCCAATGGATACTTAAGTCAAAAGGGGATGAGGGTGGCATTTTTCAGAGTATGTGTACGTTCCTTCACAACTCCGATGAGGGGTAAAAAATATGAAAATGTGCATACATGTACTCAGGGGAAGGCCCCTGTGGCCAATTGCAAAACACCTTGCATTGTTACAATAACTATTGCTATTTAGACACCTTTCATAAGCAACTTTGTGCGTAATAATGCACATTTCGAAACTCGCGAAAAACCTATTTAGAATGTTATCATAGAGCTGCTATTTTTATAGAATATAGCCCTATGGTGCCCCTTCATATTTCAATTTACAGAATTCAATTTGATCCAGTAATAACAGAGATAACGTAAAAACGATAACTATCATAATAACGACACCTTTCTTAAAGTTATCTTAAAGATGTTGATGTTATGCAACGTCATTGTGCAAAAAGACACATTATGAAGGCAAGGATTGATTAAGGATTTAGAAAAGGGGGACAGGGGGATAGGGGTGGTCCACAAGACTGAATACATTGTGTTGAAAAGGTAGGAGTCTGCATAAAGGTCTAATACAAAAAGGTATAATTATATTTGTGTCCTTAGTCTCAGGCATTGCGATGTTCCACTCTTTCTGAAGTCCCCACAACCAATCCCTGTGTATGCACAGTGCACAGGGACCCAAGGGGTCTGCTACCCTTTGTAAAAATAAAAAAATTAGCGTGATGTGGTTCTTTAGGGTAGTCCCAATAGAACTAAGAGTAGTTTCATTTCTACCTGGATTCCCCTACATTTGGTAGATCTTTTTGGACAATGGTTTCCAGGGGCGGATCCAGAGAAGGTTCCAGGGGGTCCTGACCCCCCCCCCCCCCCCCCCACCATTTTGGTGGACCCCTAAACTATAGAAAGAGAGCAAAATGGTGCATGTGTATGTGCAAATGCACGCAATATTAGTACTTAACCTTTATGCTGACCCCCTCCTTTTGAAAATCCTGTATCCGCTCCTGGTTTCTAGCCCAAACCGCAGTCAGTGGACCACAAGCTGCTTGTCTTCGGAGTAAGTCCAGGGACAAGGTATCCCATGCACAATCCTTCAGTTCTGTTCTCTTCTTTATGGCTAGGGTACCAAAATCTTCCCGATGTCTCAATTTCTTTCTCAATTGTAAATGTCATTAAAATCATCCTTGTTATAAAACTAGGTAGTTTTCTATAATCAATTCATCATCTGTTTTTTTTATGTTTATTATTTGTATGTTTTTGCAAATCTCCTCCATGTCTCTAAAGTTTGAGAAAAGGAGCCTGTGTCACTTCTACATTCAGTATTTCTCTTGGTTGATTTTACTTGATTTCTATTTCTCCTGTCTCATATCTGGTACGTTCTCTATTGTTGTTGCAAAGTTATTGAAACCCTATTGTTTTGAAGACTTTCTTTTTTTAAAGTAATCTTCAGTGGTAACCCCCTGGTCTTCTATATCAAGTGTGGATAAATGAATATATATTTATACACAATAAATCCTGTGATTTTTGATGTTGCTCAGAAACATATTTATAAGAGTATATCATTCCATACAATATACATGAATCAATCTATGCTATTGTATCATCATATCTTTATTTCTGATCAAAGTAAACCTACCTATATAGTTAATATACAATTGGCTGCAGAGGTCTGTACATGATCTCAATTATTTCTTTCCTATTTATCATTACATCGGTACAGCCTTTTTATGCCATTAATGTGTTAGGAAATGAAAATAATCTGATACTGTACTGACTTGTAGATTTATAAATTCTACAAAATATTATATTATAAGATTGGGTACACATTTGTTCGACACTAAGAAAAATGTACAATAACAACGTCTCATACAACAACATTTTTAATTTCAGCGAAATGGAACGGTACCAATGACGTGATATGTGTAGTCTGTGACGTCATCCGTCTACTCTGTGACGTGACCCCGCATGACGACAGGCCCCTGATGTCCCGCACATCCAAGCTCTGATTGGGAGGACAAGAAAATGGTCCCTAAATGACCCCCACATTACGGCTATTTCTGGGTCATCACGCCACTGGGCGATAAAACAGACCACGGCTCAAGGTGTATAAAAAAGCAACATTTATTTTCTTGTGATATTCAAAGAATGCTAGCAGGACACAGAGGAATACCACAGCTCTGGCCCATGACAACACATGAGGTCTGGTCTCTAGATAATACTTGGTAACCAAAAATGGAATAATACCTGGGATAGACTTTGTACATATTTCCCTTTAATGGACTGCATAATGTTCTCACGGTGAACAGAACGGGAAAAAGCAGGTCCTACAAACTCTAACAGTGACATAATCATATCTGTTACTGATGGCAGAAAAAAGAGCAATCAATGTGTTAGTCTTTAAACCCTTAGAATGGTTTTATGAGAATATCAACCCACAAAACAGCCTCTTATTAAGGGATGTCGTCACAGACGAAAACCTCGGGAACCATGATAACAATTCCAGCTTAAGTAATTGTTATAGAAGATGTAAATAAGTTCACTATTGGAGATATTGCACAATGAAACATTCTCCCTTTCCTTCTATGGTTATTGAATGGATAATATAACCTAAATATAGTACTATATCAGTGTATCTATGTATAGTGCATATATATAGGTATAAGGGTGATTTCATCTAGTTGTCCTGAAATGAATTATCAGTTGTAAAAGTGTTAAGTTGATAACTAAAACAAATCAATATCTATATCTATTTGACTGAAATAAGTATTATTTGTGTACACACAGTTATATTATTCAAAATGCATATTTAGGTTATAAGATCTAACTATGTTCTTCCTTTCCTTGGAATCCAAAACAAGTTGGATGTTCATCATTATATAATCTGTAGAATAAACTGCAATAAAATAAAATTGTCCCCGAGGTTAACCACGAATGTTGATGCATATAGGTGTGTTTTCTTGTTCCTGTTGTTGAAAGTTAAATGATAGTTTTATATAACTGAATCACCATCTCTTGTTGAATACATAAAGTATTTACAAATATATATCAATGACCAAAACTGCTCTGTAAGTGTCTTGGTGGAATAGAAAACTGACTATTTGTATCATTGTCGTCTATTTTTATACACATGTCAGATGACATATAGACATACACAAGGACAAAGAAGTTGTGTCTTCTGACCAGGAGGCTGGTCTAGTGTAAAGCACCTTGTTCTGAGGCTCTGTCTTTATGAATAAGCAAATAAGTCTCTGCATTATTAACATAATTTAGTCATAAATGATTATCATTGAGTCATATGCATAACTTGTCTCAGTTCATTTCATGCCATCAGGCTGGAGTGTAGATACACTTCTTAGGAACTTCTTGTGGTTATTTAGAAATAATACAAAAAATATCACATCAGTCTTAAAAATGAAAAGCATTTAAATATTTAGCTATCACAGCTACAGCAAGGTCTAGTTCTCATAACAAAAACAGGTCACATTATTACAGGATTAATTTCAACATCTCTTTTAGACATGGATTTAATATTTTTCTATTTCAGGTGAAATAGTAGCTTATAGATCATCATCAATTCCCAGAGAAAATTTTCTTTTTTAGGTTCTCAACTCTTTCTTGACTTAATACTTGCAGTAGACTTTAGATACTGATGAGTCTGTAGGAAGTGTCTGATTGTATTCCTTGGTGATGTTGCCACATGTTGCAAAATAAAGTATTTGAATAATGTGAAACTCTCCCTTTTTTTCTTGTTGTTGTCTAAAACAAACTTGATATACTAACTACATATTCAGCAGGTCAATTTTTCAGTTTAGTGGTTCAAATTTGGGTAGAGTGCCAGGAGAGTAACCATTATTAACCTTAAAACTATAAGCCCTGGACCAGTTGATTTGTAACTGATTATATCTCACTCTGTGTGTAAAGGTTTCACTCTTTGCTAGCAGCAGAACTCTAAAATTACATTTATCTTTTCCTAGAAACATGGGTAGAACTTGTTTTCTAACAAAGAGCAAGATAGATTTGAAAAACTAGTTTGTCAAAACCAACCATTTGAGAGATTTCATAAGAGGCACAGTATCACCACCTGGTGAGAAAAACTAAACCTCATGAAATTTAAAAATCTCTTTTGGGACAGTAATATACACTAAAATCACACTGCCAAACTGAATGAGGTGAACTTCAAGGAAGAATGACAAAAGTAGCAAAGTTATGTGTTTTTACAAGTTTTCAGGATTTTTATTCAGTTTGTGTGACTTTCTCCCAAAATAATTCTGATTGATCTGACCTCTCACATATGTTCCTGTACAAATCCAATGCCTACTTTAGCCGAAAAGGGGATGGGGTGGTATTGTTGTGAGTATGTGTACATTCCTTTACAAATCCAATTTGTATTTTGGGCCAGGAGAGTAAAAGAAATATATGAAAATGTGCAATTGTTTTAAATGTCATAGATGCAACAAGCAACATTATGTAGGCAAGGATGGATTAAGAACTTTGTTAAGGTGAGGGGGGAGGTGCACAAGACTGGACACATTATATATACAAGGATGGATTGAAAAAGTGGGGGTCTGTATATAGCCTAATGATAAAAGGGAGGTTAAACAACCTAATGTAAACATAAATGTAGCGTATCTATTTTCTTAGCTATTATCAAATATTTATAATATGTTTCATCTTGAGTGTATTATCGTTGACCAGGAATTATTTGGTATAAATTCAAATTTTAGAAACCATTTAGATGTAGTCCTACAGAAGGCCTGAACATTTAGAGATAGGTTGAGGTATCGAAATGCGCCGGTGTTGCTTAATACCAAAAATATTATAGTTTCACATACAGGATCATTGCTTATACTAAGTATCATGTATTTGCACCCTTCGGCTGAGACATTGCAATGTGCCCCTCTGTGTGAGGTCCCCACAATCAGTCCCTGTGTACACACAGTGCACCGGGACCCAAGGGTTCTGCTATCCTTTGAGAAACATCAAAATCAGCGTGCTGCGGTCCTTTAGGGTAGTCCCAATAGAACTAAAAGTAGTTTCATGTCTACCTGAATTCCCCTACTTTTGATAGATCGTGATGGATATATCAGTGGTTTCTAGCCCAAACCCCAGTCAGTGGACCACCAGGCCGCTTGTCTTCACAGTAAGTCCAGGGAGGAGGTATCCCATGCACAGTCCATCAGTTCTGTTCTCTTCTTTATGGTTAGGGTACCAAAATCGTCCTCGATGTCTCGATTTCTTCCTCAGTTGTAGATGTCGTTGAAATCATCTTTGTTATTAAATTAGGTAAATACATATACTATACCCAATTTATCATCTGTTTTTGTTTTTATGTTTATAATTTGTAAAGTTCTTTTGCAAATCTCCTCCATGCATCTATAGTTTGAGAAAAGGAGCGTGTTTTGAGAAATCATATTTCTGTCACTCATACATTCAATATTTCTCTAGGTTGATTTTTTTTTTGTCAATTTATATTTTTCCTGTCCCATATACCTTCTCTTTTGTTGTTGCAAAGTTATTGAAACCCTACTGTTTTTATGACATTTTTTTTCAAAAGTATTCTTCAGGGGTAACCCCCCCCCCCCCCAGTCTTCCAGATCAAGTGTTGATAGATAACTATATATACAATTAATCCTATGAATTTTGACATTACTCAGAAACATATAATCATTTTTATAACAGTATAATATCATTACATTCAATATTATACACAAATCAATCTATGCTATTGTATCATCATATCTATTATATCTGATCACAGTAAACTTACCTATATAGTTAATATACAATCTGTGCATGATCGCAATTATTTCTTTGTTGTTTATAATTATGTTGGTACAGCCTTTTTATGCCATTAATTTGTTGGGAAATGAATGTAATCTGATACTGTACTGATTTGTAGATTTAGAATTAATTCCACAAAATATTATATGATAAAATTGAGTACACATTTGTTCGACTGTCTGAAAAACGTACAATAACAATGTATCATACAACAACTCTTTTATTTCACCAAAATGGAACAATACCAATGATGTGATACATCTACTCTGTGATGTCATCTGTCTACTCTATGACATCACCCCGCGTGATGACAGGCCCCTGACATACCTTACCTGATCGGCAGGACAAGAAAATGGTCTCTAAATGACCCACACATTATTGCTATTTTTGGGTCATCATGCTATGGGGCGATGAAACAGACAACGGCTCAAGGTGTATAAAAAATAGAGAGAATTATTTTCTTGTGATATTCACATCATGATAGCAGAAGACAGAATAGTGCCGGTGCTCTGGCTGCAGACATAACGTGAGGTCTGATCACAAGCTAGGCCTAGTCTCAATACACACAGTTAATGATAATGGATAACCAAAAAGAAGAACTATACCTGGGATAAGCTTTGTACATATTTCCCATTAATGGATTGCATAATGTTCTAACGGTGAACAAAAAGGGGAAAATCAGGTCCTACAAACTTTCTCACTGTGACATAATCATATCTGTTACTGATGGCAGATAAAAAGAGCAATTAATGTGTTAGTCTTTAAACTCTTAGAATGGTTTTATGGGAATATCAACCCGCAAAACAGCCTCTTATTAAGGGACGTCATCACAGACTAAAACCTCGGGAACCAGGACAGGGGGCTCCAGGATCATAACATGACTGATTCAGTTCTGTCAATGAATAAAACACGGAAACTCTTTTGTTTTTCTAAGGAAGCGTTCTAGCTTATGTAATTGTTATACAAGATGTAAATACGTTCACAATTGGAGATATTGCACAATGAAACCTTCTCCCTCTCCTTCTATGGTTATTGAATGGTCCGTATAACCTAAATACGATACTAACTATGTACAGTGAATATATACATATATATAATACCCCGCCTCAAGGCCCAGACATGTATACCAACATGACTATTGGCAGTCCCTAGTCTATCGAGTCTGGGGAAATTGATTCGGTATGTCACATACAACAGCTTACTATTTGTAGCAAATATATTTATTTAAGAGTTTTGAATTTTGCTTTTATGCCTTACAAAGAAATGTGATGTGTGATTTCCTTTATGATAGGTTGAATAGCTTTCAAATCTTAATATGAACAAAGATTTTGGGATGTCCTTTATGTTAATCTAGCTGGATGTTTCGTACAAAAATAATCATCATTTAACAAAAAATTATATTAAGGAGAGTCAGATAATCAAATTTGATAATTCTTATATCAACTTCACGCAATGATGATGACAACATTTTTTCATTTACCGTACTTGATAGATTATGGAGTTAACCTAACCAATGCACCCGTTCACTAAGATAATCACCTCACATAATGATCACTTTTGACTCAGACTCTTAGGTGGTGACATTACAGTGTTTCTACTGTATCTAGTAGAGCCTTTTCTGTGTAACGTAGATGAGATACATCCTGTATTCATAGCTTTGACTCCTTGATGGTAAATAATGACAAGTAGAGGCAGGGCCAAGGAAGGGCAGAGGGGAAAAATAGGTCAGTTATGAATGTCTCATAGAATAGGTGCGCTGTTAATCAACTACTTTATAGCAGAGGGAAGTTTAAAGGATAAGAAAAGTTTTTATGTGAGGGGAGCTCACATTTGATTATAGTCCCTCTAAGTCATCTTCCTCTCCCAAACTTGATGGAAACATAAGAAGAATGTGTATGTCATTTATATATCATGGGATAGGGACCAGCAGTGTAAACAGAGGGGGATGCCATTTGCCTCTGTTAACTACTGCAGGAGCCTCTGGGTTTAACATATTATAGCCACAGTAGTCCTTACACTGTAGGAAACTGTGGGGCCATATAATGTTGAATATAAGACTCAATATTATTGTGACGAAAAGTAGGGCAAGGGAAGAGGGTAGGTCACCACACTTTTCTTTATTAGTCTGATTTTTACGAGGAGGTCTAGTTTCTTGGAGTCATGCCTTGCGCATGAAGGTAGGCCTTATGGTACAGTCTACACTGAAAACACAAAGTCGTCAGAGAGCCACTTTAAAGTTGTCAGAGGGTTGTCATAGGTGACTTTTGGGTTGTCAAAGGTGACTTTTGAGTTGTCATAGGTGACTTGTGAGGGCAGAGCAGGGCTCATTTCAGGCCATTGATGCTGTGTGACAACCTTGTGACAATCCTTTGACAATACCCGAGTTTCCAGAAGACGATTGGTGCCACCTGTGTCCAAATATGGTACTAAGGGCGGTACATCAGGGACCACAGGCCTGTCATTTCCTATGTGTGGATACTTGTCTTATATCAAATATATGGACACAGAATCTGTCTTAAACTGACCACATATGCTGTGTTGTCCAGTTAAATAAAAACTTTAATGAATCTTCATCTATTTGACCAATTTTGTACATGTTTTTGTAAATTATAGTCCTAAATTTACATGTTATTATAGCAAGTAATATTATTACTTAAGAAACATAAAATGTCCCCCGAAATGTACAGTTACATAAAAACTGCATTTAACTAATTGGTTATGATTTTCTCTCTGTAAAATATTTGAAAATATTTGAGTAATTTCAAGCATGCACTTCACATCTATAGTGGTAACAATACATCTTTGAAAAATTACATTTTATTTCATTTTCGTCAAAATTTACTTAATTGAGCATCCTTAATATGTAATCATTACTAACAGATTTATTACACTTTCCCTAGGCAAATGAACCTCATTACAGTAATTATTGTCAATATACTTTCCAGCAGGTATTTTACTATAGGGCTCTATGGGTGGACAATGATTATCTCCAAAATATTCTTTAAAAAGAGCACATATCAAAGTTTTGACAAATCAAGGTCATCTGTAATGTTATTTTACGCAATTGCCTCGATTACTGTTCATTATTTTGATTTATATTTAAATAGTTATTTAGACAGATATTCATATTTCGCTCTCTTTGCCTACCAAATGTGTACCGCCCCCCTGGTGCTGCCATCTAGGGCAAGGGTCAGAACTACATACTGGAAAAAGGCCTATTTGGGGGTGGTCAGATGGTTGTCATTGTGAATTTTGAGGCCAAAGGTTGTCATTTTCTCCCGACTACTTTGGCCAAAAAGGTTGTCAGAGAAGCAAAAACTGAGAATCGGGTTGTCATAGGGTTGTTACAGAACAAAATGAGAGTCAAAAGTGCTGCCTGACGACCCCAGGGTTGTAAGTGAATGGTGCCTAAAACGACAGCCCAAGGTTGTCATGGCCTCTGTCTATGATAAAGTATTGTAAGTGAATGGTGTCAAAAAACATACAACTCATAGGCCTCCTATGTGTAATGGCCATACCTAATAAATTGTAATAAGATAATAGGAAGCCATTATTATGGACTATGATATCTACAACATGAAACTATTCATAAACAAGATTTTTTGTATAAAAGACACAGACAACATTGGGTTGTCGTTTTTGGCACCATTTTGACAACTCTGTGTTTTCAGTGTATCCCTGAGAACTTGGGCAAAAAAGAGGGGGCTGGGATAGGCTCCTTCGCATATCTTACACAGGTTAAAAATTGGCTACTGTTTCATCGGGGACCTGCTTCCGCCAAGATATGCCGGACCTTTGGTAATGACACGTACAGGGGTGGGACCATGTAGGCCATCTGCCCAATATCCCATTTTCTGTGCCTGCCTCCATGGTCATGGTCATTCTCTAAAACTCGGGCCAATGATTTCTAAGCTTTCAAATCTTGTATCAATGAATTCATCATAAACATAAAAAAGGCTGTTTTGTGAATATTCATGAAACAGGTTTTTAAATATAGCAAACTTGATCAGAGGTAAGAAATAGCATTTCATGTCTGAGCAAAATAGTAGGACAGTGAAAGAAAGAATTAAGATCTCTGTGGACCAAGTACTTGTTGCCCTCAAAACTAGCCGACACAAGTTTGGGATCAGCCAATATACAAAATAAAATCATACACAAAATCTGACTGTATATGTTTAACCTATTGATTTCAAAAACTATATCTGAGGCATACCCTATGCATGGATCATCTTACAATTAATCTACTGAATATGATGGCCTGCAACATTAATAACTCTAAACAAATTATTATCAGAGATCTTTCTTGAGTTCACTTTTTAAAATGATTGATAGTTGTGGCACACCGTGTATATGGGTCAGTTGAGGTGCAATACAAGTTATCATTCCTTCATCTGACGTCATCCACGGTAGGGTAGGCAGCAGTGTCAGTCTGTGGCTGTATACAACAGAGTGTGGGAATTCTGGAGGTGCATCTACACACTTACATAACCCGAGGAAGAAATCAGTCTACCTAGACTTATTGAGGGCCAGGGAAAGGCGAAAAGGTAAAGTTTTAACTGTTGTTTGTCTTATTACGTCTTTTCCTAAGTGTGAATAGGAGAATTTGTTTGTCTAGGGTGTGTGTACTGGAAATAAATCAGCATGTACAGCTATGCATGGTTAATCTCTATTTATATAGGACAAATCCAGGCCTGCCCTATGCTTAAAAAAGCACCCACATATTTCACATCCAAGCAGTGAGACCAAAGACATGAGAAAGTTCTAAGTATTCATAGAAAATGAAATCTTTTTAGAAATGACTGCTCTGGGCCGGCCTAGATGCCTGTTGCAGTGGAATATCGAAGACCCAGGGACTGGTTATGTAAGTCAGTCCCAGCCTGCTCCCCAACTATAGTTGCCTCTCCTGGAGGGCTGAGGTTATACAGCAGCCTAAACTCTGCTTGCTGCTGGGCCTGTTTTTTGTTCTTGACAGTGCAGACCCTGTTTTCTCCTGTACTATTTACTTATAGTGTTGTGGATGATGGTTGTACATCTTTGCTATTTTCAGTTTTTGTTCATGAATTACATAGACAGGGCTGCCAACTGTCCTGTATTTCATGGGACAGTCCCGTATTTCAGCCTTAGTCTCATGTGTTCCGTAAAGAGATGAATATATGTAAATGTCCAGTTCTCCTGAGTATTTTTGAGGGTATGTCCTGGAGAAGGCTGATGAAACGTTGGCAGGCCTGCATAGATTCTAAAGGGCCATTCATCAATTTTGGAGTTAATTCGGGAAGGAGATAGGGGCTTAAGTATAGTTATTGCACTGTACATGCTAAAGGAAAGGGGTTGGGGTTTACATATAGAAATCCTACATGTTAAAATGTGTAAATATCAAATTGATGGTCCATAATGTGAATGATGGCCACACATATGCTCAAATTATATAGATACATACATTTTTGTGTTGATGATTAAATGAGAAAACATGATGGGTATTTTAAATTCAAACTGCATGTGGATACTGCAATATATATACACCGTTCACTACCAGGTTACTTTATATATTCTTATGCGCCAGATGTTTACTAGGGTATGACTAGTTGGTTTAGGCTAGTGTAGAGATGTCGTAGTTAAATGTTTTTTTCTGTGATTCAATATCCTTGTTTACGAGTCTGGTGGTTGATACCTAAGGACAAGGGGAGGTAAAAGTTTTTTCCATATTATAATATCGAAATATATTTTATGGCTTGCACTTGTTGTCCATTTTCTATTTAGTGATGTTTATTTCACTATGAAACATATTATAGTTTGCCTTAATGTTGAACGATTTACAACCATAAGAGTTTTGCAACATCTTATATCAATGAACATAATGTGTTGTCTACATTATAGTCAAAATTATATATGTCTTAATGGTAAGATCAGATTAACAATAATTATTGGACACAATAACAGCGCATAGTTATTTGGTTATAAAGGCAAACTGAACTAACACACTTATTGGCCACTAGGGATGGGAGCGAGTGCTGCCACCTGGACTTCAAGTGAGCCACAGGGCTGCAGACTGGAGAGTGGTCAGTCAGGTACCAGCCGCCACCCAGCCAAGAACTTTCATAGAATTTTTTTTCTTTAGTTTGTTAGGGGCCATTATTGGTTCCAGGTTGCGACATTCTGTGTTTACCAAGTGTAGAATTTATAAGGATAAAAAACAGGAAGTTTGTTTTGTTTTCATTGTAAGACTATTAACAAATTATGCTCTATAGTAAGACTATTGAAAGAGTATGCTCTATAGAGCATAATATCTTACAATCTTACAATAAATACAAAACAGTTTTGACAAGAAAAGCAAATATAGAGTTTAAAGGTAAATAATGTGAATACATGAAAATTCATGGGAGACGTTCAACCATTTGATAGTGCTGTATATCTTTTTAGATGGCAGGGGCAGAGTTTCTCTCCTCCTCACTCAGGGAATTGTTGATAAATCAGAGACCTACTTTGATGAAGAAAATAAAGCCTACTGAACTATTTTGGGCAACATTAGTGAAACACAGAGTTTTAACTAATGAGATGGTTAAAGAAATCAAGGTGAGCATTATTTCCAGAATAGAAACATTGTCCTCAGAGGTACATTCTATGTTCCAAGTTGCTGTACTATCCAACCCAGCTGGAACAATTCAATATGTATGATACAGAAAATATAATAATTGGTTTAACTTTGCAGAAAAGGTAAAATGTAACAGATGAATTTGCTGTCATTTGCTCACATTCTTGTTTAACCCCTGATGGCAAAAAAGTTAAAAACAAGTATTACATGATATGAATTATGTAACCTTTATATAATTTTTCTCCTTCTTTTTAAAAACATATGTGCTTGTACAATATATTACATTAAACAAAACTATTTTGTCAAAATGTTTATGTATTCCTTCCATGTTAACCTAGCGAGGTGGACACAATACAAATGAAGAGCAGGTCTACGAACTCATTGATCACCTGCTAAAAGGGACAAACGAGAGTTACCAAGGGTTCCTGGAAACACTCTCAGAGACTAACCAGAATTTCTTGGTGACAGAACAAGTTGAGGAAGAAGAGCCTCATCTACAAACAACTGTTAGTACTTCCCAGGTTGGTTGCATTATCAATCACACATAGTATTCAAAGATGTATTTCCACACTGCATATTATCTTCTTTGCTGAGAAGCTCCTTGATTGGCCCGTTAAGACATGGTTGCCTAGGCCTCTAAAGGCCATCACTTATGGAATATTAGAATCATGGTATTAGTCATATTATATCTAAATGGCTATAAGTTAGCAGAAATCAATACACATTACTATTAGGCTTAGGGGTGCCACCCCTAACTTTTTCAACATGCTGATGATAGAGGCCCTTTAATTTCTCATTTTTGTATTAAAAAGCTCTTCTTTGTTAGAATTGGTTGATGAAGGCATTTCATAGAACAATTCATTGCCATTGTTATATTTTGATTGAAGCAATTACAGATTTTGCATTTTGATTGAAGGAATTACAGTTTAATTAAAGGCAATGTAAGAAAGAACATGATATTCCAACACTTTCCATAAGATAAACAAACTTTATTGATTGAAGATGGGCTGTTATCAGGAAGTAATTATATTATGGCTGCACAAGATATTCCTGGATGAGCTCTTTTACAGCAAACAAGTTTCTTTACATGCAATGTATAACAAAGCCTTGACACTTGGCACTTTCAGACATTAGGTAGAAGTTTATTGTCTGATGATACCAAAGAGCTTTTGGTGACCAAAACGCCTGATCTTATGAAAAATATCAGACCCTCTGCCATATTTTGGGCTACACTAGTAAAACACAATGTGATATCAAACGAAGAAGTGGAAGAAATCAAGGTAAGGGTGAAGTAAGACATTTCTGCTTCGTTTTTAAATTCTAACCTCAGTGCCAAAGCAAATGCAGAAAAAGGTTTTAAGTTCTAAATAATGGTGTTTTAGCAGCATTCTCAGTAAATTATGAACCAGACCAATACAATTTGTACCCAGTCGTTAAGAAATTATAATTAATAAACCTGAATTAGCAGGTCCTTCAATAATTATGATGATGAATGCCTCATCAAGCATACAGGCAAGGAACTAGAATGTTGTGCATTTATGTGCAAGTTCTGTTATCTTCATAATTCAAGTCCCCAAAATAGGAGCAGGGGGCAGCAGCACAGGACAGCCTGGACTCCCCTTCCCTGGATCTGCCCCTCCTCATTCCCATATTGATTGTTCTAGCATAATCTCCTCGTCCTATGGGCTTGGAGGTTGTAAATGTTATATAGCATAACCTCCTCCTCCACGGAGGTTTATCTTGACTTGTTTTTACTATTCTCTAATGCAAATGAACTGTATATATAAGGTGAAAGAGCAGTTGTTTCAATTTGCCATTATTCCAGCAGGGAGGCTTCAGGCAAGATGCACAACAGATCTTTGAACTGATTCAACACTTGCTAAGAAGAACTACTGATTCATATCAAGGTTTCCTGAAAACACTATTGGAAACAAATCATGCTTTTACCATTTCCCAAATTCTTAAAGATGACATCCAAGACGCATCACCATCATCATCAAAAGTTTGCAAGGTAAGCAGTCAAGTGCAATATGGACCTCCACATTAGAAAAGAGTCCTTTATCAGTCATACTGACTATAGTACAATATATGACTATATGCTCAATATGTTTTGAAGTATAACAATATAGAAATACTTTTGAATTTCAAATTTGTTTCATCTGATTATAACTGTTGAAAGAAAAAGAAAAATGAATCTTTGTACTGAGTGCTTGTTCATTTACTATGTAAGTGTAAAGAATGTGTGGGTTTGTTTTTTTTATAGATAGCAGACATACATTAAACAATTGATCTTATTTAGGTTGAAGAAGCCAAGGGTGCACTAAAAAACGAGAAGAAACATCTTTTGGAGAAGAAGACTGATGCTCTGAAGAAGTATCTCAAAGTGACTGATACATTCTGGGAAACCCTGCAATACAACCATGTTCTGTCTCAGTTTGAGATTGAATGTTTCAAGGTACAATTTACATTGATATAATGTAAGAAAATAGGTTGTTAATGTATTTTTAACTATTTGGGTAGCTGTTCGATGAATGTTCTAGCCAAGGATGTGAAGTTGTAGAAGGCCCTTGTAATTTTGCACAGTGTCACTGAATAGTATGAGAATGTCACCAGTTGTGCCTGTAACACACACCTGCCTAGGCAATGCCATTTACTGATAAAGAGTAAATACCAACATCACTGATGTAATATAAGTTAATCATACAGATCTACATGGTGTTTTATTTCTTCAGGAAAATTCCTCACCTAAAGGGCAGATTCATGATCTTCTGGAATATCTCAAGACAGGGACCAATAGGACCTATCGGGGTTTTCTGTATGCCCTCTCAGAGACAGGCCAAAGGCATATTGTGACTGACATCCTTGAGGAGAAAGTTCCTGATCTAACACAGTCTGCTCTCCAAACCCAGGTACAAAAATACCTAAAATATTAATTTGATACTGTACGTTTTTTTTTTTAAATCCAAAGATTGAGCCAGCCGGTGCCCCTTAGTACAGGCAGGTACTGCCGGGCATGTGGAGTAGGCTGTAGTTAACTTAAATCTGTCACCATGTATCTGATGTCTCTTAGTAGGTACTTAACCCAGTCACAGGGGTCCCAACCAGGACAGAGTGGTCAGATATAACAAATAAAGGCCAAGGAATACATATCAGCCTCACACTTTGGACAGCCTGAGTTCACAGGTTGTCCCAGTTCACATGGGTGGACCAAGATTTTGTGACTTCCATGTTTTCTTCTGTTACCTCCAACCTGATTATTGTCCAGCAGTTGGACACAACTTGTATTGCTTATGATTTACTTAAAACATAATGGTTCAGTATACTCGTGCACCCCTATTGTGTGACACACTGACCAAAAATCAAGAATATTAGTAGTTTGCAGTCTCATTATTCAATATATATCCAATATCATTGATTAGCTAATTAATTTTTTTGTCCAATTGAATAAAGCTTAAAAAGATTATCAGAGTTAGAAGCTGTAAATATATTCATTTATAAAAGGAGATGGAATCCTCTGTTATGATATTTTGGAAAGTGGATGTTACATTGTTCCTTTCTCAATCAGAATTTTGCCTTCTCAGGAATCTGAAAGTAGATTGCTTGATGCTGAGAAACAGGAACTTTTGAGAGAAACTAAACCTAAGCTTCTGCATAGGATCAAGCCAAATCCTCAACTCTGGACCGCTTTAGTCAAACATGGTGTCATTTCTGAAGAGGAGAAAAGTGACATTACAGTAAGTTCTTTTAAACAATGTGGTGCTTTGGAAATTATGTTTCCAGTTCAAAGTCAAATGTTTCATTATACCATTGAGTTAAACATAAGATGAGAATTTTAATTCAGCAAATTAAAGAAACAGGTACTTCATTTCAAATAAGAACTCTTTGGTCCTTCAACACTTACATGATACCACCATAATTCATATCAATGCTTTAATGAGAATGATTGAAAAAAGCCGACTTGAATACTTTATGCTCCAGGGTAAAAAAATAGCGTACAAAACATTCCATTAACTTAGTTTGGGCTGAGTACAATCCAAAGAATGGTTGATCCCTCAAAACTCACTTTGATTGCAAGTAGTTTATAAAACAAATGTGTCTAATTTGTTGGAATAAACACACCACAATTAAGTGTTATTGCTGAGAATAACATAATAATTATTTCAGATGCATTAATAAACTTTCCTTTGGTCCTAAACATCAGACATCTCAAAGACCATGCTCTGAGCAGGTCAGCCACCTTCTCTCTTATCTAAGAACGATGGGTCACTACCAGGGCTTTTTGCATGCACTTGTTGAGTCTGGCCACACAGAGGTGGTGACAAATATCTTGAACGAGGATATCACCAGGTTAAGTTCATCCCTTAGAGCATCAGGTAAGTGTTCACAGTGTGTATATGGTCATTTGTTGGAATACCCCTCACAGTACAAACGCATTTGATATAACATGATTTTCCTGTATATGTGTAGCATTATATGTACAAGATATATATCTTAATATCCTTTCAAAATACTTATAAACATGCTGTGACATATTGTTTCTTTAAGAATGCAGTCAATTATTCCAAATTTACATGTCTTGCCTTTCCACATGGTGCTGAGCATTCCTGCTTGGCATTACACCTATGAAGAATTAATTTCAATCTGTAACAGATTTCTTCATTATTTCATGTATTCCATAGGATTCCCATCTGCCAATAAGCATCTAAATGAAGCCATTAAGCATATGAAGAGGAAATACCTGGACAGATCACCAAGCTTTAACCAAGGCACACGTGTCAGAAACTGGAGTTTGTACACACCTTTGGATATAGATGTGAAAGACAATGAAAACCAAAGGAAAAGGTTTGTAATTTTTCAGACGAACTATAAAATTATGATTTGTTTTTGTTTCAAAGCAAATACTCTGCTGATAATAGTACACATTCAGCATTTCATGAGTATTTGTAATTTTTAAATTGCACATAATTTCAAATTTTCTATTGATTACTATACATCAGTGATACTCTAATATTTCTTTGCGTCCAACATTAAAGTATTTCAATGCAAAGCATAGACACCTGTGTATGCCATGCTTGCAGTAATGTATAATATATAGCAGGTGATTTTGGATCCATCATGTATCAATTACCATTATTTAGTTTGTGTATTATAATAGAGTGAATGGACTCTCCTGTTCATTTGATGGGCTGTATTTCATAAACTTAACATACTTTGAACACTTGTTATATTTCCTCAGGGAATTTTTTGTGTGGGCATGCAGCCATTTACAGATGTCATAGAACTTGAAGTTGATGTTGAAGTTCAATGGTTGTGTTTTAGTTGAGTTTAATGCTACAATATGTTAAACATTTTTATCAAATCTCTTTCAATTACTACTAGCTGGAAACCTACTTTCTTTGCAGATGTAATGCTATGTCAAACATTCTTACATTTGAACAAAGATGTAAGCATTTTAGCTTAGCAGAAATTAATTGTCTTTTTTCCCGCAGAAAAATAACTGAGGATGAAATCATGAATGAAACTTCTGAGTTGCCGGTTCAAGTGCTGAGTATAGGTGAGGCAGGAGCTGGGAAAACAACTTTGTCTAAAAGACTTGCATGGCTTTGGGCAACTAATCAACATTCAACTCCAAACCTGGCAAAAATAAAGGCAGTTATCTTTGTAACATCTGATGAAGAAGCAGACACTTTACACCAAAGTATGCGCAATGCAATTCCTGGTAAAAAGGTCTGCAAAGATGTCATAATGGATCTATATGAAGATGAACCAGAATCTGTGCTATTAATCATTGAGGCACTTGATCAGTTCCAGAATGGATGTGTGATTAATGACATTATTCAAATGCTGAAAGATCAGGCTACAAATGTGTTTTTGACCATAAGGAAAGATTCTTCGCGTGTGACCCCTGAATTTACTTCACTGTTTCATCAGACTCTTGAGCTTCATGGTTTCAACCAAAAACATAGTGCTGAATATGCAAGAAAATTCTTTAAAAAAATGAAAACTTTTGATAAAGTTGATTTTGAGAAAGAAAAAGTTTCTGGCAAATCAAATGAACTTGATAAAGCAGATGAATTCATTGATATTATCAAAGACAAGCCAAAGATATTCAGAAGCCCCCTCAACCTCTCACTTGCCTGCCTCCTCTTTTCAGAGGGTGAGTTAAACATCTCAGATATGACTGAACTTACAGAGGTCAAATTGTATACAATGCGAGAAAGAAGAGTAATAGAACGAGAGTTCAAGAAACGAGGCATCATCCATGGTGTTGACATTACAAAAGAACTGAGCAAAATTCACAAGATTGCTGTGTACCTACAACTCACGAATAAATCAATGTGCTCACAGGCTGATCTTGGATCCTGCAACATTAATTTGCAATCACCTGCTTTGGTATTATTTGAGAAAAAGGTTAAGTACACAGCAAAATATGGCGAGGAAGAAAGCTGGACTTGGCCACACTCTCGGCTATACGAGTTTGATGTAGCAATGGGTTTAGCTAGTATGGAAGGTTTCAAGGACAGTCAATGGATATATTGGCTTGCCTCCAGACCTGATCTCAATTCAGTTGCCAAGCTAGTAGTAGCTGTTCTAAGAAACTCTGAAAAGCATGAAGACATCAAAGCTCTGACAACAGCTACAGTTTTTCTGCAGAGTAGTAGTAAATGTTCTGCAAACTCTGATTCAGATGATCACCAATGCAACTTGATAGAAAGTTTAAGGACAAGTACAGCCAAAATTTGTCTGAATGATTACTTTTATAATGGAGAGAATGTCAATCAAATAAAGAGTTTGGATCTCCCTTTGCTTAATGGATCATATAAATGCCAGGGTAGTCTATTAGAGGACAATGTGGCTCTCTTTCAACATATTCAACAGTGCTGGGAGATTGGATCACTTGAAAAGGTGGACAAGGACTACATTCTGCATTCACAAGAAGTGTTACTTCCTGCAATTGATAGGTTCCTAGTATACTATTTTAATCCATATCAATAGGCTAGCTCATTCTAGATATATCAGATATGCTGTGAAACTAAAAAATATTATGTTGAGTAGCCAAGAGACAACACAATCGATCTTACTGAATTTAAGTTCATAGAATTATGGAGTATGTTGAATTGAATTTAATGTATATTGAAATGAATCAATACTCCACCCACTACTTGCTTGAGACTAAAAGATATATTTCATCTCGTCTGATACTTATTGTGGGATAAATAACTCTTACCAACTTAACCAATGAGCGATTGTAGCTAAGTATGGAATTACAATGATTGTTTTTATAGCCTTGTTTTAAATTGGGTTATTATGGTTAACAAATAAAGTTCATGTTTCAAATGAATTATATACATGAAGACAAACTATGATTTTATTTTCACTTGTATCCAATATTTGATCTAAAGAGTATTTATATTTTTTCATAATGTCTGCCAATTACATTATCATTTGGACAGATCCCAGCCTGGATGTCTGCACATAATGGTGAATCATCCAAACGATTGTCAGGAAATCCTGACATCTTCAAACTACAAAGATATCTGTGAATTACACATTCATGTTGGATTGCCTATAGCTGTTGACCAAGATGACAACTGCTGGCGACAAGAGTGGAATGCATGCATCCATAAAATATTCAAGACCTGTCATCCAGCTATAGTTTGTGTTCATCATGCTGCTATTTGTAGCATAACCGAAGATGTAATCAGTCTTGTGAACCAGAACAAGTATCTAGTCCAACCTTCTGACAGGGATTGGTACATTTGGTGGAGGTGAGCTACATTTCTGTCAATCTTGATATCATAAAAGAGCTTTTATGATGGTACCTTTGACATATATCTAACAAAAACTATATTAGGAAAAGTATCTATTATTTTCCTCTTGTCACAGCTAGTCATGAAATAGGCATCAGTATAAGGAATTAGTTCATGTGTCTCTACCTAAATCTTCCTAAAATGGTGACCACTTAAACACTCCCTTTTAAGAAATGGAACCATAAGAACACACTTGACAAGATGAAACAGTAAAACAAACTATTGATTAATACTACCAGTTCAACTTAAAATCTAACTAAACTAAAGGAAACTGAGTGTACATGCACTCAACTGTTGAATTCACTGAACTATAGTTGAAAGGGGAGACTGTTAGTCCCACCCCACTAAGGATGTAATCTCTCCGAAATGTATGAATAATAGAACTGAACTTCACAGAATACATAACGATGTGTAGCTCAAAATTAGCTGAGCTTTCCTAAATTCCTGGTTTTGATCTTTTATGTTTTTCCTAATTGATTATGCTTCAAAAATTGATAGAAAAATGCACAAGAAAATAAATCCATCCTTAGATATGGGATATATTGATATTCATAATCCATTCATGTAGACTCACCTTTAGTTTCCCCAACCCTAACATGACTGTTGTGCATGAATCCCTTCTTTAGTGGTGACAATATGGAAATATCACAGAGACTGATCCCTGGAGGCACCAGGTCAGCAATCATCACAAGGACCTGAGTAGATGAATACACAGTAGAAGTCCACAGAATCACTGATATGATGATGGTTGATGCAAATGAATGTGTTGGAATATCTGTACTGGTGGTCAATGTGGGATTTGCTGCTTCTACATTTTATCATGGACCTCAACCTGATGAACCACATGAAAATTGGCAAGACAGCATCCTGCACATTGTACAAACATGGCAACCAAAACAGAAACTTGTGGTCAGAAGTATGAATTCAGACCCTTTGAAAGGGGCTTTAACAGATGACTTTCTTGAAGTGATAAGAACTCAAGATATTGATGCATATGAATACAAAGGACAATACCTCTTACAGCAAATGTAATTAGACATTTTACAGTAAATCTTAGTATTTGGTATAGCATTGCATCACAAGTTTGTTTCTTTGCTGTTATTTCCTTTAATGTACTCTGTGACTTGAGATTCAATCTATATCAGATGTATAATTTTCTGGAAATAATTGAAACTAACTTTTTATCTACCAAATGCTTTATATCAGAAGGGAGCAAAGATCTGAATTTCTCTTTTGTTAACTAGATATCAAGGACATAAGATTAATAACTTTTTCTGGTAAATTTCAGAACCCATTTCACATAATCAAGTTAGATACAAAGAGTAAAAACGTTTAAGTGACAAATCGGGTCTTCACATCCACTCTTGATCATTCCTATTTGACTCCTTGAATTCACTTAATTCATGATCATCGTCACAGTGCACCAAAATTGACAATCATTGATTTAGTAGTTCTTTTAAATTATGCTTCAATTATAAATTAGTATTCTTAATATGTAATAAAAGGAAGCACTCCTGTGGTTATTAGCTACTTTGGATCAACATTGCTATTTTTGTACCATACCTCCTTATACATAATTTTCCTTCCAGATTTTTTTTTTTTTTTCAAAATCAATTTGAAATTTTTTTCTTTAGAGTTAGTTTAACTTGACAAAATATATCTAAGTTGCCAATTTGAAAGAAACATATATTTGTTATATATCTTTATTGTAGGATTTCCCCATGCAAACTCCTAAGGGACAGTGGCATTGCAACTATCTACAAATCAGGAGCTGTGAATTATGTAAGAGTAACCAATCCATTAGACATATTCCTGATCACACACAACAATGCAATTATAGACAGAAAACAAGAACTCTGCTTCATCCTTCCAAAAAACTAACATTTTTCATCAACTGAATCAGAGTACCTGCAAAACTGTATCAAACACATCCTGACTGAGTTCCAACCTGAGGGGTTATTTATAGTGACTCAAACTGATGACTGGTACATTTCCAGTTTGGAGAATTCAGAATTTCAAAAATTGTTACTGACATGTGGCTACAGGGTTCATCTTAAGGAGAACAGCATTGAAGTGAAAAGGCAGGTACAACTGTATTCTTCTATACTTTTCAATTATGAACATATTGTTCAGGATTGTTATGGAAACATTACTGAAAAGCAATAATGAGAATAATCTGTATATCTTTAAGTCTTTATATAATATTTGTTAACCTCAACTTCATACTCAAGCAATATTAGGATAATTTCAGTATTGCACCACAAAAATGCTTGGCTATGTAAATACATTAAGCTGCCTGCCAAAGTTGTAAAGGAAATGGTTAACATTGTTGATTATGATGTTGATGTTACTAGTACTAGACATGTTGACCATGCTGTTTATACTTATACCCATAGAGAGTTAATATTGTGTGATTATTGATATGTATGACAAATGCAAAGCTGTCTTGTGTAGCCCACCTTTCTTATTCTCATAGGAGCTCCCTGCTTAACATGTGAAACTCTTTTGGTAAGGTTTGTGTTATGTCTATGTCTTGAGGAGTTTTTTTTCCAATTACCACTTTTGTGAAAATCATAATTGAATTACAGAAGGCAAATTGCAGGTAGATACGGAGGTAGATAAATATAAAGTACACTGTGTGTCTGGGAGACCCAGTTGCATCCATGATTTGGGGTGTGTGACAAAGGTACTGGTGAATGAAAACCACCTGCACATATTCTTCTTATATAGTCCAACCACAGACAGCTCTGTTATGTTATACATTGACCATTGTCTGCCTTCTGCGACAGTTTCAGAGCTGTTTGAGGGAGGACTGTATAACTCAGGTCACAACATTAATGACTGTGTAACTTAGTCAAAGAAGTGGGTTTCTTCATCTTGTGGAAGAAGGTGACTACTCATGAAACTATCTGTTGACAAACACAGATTCAGTACATATGGGTTTGAGCCTGCCTATAACATATTCAAGATTAAAAAATTGATCAGTGAAATTGAATTGGGGGGTAATAAGAAGGATTTGGAGAATTTGGGTGGCCTGATAATAGATTACCAAATGTTTGCATGTGAATCTTGTATAGCATTAGGGTATTAGCCTTTTGTTTTAAAGAACACACATTGACTCCTAGGCTAAACAATGATCGTTTTCGAGACCATCTTTTCTCAATACATTATTTGAATTTTCATCAGGTTTGAGCCAGGATTTCAGCAGTTAAAGGTAAGTGACTCTGGCAGATCTGCATTCATCATTAAACCTGACAATCATGAAGCAATACTTGAAGTCAGCCAACCAAGTGACTGCATGGCATTTCAGAGAGATCACATACAATATGATCAGATACTTTCCATTGACCTAATTGTTGGATTCAAATTCGCATCATCAATCAATGGACCAACAGAGCCTGAGTCCCCTGGGTTATGGCTAAGAGCAATACACCACCTCCTGAACACCTACCATCCTGCTTACTGCTTTGTTCATACTGGAGGTACAGACACTGGTCTCAATGAAGAAGTCAAAATACACCTAGAGAGTGGAGACAGCTACATTGGTTTCTTTGATAATGGCCATCAGAAGCTTTCCCTAAGAAGGTGAGTCATCACATTTAAATAAACTTATACTTATAAATGTTAACTGTTTTGAAGAGAATGGTAAATGTACATACTTTATGCTCAACCAAACCCTGTCACACACTTCTTGAGTATTGATATAATTTCATGATTGAATATTTGTATATGAATCTCATGAAGCTTTTGCTGTGCTATCAGCCTTTTGTTTGTCATCATCAAGTCATAAACTATACACTGAATTTTCTGAAGACCATCTTTTGTCAATGCTGTATTTGGATTTTCATCAGGTTGGAGCCAGGATTTCAGCTGGTCAGAGTCAATGGCTCAGGCAGATCTGCATTTATCACTAGCACTGAGGATGGTCAAGTTACATTTGCTGTCAGCCAGTCAAGTAACTGCTTGGCGTTTCAGAGAAAACACATCCAAAATAGGCAGATACTTTCCATTGACCTATTTGTTGGTTTCAAATTTACATCATCAATTAATGGACCAACAGAGCCTGAGTCCCCTGAGTTATGGCTGAGAGCAATACACCACATTCTAAACACCTACCACCCTGCTTACTGCTTTGTTCATACTGAAGGTACGGACACTCTCCTGGATGAAGAAGTCAGAGTACAACTAGAAGTTGGAGACAGCTACATTGGCTTTTGGGATAGTGGCCACAAGAATCTATCCCTAAGAGTGTGAGTATTCACATTTCCAGAAACAGAAACATAGTTTAGCAGGGTTCCAGCCAAAAGTATGAGCAAGACATCACTGAAAGCATTGACAATGAAATGCATGTTTTCAATTATTTTCATTTACATTTTTGATCAGATGATAATAACAAATGTACATACTTGAGGCTCAACCAAGCCCTGTTACACACTTCTTAAGTTTTAATATAATTGCATAATCATAATCACATACAGAATTTCAGTATTATAAGCCAATTATTCTAAGGGGTAGGCTTAAACTCAGTTCCCAAAGAGTGACTCTTTCTGAGACCCTATTTTAACAATGCATTATTTGAATTTTCATCAGGTCAAAGCCAGGATTTCACCAGATAAAGGTCCATGGCTCAGGCAGATCTGCATGTATCATTAAATCAAATACCTAGGAGTAAAGATTGACTGCTGTTTAAATATGAAGAGTCACTTTAATAACTCTATCAAACTTTGTACTCACAAATACCATCTACTGAGACTTTTATGGCCATATATCACCACCAATGCAGCAACCTGTATTTTGAAAAAGTATGTTTGTGAGTCCTTGATTATGGATGAATGTTTTTAACTCCAGTACCGCATAATTTATTTGATAGTTTACAAATATTACAGAATAGGGCTATTAGGTTGTGTCTTGAATTTAAGGATCCTAGGGATGTGTCAATGACCTGCATAGGGTGGTAAACTTAAAAAAGGTCCATTTCAAATGCACCATTCAGCTGCTTTTGCACGTCTGAAAAAGGTTCCAATCAAAAAGATTAACTCTAGTAAACCATGACCATGCTACATGTCACAATGACGGATGGAGAATCTCTTTACCCGCCCCCAGAAATAGAACGGTACAGACTGCCCTGGGGCCCAAATTTGGAACTCCCTCCTCCTATTACAAAGATGACAAATAGAGTTGAAATGTACATTCAAAAGAGAAATCGAAAGCTTCCTGGTGAATGAAGAGCCTAAACTAGAAATCCAAATTTAATTTTATTATTATGCCACCCTTTTGGCCATGACAAAATTATGATCTCGGAATCTGTTATATGAAAAACACAACCGTACACACTTTTACTCTAATTAGTAAATGCTTCACCCTTAATGGTCTTTAAAACAAGTGTTCAGTAAAACCTATGTGAGGTAGGATTTGTCACTTTATACTTACTGTTATACCTGAAGTTGTAGAAACTTGTTTTCATTTTCACCCCATACATCATCATAACATTATAGTGTAACATACTGTACGATGATCGAGTCTATTGCTTTTTCTCATTCCGTTTATTTTCCTGCACCAGCCACTAATATGTACAGCAACATTGCTGGGCAGTGCAGGAAATCAGACATCTAGTTTGAAACCTGCTCAGTTGAAATAAACCTGTTTGGAAAAAAGACCCGTTTCTGAGACCCCCTCTATGTGATGCAATATTTTGATTTTCACCAGGTTAAAGCCAGGATTTCAGCAGGTAAAGGTCAATGGTTCAGGGAGATCTGCATTCATCATTAGAGCTGAGGATGGTAAAACAAGACTTGAAGTCAGCCAGACAAGTGACTGCATGGCATTTCAGAGAGAACATGTAAAATGTGATTGGGTAGGTGCCATTGATCTATTTGTTGGATTCAAATTTACATCATCAGTCAATGAACCAATGGAGCCTGAGCCCCCTGAGTTATGGCTGAGAGCTATCAGCCACCTCCTGAACACTTACCATCTGGATGAGTGCTATGTTCATACTTGGGGTACAGACATTGGCCTGGATGAACAAGTTAGAGTACAACTAGAGAATGGAGACTGCTACACTGGCTTCTGGGATGATGGCCACAAGAAGCTATCCCTAATAAGGTGAGTCCTCATAAGTTCAGTAGGGTTCCTGCCAAACCTTTGTGCAAGTCACCACGGGAGGCGTTGACAATAAAATCCATATTGTCAATAAATTGTCATTTACTTTTTTGATTTAAAGAGAATGACAGATGTATATGGTCAATTCTCACAAAACGTGCCCAATTGACGACAAAATAGGGTCCCAAAAAAAATTTCAGAATGAAATAAATTTGGGTCAATATATTCTTAGTGTATTGGAGTATCTATATATGCAATTGGGAACGTTAATATTAATTATTTATTAATTTGTGCAGATATAAATATCAGGACCCCCACGAACTCTGACAGTGCCCCCATGAACGATGACAGTGCCCCCACGAACTATGACAGTGCCCCCACGAACTATGACAGTGCCCCCACGAACTATGACAGTGCCCCTACGAACTATGACAGTGTCCCCACGAACTATGACAGCCCCCACGAACTATGACAGGCAATTAAACACTAAAAGATGTCAATATGTAATAAGATTAGGCTAAATCTTTATAATCAGTAGCAAAGTATGTATCCCTCCATATTTAATCAGTATAATAATTCAGCATTATCTACTACCAAAATCTTTGTATAGGACTATAAAATATATGCCCCCACGAACTATGACAATGCCCCCACGAACTATGACAGCCCCCACGAACTATGACAGGCTATTAAAACATGCTAAAATTGATATACGATTAAGTTTTAAGTAATTTGTTTTTGTTTTATAGCAAAATATGCAATACTGTGTATGTGTCTGTATCATAATAATATAGCATTCCCTAGATAAAATATTAATCATACAGGTGTAAAGAAAATGCCCCCACGAACAATGACAGCCCCCACAAATTATGACAGGTCAACAAATATCCCAATAACATTAGAAAATATAACCTAATATTTATTTTTTTCAACCAGAAACGTACGCATTAATACATACTAACATATGGTAAAATATAATTAAGCGACACCTAACATGTTTTGAAATATAGCACGATGAGAGCCCTAAGATCTAATACACAAAAAGTACACCACATCATAATTACTCAATTTTTCATATTTTCAACATATTTCTTTAAATATTGAGAGAATATGTGCAAAAGGGAAGTCCTTAATGCAGATATTGTATGGATGGATGGATATACACAAAAAAAAAATAATAATATTTACATTTCTTTCTGATGTAGCCTAATTATAATCCGCCAATTGGGCACGTTTCGTGAGAATTGACCATATGCTTTATCATAACCAAAAAGTGTTGCATACTTCTTGAGTACTAATATGAATGCATAAACAAATGTTTGTATGTGCATCTTGTACAATATGCAGTGTTATTAGCCTGTAGTTTTGCAGAACAGGCAAACAGTGAATGCTTCTTAGATCTTCTTTACTAGATATAATATTTGGATTTTCATCAGGTTGGAGCCAGGATTTCAGCAGGTTAAGGTCAATGGCTCAGGCAGATCTGCATTCATCAGTAGAGCTGTGGATGGCAAAGCAAGACTAGAAGTCAGCCAGCCAAGTGACTGCATGGCATTTCAGAGAGAACACATAAAATGTGATCATGTTAGTGGCATTGTCCTATTTGTTGGATTCCAATTGACATCATCAATCAATGGACCGACAGAGCCTGAGTCCCCTGAGTTATGGCTGAGAGCAATACACCACCTCCTGAACACCTATGATCCTACTGAGTGCTATGTTCATACTGGAGGTACAGACACTGGCCTTGATGAAGATGTGAGAGTTCACCAAGAGAATGGAGACAACTATATTGTTTTTTTGGACGATAACCACAGAAAGCTATCCCTACTGAGGTGAGTATTCAAATTTTCAGGATCAAATATAGCTCAGCAGGGTTCCCCTCAAACTTATCAGAAAGGCACCAGTGAAGGTCAATCCTTAACGAAACCCTGCTTCACACATGTGTGTTCCCTTATGATTGCATAAACAAATGTTTGTGTGTGCATCTTTTATAGTTTGCAATATTATTAGCCCATCATTTTGAGAAAGAGACACAAACTCAGTTCCCAAACAGTAAATGTTTCACGAGATCCACATTAATCAATGCAATATTTTGATTTTCATTAGGTTATCTCCAGGATTTCAGCAGGTAAAAGTCAATGGCTCAGACAGATCCGCCTTCACCATTGAAGCTGAGAATGGTAAAGCAAAACTTGGAGTCAGCCAGCCAAGTGACTGCATGGCATTTCAGAAAGAACACATACAATGTGGTCAGGTAGATCAAATTGAACTCTGTGTTGGATTCAAATTTACATCATCGATCTATGGACCAACAGAGCCTGAGTCCCCTGAGTTATGGCTGAGAGCAATACACCACCTCCTGAACACCTACCATCCTACTGAGTGCTATGTTTATACTGGAGGTACAGACACTGGCCTGGGTGAGGAAGTCAGAGTACAACTAGAAAGTGAAGACAGTTACATTGGCTTCTGGGATGATGCTCAGAGAATGCTTTCCCTTAGAAGGTGAGACTGCATGTTTGAAGAGAAAATACTACCTCAGGAGACTTCCTGTCAAGCCTATGCTAAATAATAAAATGTTGTAGAGAACATCCAACTAGACGATGGCTTGGTGTGGACTTTGATATTTATCAAGACATTAAAAGTGGTTGAATTAACATGTTTCGGATTGTTACATCCTTCATCAGCTATATGCTATATGCTATATAATACGTTGGAATTTGTTACTTGTTGCTTCTTTTTTCATAACAGATGTATTAGCTAATGCTACGTATAGACATTTGCCTCAAACTATTTTAAGGCTGCTAAATATTCGTTTGCCTATATGAGAGGACCTTTTCAAATTGTATGAGATGGGTGTATTATAGAGAGTGGATTTGTATATAGTTTGAATTGAGAACAAGGTGAAATGTCAACTACACTAGGATCATCATATTGATGTTTGTTAGACCTTTTTGGTTACCTATACAGTTAAACAATGTTCACAGAAGGTTTCCCCATATGTCACATAAATGACTTTTGGAGGATAACAATGGTATGTTCTACATATTATCTGTATATGTTTTTCTTTCTAACAATACAAAATATATCTAATGCAATTGATTGTCCTATAACTATATTGCATGTGTAATGTGATTGAATGATAGGTCAGTGATCCTGTTTTTCCACTTCAGTTGAGACATTAATTGATATGTTAGAAGTTTCCTAAGGTAGTATTTTGCCTTGGTTAACCACATCTCCCTGTCATCTAGAGAGATTTAATAGCATAAGAAGGTATCATTTAGTCAGGATGCTTTTCACTATCCCAATTTGAATGTACAAAGTCACTTACAATACGTTTTTTTGAATAAGTAAAGAAATTTGATTTCAATAATAGCAATCTGCAATTGGAAACTACATACCATTATCATAACTTGGTGTTCAGGTTAGGGCACATCATATTTATGGTTTACAATACCTGGATTAGCTGATAATGCTTTAATTATAATATATGGCTTTATATTGCAATATGTCACTATATTTTATCAGGTATCTGATGATATCAGTTATGTTGTACTCAATAAGTAAAGACACCTGAAATTAAAAGGGAAATGAAAGAATCACTTTTTTCATTTGTTCATATATCAAACCAGATTTATGACTGAATGTGTATTTGTAATAGAGGTAGTTTATGATTTTGTCTTTGCATTTGCAACAAAATGTACAATGTATCTGTGCAATTATTGGAAAATTACTCAATAAGTTGTGTATACTTACAGTAAAGAAATGGATCACATTTCCTTTATTACTTGAGAAATATGTGATCTAAATAAAACCATTAAATCATTCTTTTTAAATATGTCTTAGATATTTTTGTTACATATGATGTTATCATGAGGATTACTCAGAGAAAGAAGTTACAACCAAATAATGAAAATATTGTTCAACTATTGATTTCAATGAGAAAAATAAGTTTATATCAAATAACAATAGAACTACCAGTATCTTTTGCACTGAGTATATATCGAGAGAAATTAAACAAGTACAGTTTGTGAGAAAAGTTAGATAGAAAATAGTTGAAAAAGCAGGGTACTTATGTTATAAATACTATAGAAATTTGAAACATTATATAATCATTTGGCCATGATTATCTTTATAGATATTTTACAATAGTACGTAACAATGAAACATAAAGAATAAAAGTTACATATACATGTTTTGCTGCATTGCTTTGTTAAAATAATCTGACAGTATTATGGGCAGAGGCAGATCCAGGATTTCCAAAAGGAGGGGGTCAGCATTTTGGCAAAGTACGAAAAATACCTGTATTCACAAACATGCATGCAACATTTCCCCCTGTTTGCCTAGTTTAGGGGACCACCGAAAGGAGGGGGTCAGGACCCCCTGGACCTCCCTCTGGATCCGCTCCTGATGGGAATGATATTCACTGTATGTCAATGAAATAGAATTAAAAAGATCTGACTTTGGCGATGGAAGTGTCTGAAAGCCAGTTGGAGCAGAGGACAATGCCTTTGAAACTAGTACTTAATGAGGTTGGCATCAAATAGGGTACTTCAAAACATTCTGTCTTGATAAAGCCATACCCTTGAAAGGCCACAAACTAAAATATAATGTCAAGTATCTGATAATGATTCCTATGGTTCGCAGTGCTGTAATGCTATCTGGTGTGCAGTTCAGATTGTTGATTGACTTTGGAGATACTTGCAATACAACAAACATGGAATCGAGGGATAAGTTGATCAAATGGAGTTTTGTTCTGACCATGCCATTGACGTATGCACCATTCCAAGTGTACTCTTCTAAGCTGATAGTAATAAAAATGTGTTTGGAGGATAATAAAACAACAGGAGAACTTTTAGTTGTGGAGAGCCCAACACTGCTGCCATTATCGCAAACCATTGCTGAGCTATTAGGAGTCTACATGTTGGTTTATGCTTTGTAGATAATAAAATGTTAAATATACCCAAATATAAGCTGAATAATTATTCAATGCTAATTCTCCATTATGTTAAAATAAAAGAAATATATGTAAGTATGAATAAAAATGTGCATGCTTCAGTTTTGTGGGTTGTCAGCACATGTCGCTGCATACATCTTTACTTAGGCTAGTATGCAGCTAAGATATATGAAAAAGGTTTTCAATGGTAGGGAGAGCTGATCTTTCCAGTATGTAAGTTATCCATGACCTACCTCTGAATTAAAAAAATACAAACTTGAACATGGAAAAAATAAAATCCCTAGAATTTTCCTTATGTTTGTCAGACACAATTTCTCTCTCAAAAATATATATAGATAAATGTTATTGACATACAATCGATATTTTATGGAAATCTACTGAGTGCTAGCTGTGTATCCCTCTTTTGAAAAAAATAACTTATGGCACATATCCTGACATACTTCACATCATTAGAAAGTTGATATGTTTCTCTTTTTGATTACATACATGACTGCGTGATTATGAGTGCATGAGAAATATCGAAATCATGAATTTCAAATTGATAGTTTCATTTAATTTTTCTGGACAACAATATCCAAAAAAAGAAGTTATTGATCTGAAATTTTGGATATGCCTTCATATGATTCTCCTGTGGGGGTTGAATGTCTTAGATTTTTAATTTGGGGTTTAATCCTTGCCAAAAAAAGGTAACCTTTTTGTATTTTTGCTACACTGAGAAGAAGCTTGAAAATGGATATTAAACATTTTAAGGTTATAATTATGTTTGTTAGTAGCTGACATACTCATTATAGTTTTTAATCCCTAAAAAATCTAGTTTAAATTCTAAGTCTTCATATCCTACATGTTACATGTGAGTTATACACAATTTGTATGAAGTAACCACTTAGAATTGAGGGTGGGGAGAATAGGGCACTGTCCTCCCTTATCAGTCTCTAACTTGCCTCAAGAAGTTTCCATGTTACTGCACTGAGCTAGTGTAAATGCTCCTTTATACATTTAAACTGATGGCTGGTTAACACATTAAGTGTGAAGACAGTTTTAGCAGTTGAGGTTGACCTGGGTCCCTCAGTTGTAAGCGGTGCAATACCACATTCCTCAGACTACTTCACTTGTAATGTCTGTATTCCATTAGATGGTTCTACTTATCAGTAGGTTGGTAATAAATGGCTTCTCACCTGTAATACAATTAATGAAAACAGTCAATGTTGCTATGTACGTTCATATTTAATTGATCATCAATATGTTTACCCAAATATCCATATATCTGTATCGAAGACCCTTGAGCAGTGCCACATGTCAATAATCACTTGTTTGATAAGTTAAATTTTTTAATTTTGTGTATGTGCTAAATTGAAGGCCCCTAATACCTTTAAAGGTACTTGAACCTATCCCAGCCCTGCCACCTGGTGCATAACTGTGAAACCCTCTATGTGCTATTTACATACTGCTGCTACACATAAACAGTGTGTCAGTTATTACAATGTGGATGATAGGGAAGTCTATGATCAAAACGATAAAACCCTTTGATTTTTTTACAGGACATCAATAAGATCAATACATAAAATGTGTAGAAATTTCAAGAATAAAACACGACAACTTTTTTTCTGGGATTCTTGACATTTAAAAACTCAGGTTTTTCCCATAGAAACCTATGGTAAATACCTCAAATATTTACAATCCGCTAACTGAAAAACCAAACAGTAAAACTTGTTTTCCCTCTGGCTATGTATTCCTGAACAAAGAAAATTCTGATGAGGTATGGAAAGAATATCACTACAAGTTAATATCCTGCTGAATAGGCACAAGTACCTTTAAACACGAAATCCAGATATATTCAGTTACAAAACAGCTGGTTCATGGCTTATAGTTATAGGTCAATAATGATTACTCCCCGGGCATGTCAACCTAAAATGTAAATTACTAAACTGAATGATTGACTTATCATTAGTGAATCAAGTTTGTTTTAGACAACAAGAAGAAAAAAGGGAGAGTTTCACATTATTCAAATACTTTATTTTGCACCATGTGGCAACATCACCAAGGAATACAATGAGACATTTCTAACGGACTCATCAGTATCTACACTCTACTGCAAGTAGTAAATCAAGGTATAGTTGAGAACCTGAAAAAGAGAATTTTTTCTGGGAATTGATGATGATCTATAAGCTACTATTTCACCTGGAATAGAAAAATATTACATCCATGTCTAAAAGAGATGTTGAAATTAATCCTGTGATAATGTGACCTGTTTTTGTTATGAGAACTAGACCTTGCCATATGTGTGATAGGTAAATATTGAAATGCATTTCATTTTAAATCTGAGGTGGTCTTTTCTGTCTTAATGCCTATTAACTACAAGGAGTACCTAAGGCGCTTATCTACACTCCCATCTTATGGCATGACTTGAATTGAGACAAGTTATGCATTTGACTAAATGATACTCATATCTACAACTAGATTATGTTAATCATTCAGAGACGTATTTGCTTATTCATGGAGACAGAGCCTCAGCACAAGGTGTTTTACACTAGACCAGCCTCCTGGTCAGAAGACACAATCTCTCTGTCCTTGTGCATGTCTGCATGTCATCTGACATGTGTATAATAATAGACGACATTAATACAGTCAGTTTTCTATTCCACCAAGACACTTACAGAGCAGTTTTGGTCATTGATATATATTTGTAAATACTTCATGTATTCAACAAGAGATGGTGATTCAGTTATACAAAACTATCTTTTAGCTCTCAACAACAGGAACAAGAAAGCACACCTACATATATGTATCAACATGCTCGGTCAACGTCAGGGACAATTTTAATTTATTGCAGTTTATTCTACAGATGATTAAATGGGGAAACATCCAACTCCTTTTGGATTCCAAGGAAAGAAAGCATATAGTTTGATCTTATAACCTAAATATACATTTTTGAATCATATAACTGTGTACACAAATAATATTAACTTCAGTCGAATAGATATAATAATAAGTTTGTTTCAATTGTCAACTCACACTATTACAATTGATAATAAATTTTGGGACAACTAAGTGAAAACAGCCTTATACCGAATATGCCTTATATATATGTATATACGTATATATGTATATATGCAAAAAGATGATAATAAGAAAAGAAAAAGAAAATAATAAGAATGTAGGGTGGGGGCTCAGAGCAATGGTGCCAGCTCCCGGTGCCAGCTTTACATGTGGGTGGAGGTCTTTAAAGCTAGAACATGTCTAAAAGTATGTTTCGTCTAAGTCTTGTGACATGTTTATTTTTGCCGCTATGCATATAGATGATGAACACAAGGTATGTACCAGTGGTTACAGCATTTGCCTCACATGCCCTAGTTGGATTCTGGGCTGTGCTGGAATGCTATAGGCCTGACGGGAGTTTGTCCCTGGGCACGTCCATATTGGAAAAGGGATAGTCCTTATTGGCTGAAAAGTCGCGCTTGACCCCCGAAAGCTATTGGCGTCAAATGACCACGCATGCGCAGACCTAAACTCCCAACTGTGCTATACCTACTGTGTGTCCCATGTGACAATGACAGGGATATCAAAGGCCTTTCAAGGGCCACTGGCTGTTGTCCCTGTCTATGGAATCAGGCACATTAAAGAATACATACCTCAGTAAAAGTGTAGGGTCTCTCATAGATTTGATCATCACTGATGGGTAAAATAATTATTGATACATTTTCAACCAGTTGAAAAACTTTCTTCAGAAAAAATCTTCATTGTCCAATGCTAATTTCAGGGCAGTGAGTACTACTAACATCCAACAGATTGTTCAAACCACAAGGAACATGAGAAGGCAAAACAATAACTTGGGCCCAAAAGTCAAATAGCCACCTCCTACCATCTCCAGTAATTTCTAATCACAAACATACCGAATCAATTTTCTTTTCTATTTCAAATTGCTCTCCAATTAACTGAACTCCATGCCTGTAGACAATGAGATCAGAAACGTCAGCAGCATCTCTCTTTTTGGTACAAATAACTGAGTCTGTACTCAGCGGGGCCTGAACTTGGCAGGAGTAGGGAGCCAGGGCCAGTTGGTTATTCTTTAATGTTGTGGTGCTGTCTCATGTCTAGGTTGCTTCTAAGTTGAATCCTGGATCACAACCTGATCAGGTCAAGTTATTTTTTATGTCAAAATGGATATGCACCCCCCCCCCCCTGTCCCCCGGCCATGTTCCTAAGGTGATGCTGATTTTTGTGGCTGAAAATAATAGACTGCAGCCTATTAATGATTTCAAGAAATTCTGAATGTTCAATTTCTTTTGCATGTGTGATGAATTGCCTATTTCATCCTTAAAGGGTTCCTTGCACATACATTTCCAAACGATTATTTTTTATTTGATTAACTTCTCTTTGGTATTCTAAAAGTATTCCAAAAGAAAGAAATGGAAAACGTTGAAGTATTAGTGAATTATAAAGGGAAGAAGATAAAATTTGGGAATTCCCTAATTTCTGGACTATTAATTCTGTCCTTGCTACGTCATAATAAAGGGAAATCCCATTCAAAATGATTTAGGAATATAAGGTAATTGAATGAATTTAGGTAAGTAAAAGATTCAAGTGTTGATAGAATTAATTATGAATTATGACGCAGCTGGACTGATATGTCATAACGTTTTGATGTCTTTTTTCATACTTTTTTGTTAACTTCATATGGGATTATGGGTAATATCCTCTATAAATACCATGATAAAACATACTATGACATAGGAAATTTCCTATGCTTTCTTATGATACCCTTTTTGTAAAGATTGATTGAAAACTTACCGTGCTACTACATTTTTTTGCGTTTTAAGGTTTAAAAAGGTACCTTTTAGTTCTGAATTTGCTGAACCTATAGCTAGTGACCACCGATGGTAACTCCAATCATCCCTTTGGGTAGTTTGGTGTCCAGCTTGACTCACTTCACACTGATATTGGCAAACACTGTGAAATGATCTTTCTGATTCAACAATGGTTCAAATGGCATGAATTATATATTTGAGAGAATTTAATTTAAACAAATTAAAGACAACAGAACACAGTTTTCGAAGACAAATACAACAAGTTTATTGCACAACAACCTATCTCCAAGGAGATAATGTCCGGTAAACTGCGGGCAGACGCACGGTGCCAAATAGCTGAGCGGGGTGACTTCTAGGAAGAAGGACAAAAAAAACAAAGTGATGGTGTTTTTACAAGTTTTCAGGAGGCTTATTCACTCAGTTTGACTTTCTCCCAAAATAATTCTAATTGATAAGACATTTGTCCATTTACATAATTATTCTACCAAGAGACACTATCTTTTACAGAAAGCATACAAATCAGACTTAAAAATACATGCGGCCAAAGTCTACTTGATATATGACAGTGATGCTGGATTTCATTTTCAACAGACTCAAGCATAAGTTATTCTGATGATGTAATGAAAGTTGTTGCTTAGATTTGGGCTACAATGGTAAGGTAAAACGGTTATATCAACAACATGGTTCTCGTGTTCAAGTGTTTCTAGGTAAATGTCACGTTTCCCTGTGAGATTTCGAAATGTTGATGCACAGACAGCAGATAGGAAACAACGACTAACTGTACTGTTAGTAACTCAACTAACTTGGGTAACTCAACTGTTACCCAACCGTTATTTACTCTATCAATTTACAGAAAAATAAGAGTCCTAATCTTAGGATGCCAGTTAAATGAGAGAACTATATTTGAGAAATTGGTGAAGATGTTAAGATGCCTCATTGAAATTTAATATTCAAATATTTTCCCATTATCATTAAAGTTTCATGCATGGTTTGAACAATGTTTTTTTCCAAAGAAGTGCCAGTCTATTTTCTGTCTCTTTTTTTGTTAGATCATAATCACTGAACCAAGCTGTCTAGGCAAACTCAATGTACTTAAACACATGTATAAGTTAGTTATGTATAGTTTTGTGTCAGGACAATAATAGGTTTCTATCCTTAATTTGAGGACACATTCCCTTAGTCCAAAGTGGCGAATCACGATGCAAACTTTCACCAAGAAACGCATGTGTGCTATTCATGTATAGGCAAAAGGCAATAAAATGAAAGTTGAAGTATAACTGTATGCCAAACTTTAGTTTTTTAACATTCAGGTACATGCGTCCTGCGTAGTATGAAGCACTGACATCCGTTTGTCTTACGGCTATCACCACTATGTCTAGTCGTCGCACCACTTCACATCTGGCCAAGAAGCACAGCGTCAATATGAAAATGAAAGAGTTTCACGATTTATTCTCTCTTTAGGCATAAATGGTGCAATATACCCAACCAACAACAATAACCAGGGGTTTTCCTTAACTTTCTTTTCCACTAGCCCAACGGGCTAGTGCTTAAGATTTTACACTAGCCCGTGATAGATTTCACTAGCCCGACCAAAAAGCCTTTCAATTGATGTATTAAATGTTAGGATCCTCTCTATAGTTTTGGAGATATTGTAACTTTGATAAACAGGTCATGCATAACATAATTCTTAGGACATTATGTTTTCCACTAGCCCACCGGGCTAGCTGCCCAAAATTTGCACTAGCCCGACCAGGTTTTTACTAGTACCCGGTACTAGTAACTCTATGTTAAGGTCAAACCCTGATAACATAATATAGCTTTATGATTCAGGGTAAACTTAAATCTGTATCAAACCGACGATCATTAATTGAATAGTATCTAGATCTATAAATGCCGAAAATAATTTAGATCTATCTGCAAGTCCCTGCCTAGAATGCCTGCTTGGTCAATAATTCTTTTTACTGAGGTTCTTTCCCTCACATCACATAAATTATTTTAGGTGTAATCAAAAATGTCCTTTTGATGAATTAAACACCACCATTACTCATTTTCAATTACATTTAGTCAAACAATTAACTCTTGTTGGACCTCATGGGACTGTTGATAAATCCCTAAAAATAGATTATTGCACTTTAATGTTGAGAACTTGACCCAAAAACAGCTGATCAATCATTGACACATTAGGACATCCCCTAAAATATCTCAACAGTTGTCATGCTGAACATGCTTGCAAAAAATTACTATACATGTAAGTGAAATAACGCTTGGTCGTTTAACTCTAACTCTGCAATACACTATTCTTATTCTGTAAAATCTATCCTCTATATTGGCCCCGGGGGTTGGGGGTAAGTTTTCGGTAGCGGCTGACGACTCGAAATCTCTCATTACGTCAACGGTTACAGAATGAGCCATCCTCCTGAGAATGCCAAGTGGTAAATTAGGACTGAAGCAACATACCCACTAGGGGACTTTCTTGGAGTCAGCAGACTAATTGGCGCTAAGAGCTTCGGCCGACTCTGGATATCATTCAGACTAAAGAATTTAGCATCTATCTGTGTGTTGGTATATTGCATTCGGGAGTCCTTGTCAGCGCATGCGCAAACCTTTGGCCAAGCTTCCTGTGGGTGGACAAGCGCGACTTCTTCCCGAATCAGGACACCCCATTGGCCTATATGGCAGCGCCCACTGGGCCTCTCCCGATTGCGGTATATCTTGTCCAGTTAGAGTCGGCCAACAACTGCGCCGATAGCTGCGCTAACAGCTATGCCAACAGCCATGCCAACCCATATTAAGCACGTTTGATAGTTTGAGGCTGACAGCCATCAGCCGACTGTGCACAGAGGCCTCTTAGTGGGTATGGGGCTTTACTCGTAAAACACTAGTCTACAGATATTAGACTTAAAGGAAATCTCATTATTATCAAAACTAATGTGACAAATTTTTAACTTTTTGGTTGGCTATCCCTACTGAATGAAGGTGTAAACATGTGTAAAAACTTCAAAATTCACCAAAAGAATCCCCCCACGAGAGGTTCTCAACCAAGACGTCTCATTCACATGACTAGGTATAGTCATTCACTAAAGCGATCATTACAAATATTTGAGTTCTTTCAGCCCCTGACTTCAGTCCAGCACCTTTCAGCGTCTCTGCTCCTGCGTCAGTCGATCACTACCGGACCTTCTAAAAGTCCCATCTTTATCAGTTCTATATACAAATAACTTTTCAGCCCTGAAGGCTATGCTCCTAAGTGCTTAGCTCGGCTCCTTCATGCTAAGCTCAGCTCTCCGGCTTCTTGAACCACTTGAGGATGTTGTCTTCGAAGTACTTTTTGGGGTTGGTGTAGGAGGACTTGAGGCAGGAGTTGAGCATGGTGACCACGCCACAGGGGCCGGCCTCGGGGACCAGGCCGCCCTCCGCCCACACCTCGTGTCATTTCGTCCTCACCGGGGGCGCCGTGGTGCTGAACAGCTTGCCCGTCACAGGACACACGTTCCTGTTCTTGGCACATTGTACGTGAGTGATCGTCCCGTTCGGGTACCTCATGAAGGTGGGCTCGGTCAGGGTCCGGCTGCATACCGCGCACGCTCTGGTAGCAAAACAAACAGGGTATAAGGGGATGAGGTACAGTGGTTTGGGACAGAAAATAAGACTCAATTTTCTGACAAAGTTTACTTGTTACGTTCAAAAAGTATTATTTAATGGTAGTGTTTTTCATAACATAATAGGATCTTTCCCTGACTACATTACAAGTATAATATATAAGACCTTCAAAGAGAGGGCTTAACGTTAATGCAATACTTAAATCATCCTAAATGCAAACTGTATTTTACATGTTTAATGCGCAACACTATTGTCTACGGCAGACATTAAAGCCGGTATATCGTCCGTGAGGACGTCGTCATTTCCTAAGTTGCAACTCCCTCAGCCCCGCCCCAAATTCATGACATGACCAATAACGTCGCTGAATTACGTTCTAACATCGCAAAACACGTCGCTGGCTGCGACGTCATTAGGCTTAGAGGTGGAGACCTTAACCTTCACAACTGATGGACGATACACCCGCTTTAATGTGACAGATACATATTTATAGATAAACTGTTGAACCCAAAACAAATAAGTAGTTTAGTGCAACAATATTTACTCATCAAATAATGAGAAAAGAAAAACATTTTGTCATTGGCAAGTCACCACTCATTCTAGTTTACCTGAATTCAACAACTGTGTAGACAGACAACATTCTGGTTCTCCCTAAAACACATCCATGTCCACACCACAGGTTCTTTGCAACAAACACTCACATTTGCCACTTTATAAAGCTCTAGTTCACGCTTTGCATATCATGTATCTTTGGCAATTCTGACTAAAAGCCAAATGTACAGATATATATCATAGAAGACCAAATCTATCAAGTGAAGCACGTTGACCAACGACACTCGGTGTGATGACATTTATATGGGTTGACTTACTGTTCACTGCCCCGACTGAGAAAGGTTGGACCGAGAAATCATTTTAACCAATGTATTTCTATGATATTAAATTATCTGTTCCTATAGACCCATGCTCTAAGAAAGGTTGACTTTTCCATCCTTTTCCATCCATTTATAAAGCATGTAAATCACACCATAGGAACTCTAAATTCATTTACTGGATGCCTGAGGATGTAGAAGACACTGTGGTCTTTCTTTTAAGTGGTCATAGAACATTATAGACCAGTTTTTAATGATTTGATACTCAAAAGACCTTTCATATCACGAATTAGCACATTTAACAACCAAATCCTATAGTAAATCCCCACAGGGAATCTCCGGAATCATCAATTTTAAGCACTTTTTGACCATTGTGAACTTTTATAGATTTATCTGTAAAATTATAACTATGCATAACAGTTTGTTGGGGTAGTTAAACGTCCGGCCAACCCTTATGGGTTCTTTCCATGCACAACAGCAACTAACAGTTTACACAATTGTAATCTTAAAGTAAGGACAGATGTGCCTAATATACTGATTTTGACACGTTACAAATATTACATTCTTTCTATAGAGCCTCAAATCATATCATACCACTTCATTGTCAAAGTTTTTTTCATTTTTCAGAATTTGGTTCTAAATAGAATGTTTTCATTCTATGATATATTTTGCAAAACCAGTCCAGATTGATTGTTCAATTTATTCTGAATCCTATGATATATGAAGTAGCACTATATCTCATTTATCTACAAAGTTATTGTTGGTTTTTAAAAATGCCTTTTTCCATAACTTTTAAAGTCACCCTTTCTTGGTGCATAGGTCTTTAGTGGCAATTAAGAAATATATTTTACTTATATTCTGGATACTTTGTTACTGCTCATAAAAGTCACGGTAACTTGAAAATCTATCAAATTGATGTTTATAAGTGCCAACCAAAACAAAAACAATTCACATACTATTTCAGTTACAATGCCATGCAATATCAGTCTTTAAACTTTTAGAAACATCATCTGTATTTGGGTCAAAATACAAGAAATTAAGCCAAGAATATAATGGCAAATACCAAGGTTGTTAATATTTGTTAGTCCTAATTAAGTAATCAGATGGTATTTGAAAGTGGCCCCCACCTCTCCTCGCCGAGCGTGACGGCCCCTCGTCTCAAGCGGATGGCCTCCCCCTTCAGAGCCAGGTTCTCCCCCCGCGCCAACATACGCTCAACGCGCACCGTGCGCGCCTGGTTCATCGACTTACGCACCGAGGACGTCAGGAACTGCGTCAGCAGACCGATGGACCAGTTGTCTGGTAACATCTGTAGCACCTGCAGGGCACATTTTAAACATTATTATTATCATTTTTCATGTATTTAATTTTTGTTTTCCTTTTCAATTAGTCTGTGAAGTCCCTATAGAGTTGACATGTAATTTAGAAATAGCCAGTATGCTATTGTTTCTTCTTTTCTTAGACAAGGGCCCACGTTTCTTTCAGAAATCAAAATAAGACTTAAATAATACCTTTATAATACATGTACCTTGTTGGGTAGCAAAATATGACCTTTTCAGGACATTTTGAAGAACTTTCTTTTACCTTTTCAAATGTCACAAATTCCACCTAAAGGAGGCAAAGATGGAAGTGACTGGACAAAGAATTTAATTTGATACTAAATTCAAAATAAATAAATTCATTTTGACCTAAAACAAAGCCTTTTTAAGACATCTGCACCCAAATTATGACTTTGCTTATAGCCTTATGAATGGCAAAACCAAACTGGGATGCGTGGGCAGCCTACTTAGAAGGGGGAGTGGTAACGTACCTTCACCGTGTCAAAGTCATTCTGGTTATTGTTGAGTAAGGCTACCGCGGGGGCCACAAGAAGGTCGCGACTCCTGACATGGAAAAACAAACATTAATACTTAACTTGTTAGATTACATTATTATTTTAAACACAGTAGATAATACCAATTACATTCACTAGGGCTTCTTTTATACTCAAAAAGGACATGTAAGGTAGGTATTATCAAATTTATACAGTAGGTCTCCTGTGAGATATTGTGTTTACTACAGGAAAGTAGTGGTTAACAATTGAAGAATAAAGCAAATTTTATGTACATGAATTTGAGACTTTTCTTAGCACTAAATAGGTATGGCAATACTGTATATATACACCGAAATGATACAACCATATATACAACTTCACAAAAAACCCTACTCTAACGTTTACTGCTATGAGGTACAACACTCATCTACATGTACTTACTCCGGCCTGGCAGCAAAGGAACGGCAGTTAAAGGGGTTATTATCAGACTTAAACAGCATTTTACTGGAGCTAATGTTGCCATAATGTTTATTTCTATCTAGACAATGTTATCTTCTCTATTATTTATTACATTCATTTAAGTTTAAGAAGTGAGTTTTAACTATGTAGTGCTGTATGTGATCTGTGCATAATGGATTCTAAGAGAAACAGAATATCTGCACTTCTACTTGAACAAATACATAATCATGTCATACTTATATTGCATGTTGATTCCCTGTAGATAATCCTACTAATATACATGCTGATTAAGGAATATGAAGGTTATTGGTGTAGTATACTGACCCGTTGTTAGGGTCGAGGTAGACCCCGAGTAACGTCTGGAACAGCCTGCGGCGGGCGGCCAGGTCCATGTCTCGGGAGTTTACCACGCAGTACTCCTCAGCCGCGCTGAAGTCACGTAGTTTGTGGACCAGGATCTTCAGCGCCTTCTCGTGGTCCCCTAACTGGGAGTTAAACAAAAGAACTATATGCAAACAGTTTGAACTTGAGAAAAAATATTAATACCTATAATATGACTTCCTGTATTATGTGCCTTTGATAGAAACCTAAACTTACAGGTTTATGAAAAGGCCATCTCATTTTGAATGGCAGCTTATCAGACCATGATTCTCTTAGAATCCAATTTTCAAAGTTCTCAAATGTTATCAAGAGAAATCTGGAGTGGAAAAAGGCTAGATGGTAAGATTCAATTATATTTCACGTTTCCTTCCACTGTGACGTTTCCTGTTCACATAATGTATGGGATTAACAGAAACGTACCTTGCCGTACAAAATGGCTGTCTCTGAGTGCATGTCGGTGTCCTTGATTTTCCCCAGCAGCAGCTGCACGCGGTACAGGTTGGACGTCTGCAGGAGGGTCCGCAACTCTGATCTGAAATGTTGTTAGAATAGCTGGTTTTAAATGGTTGTTGTCCTATAAAAATAATCAACGTCAGTTCAGTGTACTACAGCATACTCTAATATTTCCCATCCTCTGCCTACCCACCAGTGAAGATGTGATTATGTATATCACTTACATTTGAAAGTAAATTGATTGTTCTGTTGCTTCTCAATAATGATATAAATGTTTACTTCTTCCATCTGTAATTCTTCCTTTTGTACTCATGTTTATGAGGAGATCCCAAATGGATATTGAGGGAATTAAACACAAGGTATGTTGTCTACCTACCTGGCCTGGTCCGCCTCCTTGGGCTTGTCCTCCTTCATAAGCTTCAGGACTCGGTCCAGGTAAAGCACGGCCAGGTGGGTGTGATACGACTCTTTCTACAAACAAAAGTTCAAAAGGGACATAAACAAAAGTATGGTAATAGGTTAATTATTATGAAAATTAAAGCTGGACCCTGACGAAGTATAGGAGCTTTCAAATAAATGTTGGGTAATAGCTGAGTGAGAAAAAGCTTCAGAACAAGAAACCCATGAAGGTAGATCGTAAACGATCTAGAGTGAAAAAAATGCAAGAACAAGAATTCTGAAATGTAGAATGATTTCCGCCAAATAGGGACATTTTTTGGCAATAAATGGGCCTAATTATCATTTATGCAAGTTTTTTTCCACTGGTATGGAGAAATGTACGACACATCCTCTCAGTCTAAAACCCACCCTGCGAAGTAACTTCAGAAACCACTCTCAAAGTAGCACACTGACACCTTGCCTAGACCGCACTGATGGTCGTGCGACATTATGTAATATACCACGGTGGACGGGGAGAACAATAGAACTAGGCCGTGAATATATCACATATATCGCCAATGGAGTGGAACGCCTCCACATAAACCCACGGCGCCAGAGTGGTGCCACCAAGTCTGCCCTGGCCTTGGAGGGGGCCAGTAGCTTCGGACTTCACTCTGCCACATCAACACCTTGTGTAGCAGAGGTGCGAGCGGTGCACAATGGTCAGACTTGTAGGAGGAGGGGAGTTACACGCGCGAGTGTCGTGCCGCAAGTATCGCGACATTAGAGTCCCGCGTGGATAACAGTCCTTGTATACCAGTGGGATTGTGTTTTTAATAAACACTAAGACTTGACCATCGAGTGGATATAATTTCTTACACAGATTCACATTCAGTATTTTCTTATAGACGCGGGTGTCAACCCCGTGCAAATTGATAATTTTGGATGGGCTGGTAACTCAGGGACAGAAGTCGCTCAAGGCCGCAGTGAGCGGCGAAAGTGAGTAGCAGTCAGTATGCATGTGCAGAGCCGCACACCCCCAACCGGGACAGGGACGGTACCAGTCTATACCTTACCCCGCCCCCCCCCCACACACACACACCTCACATACCGTCCGTGCGGACATCAGCAGGGGGCGGGCCCTGGACTCTCCCTCCTATACCACCGTCCGTGCGCCTCGCATACCGCCCTGGCCGGTCACCCCCTCTATATATAGGACCCACGGACACTAGATGTCAGTCACTGATAGCTGGTCAATCACTGATGGCTGGTCCAGCAGGCTGAGACCAGCAGGGGCGGTTCTCTACCCAGACAGCCGACCAATGAGCACAGCCCCCCCCCCCCAACATACTCCAATCACCCTCACATACCGTCTGTGCAGGCACCGTGAAGGTGCGACCACAGTGTAATTGGCTGAACAAAAGCAGGGATTGTTCAGTCAATTGACTTACACAACTTTCCGTTATGTACTCAACTGAACACAAAGGATTGACATTCAACCCTTACTAGTGAAAAAAATGGTATCCATTCACGCAAATACACCAATACAAATCCATTTTTTTCACTAAAAATTAAAAAATGAAAAATGAAAACAGCTATCACAGTTTCATTGAAAATCTCAGGATTAGGCCTTCACAAGCAAAATTCGATGCAATTCGATCTGGGCCTAGCCCTTGAAAAGGACGACTTTGCAAAAGCATTTAAGATGGCTTTTTACTCCAAATATTTAAACAGCTATAATAACGTGCTTAATCCGATAATGCCAAAAGGAGAGACGTTGTTACAGATCATATAATGTCAATAATCAATCCAAATATCAAATAGCTAATTAGAATGGGCAAAAAAACCTAACTTGTAGAAAATTCCGAAAATTCTCAATATAATAGTACATACCTCCATTTTCCTCTCAAAGATGAGATACTGGAGGTAGGTGACCACGGCCTGCGGGAAGCGGTGAAGGTAGTCTACGATGAGGTCGGGTCGTAACCGCTCCGAGGGCGCCTCGCCCTCCGGCCGCTCCGTGAACACCTGGTACAGAGAACAACACAGCAAAGTGAGTTAAACCAATCAGAATATTGATGTAATGCAGGGTAGATGAACTACAAAAAAAGTCATTTTGCAGACAAACGTAACCAAATAAGCTTTAATGTAACAACTGTACTAAAGTTTAAGGCGATTTAGAATTGATCAAAGTTGACCAAGTTACTCACCCTAACTCCTCGGTTCTCGTCACGCTCTAATACCCATTCTACATACTTCCATACAATATCGTGATCACTAAGGCTGAAACAGACAAATAGCCCTATTATAGACAATGTTTATGTAATTCAAATTATAAAATTATCTATATTACACATTATTAATCAAAAATTAAGATTATAGAAGGATTGATTAACATTAAAGGACTCCCTGGTTTGAAGGAAATGGCATGAGCCGGTTCTGAATATTTTAATCAAAGATCGATAAACTTGTGAAAATGAGTTTTAACCATACTTACTTGGCAAGAAATTCTACAATAAAATCTATTCCAGGAAAAAGTTCGTCAAAGAGTTCCCCGTCTGCTATTCTGCAATATGAGAATGAAGATATATGAGGAAAGCAATCCAAGCGACTCTTTTGATCACCCAATCGTGACTACGGTAGTTAAGTTATACAAGAGAAAATATATTTTTCAGTCCTCTGGACTGAAAAAACTTGCTTTTGTGGCGAAAAAATAATCATCTTTATTGATCAATAACTTGTGACACCACCCTTGCTACCCCCTCTGACCCCAACGAGTGCCAAAACGCCTAGTATAATATAGTTCGCGTTGGGTCCGATCCATAGTGTAATATAGCTCTAACGCCAACTGTTCGCGTTGGGCAATATCACCAAATGCGAACATGCACCCGAAGCATAGTGTAAAATGGCCTTCAGTCAATAGGGAGTGTTCGCCAATAGCGGCTGGAAGTGGGTCCAGCCGGCCACCAGACTGCCCAATGTGTTGATTACAGGTACAAGCAGTGGTCACTGGTGCCATGCCTGAGTGCACAGGTCACAGGTACCAGTGGTCGCTGGTAGCAGTAGCACACCTGTATACACCTGGCTGGTAACAGACAGTCCCTTTTGCACCGCTATTTGACTGGACATGCCCTATTCAGACTGCCTTAGCTGTATCAGGTCGCACTACTGCCCCATTATGTAACAGTTGACACCAGTCACTCAGACAGGGGCAGCGACTTGGTATGTGTGTGTGTGTGTGTGTGTGGGGGGGGGGGGGGGGGGGGGATGTAGTGGACATGTCACGGGGGCTGGAAGAAGGGGAGGGGTGGGGCCCACACCACCCTCACCTGTCAATCAGAGAGGACTGGCTTGACCAATCAGGGGCAGGGGCAGGGGCAGGGTGGAGGGGAGAGGGTGAAGGGTCCAATTAGCACCAATTTCACGCCTCTTGGTCTTACACAATGGAAAAACATCCGACAGTAAGGCTTTTGGGGCGGACTCTACCAATAATCACTAGAGGGCGCCCCAAAAGCAAAAAGGATGTCCACATTTGCACCCATGAGAGTAAAGGAAAATCAACAATTTGTAGAAATAATTTAATGGATATTCAATATAAGATACATTCAGGCCCACGTGCTGCCCCTAGTGAGACAAACTATAAACACCTCAAAATTTAAAAATCGTGAATTAGAAATTAAGAGGGGTTGACATAAATTATGATAAATACAGTGGTCTGAAGTGAATTTGAAGTAATAAACTTTTTGTTTGTTGGGTTAGTTTAACATCTGGCCAACCCTTCTGGGTTCTTTTACCAGACTGCACAAGGTAAAGCTTTGCAACTAGTTTTACGCCACATGGGCAGTGACTGAATCTATATGATTTAGGAGAAACCCACCACCAGGTTCAATACTCTACTCTTTCCAAAGAGTGGCAAGGAGTCTTTCACATGCAATGTCCCATAGAAAGGACACCACATACCTGGCCTTTAATGACCCTGTTGGGGGTACAGGGTCCCCCTTTTAGTCGCCTCTTACAATAAGCAGGGGATACTGAGGAAATATTCTTCCCAGGGAGCTGCAACAGGATTCCTCGCCCCGATCCCCCACAGGGGAAAGTATTAAACAAAATACATCTCCCACAACTTTAACAATGTGAGGATATAATACATCTCCAACACACCTGGTCCACACAGAGAGGGCTTTATCCACGTCCCCGTGGGCGCGGTGCAGCAGGGCCAGCGCGTGGTGCCGCTTGTACCGCTCCAACCAGGGTGTACAGTCGGCCACGTCCGCCGCGCTCTCACTCGCGATCATCGGGATCAGGTCGGGAGAGTTTAACTCAGCGTACAGCTTCAGCAGAGACGTGTCCACCTCCTGGGGGCAAATAGAGGAAAAGGGTTTAAGTTTAGGATGTTTTATTGGTAGGATGGCGGTATTTGCTTTGAAATAGGCAATTTTCATTAGACTGAGAAATGTGCTGTTGTCTACTTTGCGAAGGAAAAGTTAAGAGATCAACTTCAGAGTATTTTTGGAAAAATGTAATCTCATATGTATCATCAATGGAATTGACGGTAAGATCATTTAATTAGTATACATGAATCATTTAATTTGTGAAAATTTATCAAATTCAAAAGGTAGAGACATACAATTTTCTTTTTATCAAATATCCATGTTGTAGTCTTACCAGAATGATACTATGAAATATCAGTATGACATAACATAAAATGATTGGTAGTCTAAGATATCTCAAACTCTCTAATACAACTATACCAAACCCTATCTATAACTGTTACCCATGCTACGGCCATACCTTCTGAACGCCTGTGGCCTGCTTGGTGACATGAATATAGTACTGTGACCCAGAGACGGGGATATCTTAAATCTTAAATCTAACAGTTACCCGTGCCCCGGCCATACCTTCTGGACCCCTGTGGCCTGCTTGGTGACATGAGCATACCATGACCCAGAGATGGGGATATTTTAAATCTAACGGTTATCCGGCCGTACCTTCTGAACCCCCGTGGCCTGCTTGGTGACATGAATATAGTACCAAGACCCAGAGTTGGAGATATCTTATATCTAACAGTTACCCATGCCCCGGCCGTACCTTCTGGACCCCCGTGGCCTGCTTGGTGACATGAGTATACCGTAACCCAGAGTCTATATATCTATATCTAACAGATTACCCGGCCGTACCTTCTGGACCCCCGTTACCTGCTTGGTGACATGACTATACCATGACTCAGAGTCAGGGATATCTTAAATCTAATGGTTACCCGTGCCCCCGGCCGTACCTTCTGGACCCCCCTGGCCTGCTTGGTGACATGAGTATAGTACCGTGACCCAGAGTCAGGGATATCTTAAATCTAGCAGATACCCGTGCCCCGGCTGTACCCTCTAGACCCCGCTTGGAATGCTTCGTGACATGAGTATACAGTAACCGAGTCTATATATCTTAAATCTAACAGTTACCCGGCCGTACCTCCTGGACCCCCGTGGCCTGCTTGGGTATGACCCAGAGACGGGGATATCTTAAATCTAACAGTTACCCGGCCGTACCTTCTGGACCCCCGTGGCCTGCTTGGTGTGTCGGACCTCCTCCAGGAAGGAGACCAGGAACTCCTTGTACTGCCGCACCTTGTCCCGGTCCCCCCGCGACACCTGGTTCACGTCCGCGATCTCGTGCAGCGCGGGCAGTGACCGCGAGAAGTCACTGCTCGCGGGCAGCAGGTCCGGGTACAATGTGATCAGCTGGGAGGAACGGGGATGAACATCAAGGTTAGTTTCATTGTCCACTAATAAAAAGTACACATATCAATTTGATTATTGGCCATAAAACTAAAACAGAATAGGTGTGTTATCTGATATCAGATTAGGAATGATAGAGGAAATCTAGATATTATGCTTCAAAATAGTTAAAAATATAATTGTGTGAATCGCCAAAAGTATCGCCAACTAAATACATGTTGTTTATATGTCAGAAGAGAATTTATTTTTAAAAAACATCCATACCTCTCTGACGTCTAGGCCACCTTCCCTAAAGAGCTCCCGTGTGTCGTCAAAACGTAACTCGGCAAATTCTATAAACCCGGCTTGTTGCTGTATTCGTTGGTACATCTAGAAAGAGAAATTAAATACAATACAGATTACTTAGTCCAAAGTACGACTTTATCACTTCCAATCATTTATCAATATCATCATTATTAAAGTCAATTTACTAATGCTTTGATTTATGCATTGAACAGAAAATTGTATTTCACTGTGTACCCTGGTCCTACACCAAAAATGCGACCCCTGCTATCCCACTTGTATACTACATTAAAACTATGAATTTCTGGGCGATACATAATTTCCTTAATATTCTGAGCATTCATACAGGAATTTAAGATGTGAGTAACTTATCAAAAAACGGAAATTGTGCATATCTAAGGCTCCATATAAGTTAGTGGTTTGTTCTTCAATCCCTAATCACACATTGGTCACGTCACTAGCTGCCATTTTATACTTTACTTCCACCCCATTTCACACACAACTCACACACCCCAAACCCCATTTCACACACTACTCACTTCCCCCAAACCCCGTTTCACACAATACTCACGTCCACCAAACCCCATTTCACACACTATCCACGTCCCCTAAATCTCATTTCACACACTAGTCCGGTCCCCCAAACCCCATTTCACACACTACTCAAGTCCCCAAATCCCTGTTTCACACAATACTCACGTCCACCAAACCCCATTTCACACACTACTCACGTCCACCAAACCCCGTTTCACAAACTACCCACACCCCCCAAACCCCATTTCACGTCTCCCAAACCCCATTTCACACACTACTTACGTCCCCCAAACCCCGTTTCACACAATACTCACGTCCCCCAAACCCCATTTCGCACACTACCCACATCCCCAAACCCCATTTCACACACTACTCACTTCCCCCAAACCCCATTTCACACACTACTCACGTCCCCCAAACCCCGTTTCACAAACTACCCACATCCCCCAAACCCCATTTCATAAACTACTCACGTCTCCCAAACCCCATTTCACACACTACTTACGTCCCCCAAACCCCGTTTCACACAATACTCACGTCCCCCAAACCCCATTTCACACACTACCCACATCCCCAAACCCCATTTCACACACTACTCACTTCCCCCAAACCCCGTTTCACACACTACCCATGTCCCCCACACCCCATTTCACACACTACCCACATCCCCCAAACCCCATTTCGCACACTACCCACATCCCCAAACCCCATTTCACACACTACCCATATCCCCCAAACCCCATTTCACACACTACTCACATCCCCCAAACCCCATTTCACACAATACCCATGTCCCCCACACCCCATTTCACACACAACTCACGTCTCCCAAACCCCATTTCACACACTACCCACACCCCCCAAACCCCATTTCACACACTACTCACATCCCCCTAACCCCATTTCACACACTACCCACATCCCCCAAACCCCATTTCACACACTACTCACGTCCCCCTAACCCCATTTCACACACTACCCACATCCCCCAAACCCCATTTCACACACTACTCACACCCCCCAAACCCCATTTCACACACTACCCACATCCCCCAAACCCCATTTCACACACAACTCACATCTCCCAAACCCCATTTCACACACTACCCACATCTCCCAAACCCTATTTCACACACTACTCACATCTCCCAAACCCCATTTCACACACTACCCACATCCCCCAAACCCCATTTCACACACTACTCACATCTCCCAAACCCCATTTCACACACTACCCACATCTCCCAAACCCCATTTCACACACAACTCACATCTCCCAAACCCCATTTCACACACTACCCACATCCCCCAAACCCCATTTCACACACAACTCACGTCTCCCAAACCCCATTTCACACACTACCCACACCCACCAAACCCCATTTCACACACAACTCACATCTCCCAAACCCCATTTCACACACTACCCATATCCCCCAAACCCCATTTCACACACCTTAGTTTCTAACATACCATTGCTTCTGATGCTTACGTCCCTTATCTTAATTTCACATACCGATTTGACTTTCTATATACCTCCCACTTTCCCCTATTAAGGGTTCTTACCATGTGCAGATTTCGCAAGAGCGTGTCTTCTACTTCCATTTAACAATGTTGTCTTAAGTACACATATCTTGATCAGGTTATCTTATCATTGGAAAATAAATATGATTTATTTCCTACCAATTAATGTGTTCAATTTAGTAATTTGGCCACATAATCTGTTCCTACAAAATTATGATCAAAGGTTACTTTGTGTAGGTTAGGACACATTAGGTCAAGTCTCTCTTGGTGGTTACCAATATATCAGAGCACTAGTTAACATTATACCTGCTGGAGCTGGAGAACATGTGGAATATTCACAGATATCAGATTAACGGGTGGTTATCTTAATGTAGACATATAGATGCATATACTAATTACGAGATCGAAACGTACATGAATAGCATATGTTAAGTCTGTATAAAGTATTATCATTTGTGATTATAATTATCAAAATGAAGAAAATCTAAAATTACATAAAAACGAAATTTGTAATATTTTGTGTTTATGCCATCCCTTCACACATTCTGCCGCTGCTAACATCCATATTTCGTATTTTATCTAACTCATTATTGAACTCAATACTCCCCTCACTCTATACTCCCTACAAACAATAATTCCATACGCTAGCGACTGAAGTGACTGTCCTAATTAGTATGAAAATTTACCTTTGTGAATTGTTCTTTTGATAGCCCTGTTTTCCGTACATTCTTGGCTAGGGCTAGTGCTTCTTGAACTCGTTTGTCTTCTAATAATGCTTGTATCTGAAATAATATAAATCAATCAATTACAGTGTACTAGTAATGATTATTTCACCCCTAATGGCGTAGTGTCTGTACATTTCCAATTTACACGTCACTTTATTCATCCAGGGGAATAACAAAAAAGATATTCCCCTGATTTAAACTGTAAACTACAGAGATCAGGGGAATATCAAAAAGTTATTCCCCTGGAACACCAAGGAAACATTAAGCCACACCCCTTTATTCAGGCTCAACCAATAGCAATGCACAGCACCAGGGGAATAAAGCCACGCCCCCTTTTGCTGTCATCCAATCAGAGTGAAGTAGTGGAATATCTAGGTCGTGTTGCTAGGTCGCGTTGTTAGGTCGTGTTGCTACGTCACAAAATTCCCCCGTTTGTTTACATTTGTCGTAACTCTTATAAATCAATATCTTCGTCAATATTCAATCAATTTCCGCGATTTAAAAGCTCCAATAGATTGATAATTATGCAAAATATGTCCATTTATATTTATAGAATTAGGGGGATTGAAATAAATCCAGTACAGACCTCGGTAAGATATCAATCTAGTTATTCCCTGGACGTCACAGGGTCTCAGGATTACGCTGCGCTACATCCCTCGACCCTGTGACGTCCAGGAAATAACTAGATTGATATCTCACCTCGGTCAGTACTATATATTTATTGAATACATCAAAGATCAATTAACAAACAAACACTACACTGCTCACTGTAATACAGAAATACAGGCCTTCAACGTGTACTCATGTCTACACCCACCTTGAACAATGATTAATGATAGCAGGCATCATACCGCCTTCCCCCAAAAATAAAGGAATTTAAAGGAAGTTTTTTCATAAAAAATAAAGGAATTTAAAATAATTTCCAGGGATTTCCAGTGCGTCAACTCATGTCGATTGACATGTCAACCTGGATCGATTGACGGCTAGAAAATTTTGCAATTTTATTGCTAATAATATGGAATTCTATGCATTTTTATGAGATAATGTGATATTTTCTTACTCTAGAAAAAAAAAGGAATTTAAAGGAATTTTTCATGAAAATAAAGGAAAATAAAGGAATTTTGCCTATTTTCACAAAAATAAAGGAATTTAAAGGAAATTCCTTTAAAACAAAGGAACGGTATGATGCCTGTGATAGATCTGTATCTACTTCTTTAATATTTCATAGGCAAGGAAAGTTGTTGACGAGACAAAGAAATAGTATAATAAGAACACCCGCCAGGGAGTGATTTGAGAAGCAATAACCCCTGCGAAGCAGCCGAAGGGTGTGCTCAAGGAAAGTTGTTGAGTTGACAAAGAAATAATATGTCTATATGTATTGAGTACTTCCACACTTCCAACACTTGCTGGTTCCCTGGTCATGCGTTGTCGTATCCCACTTACTTGTTTCTCGATGGGCACGGGGACAAGCGCGTAGATCTCCTTACTGGAGGCGACGTAGAGCCGCCCGTCGTACTCCCCGAGCCACTGACCGCCCTGGAACGGGATGCTCTGCTTCTGCTGCTGGTCCAGGATGCTGCAAGGGAAATGTAAAGGTCTACTTTTAAGATGGAATATAACTATGTATGTTGAGATGTAATATGAGAACAAATAAAACAAAATTAAGATGCTACGAGAGAAATGTAAAGGTCTACTTTTAAGATGGAATATGTCTGTGTATATAGGATGTAGTATAAGAACAACGAGTGTAATATACAAAACGAATCAGTAATGTCCTGTAACAGTTGGACATTTCAGAAGGATATCAAATGATGGGTTATTGTTGGTTCTTCACAATGCAATATTTGATATGTCTTTATCACCCACACGGCCGACAAGCGGTGTGTATAAGGGTCAGTGTGTATTGACAGGCTGTACGTACTGCTCTTCATTTCCATGTTTTTCAACATTATTCATTTTTGTTTGGATGATAAAATATAGAAGACCATTTTGGGTCGTCCTCTGGTGGCTGTATGACCCATGGGGATTGTATGAACGTCGGGCTTCAGACTCGGTTCGTAACTCTCCCCTATGGGTCGTGCAACCACCCTCGGACAAACCCCGCAGGTCTTCTTATATCAATACCTGGGAAAATGCATATTGGATGTAACACATTGAATATACTTTCAGAAAAAGACCTACATATAATATCACGATGAAACATGTTTTCTAACTTTACATGACAGATGATCGATTTTTACAAAGAAACCAATAAAACATATTTTATACATTTAAAGACTCCATACCTGTGAACAGTGACAAACTCGTCGTTGAGTGCCAGGATGTAGGGGCGGGTATAGGTGATGGACACCAGGTTGTCGCTCCACTGTAGCGGGGGTCGCTGAGATATGCCGGTAGACGAGGCGAACATACCTAATGCGCTGGGTGCACTGAGTAGAAACTCGCCCTGAGAGGAATCAGAGCGAAAGACCAATGTCAGAAAAAAAACTTTTACCTATAAGTCTTAGTAGAAATATCTGTAAAAGTAAGATATTGATTTCATATAATTATAGTGGATGCAAATGAATGGGTACAAAAAAACGGTTATAAGAAATAGTTCCATATGTTGCAAGCTTAAATGCATTGAAATTCACTAATGATCTAGTACGACCTCAATAAAGTCTTTCGTGGACACCACTAATGATTTATGTTTCCTCAACCTAAAGGCAGAAGTTGATAACTATTACAATATAAGATTTCACCTATCATATAAGGGTATTTTAACTAATGGCTCTGGATACCTTGGTGATCCTGGACACGAGGGGGCGGGTCTGCTCCGGGTTGTACGGGAACAGCTCCTGCTGCCGGCCGGTCTCGTAGTTGACAATCATGTACTGGGACGTCATGGCCACACAGATGAAGGCCCCGTCCATGGCGGTGACGAGCGGTGGCTCAGGCACGTCCAGCGACTTGGTCAACTGGAGGCGGTCCTCCGTCACCGTATACACGTGGATCTGCTTCTTCCTTAGCGCTACACATATCTACATCAGAAATCATATCCAATGTTTTCTCAGAATGTCATATATGTTAATCCTTTTTGTTGTCAATGTACTCATTTTAGGCTAGTTAACAAGTATGTCCTACAAGGAAACTTATGAGTATGTATTACTCAGATCTGACGTATTTACTGAACGAAACCTGGAAGAATGTTTTACAGTTCACACATCTCCAGAAGTTTTTGTTTTTTTTATTTCAGAGCTACATCTTACAAATAAGTTTTTCATGTAGTTGTTATGGGAAAAGGAACAATACAAATACAAAATACATACATGAAACACAAATTTTAATTTTGCATATCAACTAAACCATTCTTTATGAATTAACCCACGTGTTTTAGATTGCTTTCAATCCTCGTTACAATCCGACTGCAAGTCTTTCACCTTACTTACCTCTACACTGAACGGGTTGCTGTTGATGGGGTTTTCGTTGAGACAGAATGACGTGACCGACTTGACTTTGGTTCCACTCGGCATAGGCTAAAAACAAGGCAGGATAAACAGATATCAGTGCTCGGGAATTGTCATAAATTGAGAATAATGTATTCTCTGATATTTATTGTATCTGAACCTTATACAGCTTTATGATCGACTAGATTATATGTTGGCATGTAATGAAAACAAGCACCTGTATCAAGGCTTAGCTAGAATAAGAAATGTTATAGAAAAGGAAACCTACCTCCAGATCAAACATGTTGAGGAGCATCAGCGTGTTGTCGCAGAGGACCACGATTCGGTTGAGAGCTGAGGCGGCCTTCAGTTGACTGATCGGCTTTTTCTGGGGGTGGGGGTGGAGGGTAAAAAAGTCACATTTTATATTCAAGCATAGTTCGTTTGTGTCTAACAAGCGAGCAAAGCTTTAAAGAGCAGTTGAAAAGCTGTTTGTATTTCTTGTTGGCATTATAACTGTCTATAATTGCCAGATATCCTGTGGGATTTGAAGCATTTTACTCAAAATATTACAATCCAAAAGAGGGAAATCTACTAATAAGTATCAAAGATCATGCAAAACAGCATACGATTACGAACATAAAGGGGCAGTGAGCGAACAGGTTTACGGAGGAACACAGTTTTCGTTATAAAAAGATTCCCAAAGAATTTATGAAAAAACAGATATTAAACTTGACGAATACATCAGATATTGACAATGATAAGGATAGGTCAGACAAGATATACTGAATTGATAAACATGAATTTAGGGGAAAAAGTGTCTGTTTCAATTTCACATGGGGTTTCCACTTAAGAATTCCATTTTACTCACAGGGGGTGAGGATGATCCCTTTTGGATGTCAAGACAGAAATATCTTGAACTTTATGGTATGTCAAACATCACAAAAATAACATTTCATAAGAAAAATCAGTGATTGCTAAACTTAGGAATGATTTATAGAGTTACTAAAATGACTCTCAAGATATTGAAATCAATGATACACCACTAATAAAACTAAATCATTAATGCAACATAAATTACCCCATTATCACTTTCCAAACAAGAAGAAAAATCACAAAGTTATCTTATCTTTTTATATAAATAAGCATTCCTAGTATGAAGTAATACATTAAAAATACTTCATCTGAATATTTCTATGGTACAATTTAGCTATGATTAAAATCTCAAAACACTGCTATTTTCCTAATTTTGACAAATTTTGACTCAGTGGGTACTTACTTGTGTGAGGAACTTCTGCCCCAGCTTCTCGCTGACATACTTGACGCGTCCATTGACAGTTTTTTCTTCCAGTTTATACTGGACAACCAAACTACAAAACACAGGGACAATCTATTGAAAGGACAATCACGTTAGATATTAACAATGAAATATCAGTTTATATTGATACGAGAAAAATGTAATTTAATTGTAATATAAATTTGTAATTTGATGAAGTACAAAAAATGTTCACTGTCATGAACCTACCATTCGTTTGTCCCGATATACAAGTTTTTCCCACAACACTCGATGCATTCGATCTGAAAAGAGGTTATGAATAAATGGCAATATGTTATCATACTCATGCCATGGTCATGGTAGTATCTGACCGTGGCCAAGTTCATTAGACAAAGTTTAAAGCAAACGTTCTTGTTGATACACAGCGAGTAAATATCAACGGGTAGTCAAATTCTCTATGGTAACATTTGCTGAATTATGTAATTTTATTTTCATCACTGTCTGTCATTCCGTAATGTGCATTAATTCTAGAACTGAACCTCATAGAGTCAGAGACTTCTAGTATAAGAAAATCGTAGGTTTAATTCTTTATTTCAGCCACAACATTGAGGTTGGACAGAATACAGTAGATATATGTGTCACCGTCTCTGCTACTAATAGGAACAGGATTTGCAATAGTCATGGTATTTCTTTGAATCGCATACTGCTAAAACACACTGTCTTCATAAATTCAAACAAAATAAAATTATAAATGGCTTAAAAGATTGCAAAATAAATCAAATTCAAAGACAAATTTAAGCAAATACACAGTACATTTTGAGGAAATCAAGGGTACCACTAGACATCCGAGAAGGCATAACTTTTAGATCTATTTGAACTGACAAGCTTTAGCGTTGCCATTGGTTCCTATGCCTTTCAGCCCTTTACCTTTGGGTTATGGACTGTTACATTTGTTACAAGTGTGCTTTGAATATTGCACATTTAATTTGATAACATAATAACCACTGTTCTCTTTGCATGAGGTTAAGTCAGTGTCCAAGACCATATGTAGACAAAATTTTGGAACGATTCCCATGCCAATGGACCTGTCCTAGCCTAGGTAGACTAATACCCTCCACTACAATGTCTAGACTCAACTGTCTCTAGGTCTACTGGTAACATTGTAATTTGATTAAAAAAAATTAAAAAAAAAAATTTAAATGTTACATGCTTATCAAAAATCAATTGATGTACTAAAAATGTGGGGTGGACGAGTCAGAAGGTTCCCTAGTCAAGACCACAATGAACAAAGCACACTCAAATTTCCCACCAATTCTGGGTGGTAGCTAGCCTATATCTTGCAAAGAATTTACACTGATGTATTAAACATGTAACTGAATTCGCCACATTAGTCATTAAAACTGTCCATACGACGAGACTAGTCTGATGCTTTTCAACAATACACATTCCCATCAGGATGAAGTCATGTTTTCTCTTTCTGACCCAGCCACCACACCCCCTTCTGCCCAAACTACCCCTATTATCGCCCGTGTTCCCGCCGCCCCCTGCCCCTCTCAGTTCCCTCCTTACCCGGCTCCGCGTCCTCTCCCCGACCGAGTCGATCCGCTCCAGGGCCGGCACCAGTTCAAAGGCTCTCACACTCATCCTGAAGTCCGACGGCCTCCTCCCTCAGGTTTTAGACCGAAATCAAATCATCCTCATCTCTGCAGCTGGAAAACTGTCAACAACACCGGAAGTTTCATTCTGGGCGACCGAGACTCTGGGGGAGGGTTCGTTTGGATGCGCCGGTGCGCCGGCGCATATAGGCTGGTGGCACGCCCCTGGCACATAGGCGGTAACAAGTTACAGCCAGGCTGTAGCCTGTTACCGCCTTGCAAAGGCTTATATGCCAGGGAGACCTTAACCAGCCTATATCCGCCGGCGCACCGGCGCATCCAAACGAACCCTCCCCCAGCTACCATGACGTCATCACTCGGCCCGACGTTCGCAGGGCAGCGCGGGAGAGCGCGCTGAACTAGGGTCGTTTCAGAGCCATTTCCAAGTGAGTAGATATACCGGTTGATTGAGTTTCTTACCCAAACCAACTGTCAATATTTTATACTCTATACTTGCTGATTCGTTTGAGTATGATATGGTGTTTGGAACGAATGTATTTAAATAGTTGTGAGTGAGGAAAGTCAATGAATGTCAATGTGTTGCCATGAAAGAAACTTTTAGAAAAATGTCAATAATTTCGGATTTTACGGTCTCAAAACTTTTTCAGGCGTTTAAGCTCCTGACAACATGTTACTTCATTAGTATAGGTAGCAGGAAGAAAATGAGACAGGGGGTTTAGGTTTTATTCAGTCTTAAAGTCGAGACCTTCAAATCCCTTATTATCGCTCACGTGATTGACAGGTTGATAGTCAATGACCCCTCATCACTGACATCAGACATCACTTTGGCCCCCTGTAGTGGACGATTGGCCACTCCCTTAAAAATCATTGCCCCCCTACTAGTTTGACTTTCGCGTACATGACGCGAAAAACGACCTCCACGCAAATTTAAGGCTTTTAATTTGCCCCCCTCCTCTTTGAAGTCTCCTCACCTTTGCACTTCAATAGGAAATATCAACGTAGCAGGCCCGTAACTAGGGAGGTAGGTGGGGGTGGCGGGCCAACCCCCCCCCCCCCCCCCCAAAGTTCCACCTTTCCTTGCAAATTTTAATGTAAAGACACTTAAGAATAGTAGGAAAATATTGAAAAGTTCCACTTTTTACTGCTCGCCACCCCCCTTTTCAAATTCAAATTATTGAAAATAAAGGCAAAAGTTCCACTTGTGGAACCTCGCCACCCCCCCATAACAGAAGCTGGGAATGGGCCTGCGTAGGCCTATACGGAGTAAACGGGTTAGCGGTATCCTCGGCATTTTCGACGTCGCGCGGTGAAATATTGGGCTCCAGAAGTGACCCTACTTAGCATTGGTGCCTATGGGGAAAAACGGAATTTTCGTAATAGCACGGAAAATTGACCTATTAGGAAAATTTGAATGCTTGTATGGGGTGCCTGGGATAAATTCACAACTTTTACTCATTTACTGTATAAAGATTGGATGGGTATTTAAAAAGTTAGAGCGAAATAACATGTTTTCTCCCATAGGATCCTATGTTAAAAGCACCCCCAACGTCCGTTCGCGATTTCCGCGAAATTTCGCCGCGCGATGCCCTTTTTTGAGACCCGCATCTTCCGTATAGATTACAGACCTTAGATCTAACCCCCCTTGAATATCACTTTTTGAGATATTTATTTTTACCTATATTTCATTAATTATATGTATGGTGCACAATATTAGACATGATAAATGCACGATATTAGCCTGACATGAGCAATATCAATCCCAAAAATAGATTATCACATTTTCTTCCCCTACCCACAAAGGGTTAGAAGTAGAAAAAAAAATATATTCCGTACATATACACCTTGAATAGTTCTATATGAAAAAATATACAATTTGAGGTCACCCCTGAAGAATTTAATAATAAAAACAAAATTTAAATTGTATAAGACGTTTATCAATATTACTATGAAATGAAAATAATATTTTGTAAGATTTTATGGGATTTCATATCAGCAATGATGGTTTAGAATATCAATCAAAACATGAAGGGTTTAAATTGAGAATTATAACCAGGGGTGGACATAACCACGGGCCCAGGGGCCTGAGGCCCTTAAAAAGGGGTGTAGACGGGGGGGTCCCATGTCCCGTGTCGAATTTAAAAAAGGGCCATGTCGCATGTCCATATATCTTAGTTTAGACCCATGTCCCCTGTCGATTTTAAGAATTAACCCTGTCCCCTGTCGCTATCTTTTTAAAGTCCCTGTCCCCTGTCGAATTTAAGAAAAGGGCCATGTCATTTGTCACTAAATTTCCATGTCGCCTGTCGATTTTAAGAAACAGCCATGTCGCCCTGTCGAATTTAAGAAGTGCCCATGTCGCACTGTCGATTTTAGGCATCCACCCCCAATTAAAAAGCAGGTCGGGCCCCTACATTTTATGGCCCCTAGAAAATCATGGATAACAATTGCAAATTTCTATAAATTTTACAATGAAACCTAGTGTTTTTAAAGACAATCTGACTATCTACGTGAGGGCCCCTAGATTTTGGTTCGGGCCCCTAGCTTTGGAAAGCTAGGGGCCCTACTGGCCCCTTGATTTTTAGACTTATGTCCACCACTGATAACGTATATGGACTTTGAATCTACATAAAACAATTATTTTTCATATTTTCAATTTAATCTTTATTCAGTTTTTATTTTATGTATGATGTGCGATATTAGGCATGCTAAATGCGAAAGATTAGGCTGATATGCGGTATATAAGACCTATGATTAGTATTTATAATAAAGTATGTCTCCCTAATCAATGAGCGATCAGACTAGAAATGAAAAATAATTATCAGCAGATACGCTTCATATGGTCCTATAACACAAAATTAAACTGGGTATTCTTATTGCAAAAAGTGATGAATAACAAGTAAAAAGTTTGATCAAATTAAATAAGATGTACGATGTACCCCATTTTTACCCTACTTAATGTGAACAATAGATTCCCAAAATATGACTGTTTTCAAAATAAACATGACAAAGCTATTCAGTTATGAAGATATGGCTGCTGGTGACCTTAAAGAAGAGCTCGTAATGCTATTCTCATGTAAAATTGATAGTTAGGAAAAATTCGTTTTTTTAAAGTAGGTAAAGAAATTGGCTTAAACAAGTGTGCCAGTTGACTGAGCTGGTATAAGCCAGTGTATCCCAAGTACCGCAGGGCATCCGGGCATGTCCAACAATTTTCCGTCAATGTCCAATGTTTTACACTTCAACATCAAGCATTTTATCTGACGAATTTATCATTCTTTGACCTTATAGAACAACATGTTTGTCATCATTATTTGGCTGGATTTTTCAGTTCTCTATATTAATTTGATTAGAACATGTCTGGTGTGACATGGAAATGTCTGTCTTAATACCTATAATCATCAGACAATTAGTCTGCCGTTTCAGAAAGTTTTTTGGGATACACTGATAAGCCATCTCCCAGCAAGGCGATGTGAAGAACAGCCTATGTCACAGGAGACATTATGCCTAGTTGATGCACGACCCATTTATAAACTACACCCTTACTTTTGGTTCAAAAGTGGGACCCACTTCTGTCTATAAACCATGGATTTGAAGGAACTGTCCTTGTTTTTGAAAAACATTGTTTTTGTCTAACATGTCTGACACATTGGCCCAGAATATTGGGAGATAATGTTTAAAATGTCCGAGGATTAGCCCCTTATTCTGTGACATAATTTGAGGCTTTAAAGTAGCAATACCACACTAAAAATATAATTTTGACTTTCAATTATTTGAAATGGCCGATGAGACTCGCCTGTTCAAGTGCCTTCTGTAACTAAAAGTAGAATTAAAATCAGACTTCGCACTCCTTAGATATTGCTTAAAATGTGAGGATAGAAATTGCATTTTTTGCATCATGTTTACATTAAAACATTGGGGGATCTATGGACGTCTTATTTGGGCTATTTTTACGTAATTTTGCATGTAAAAGGTCAATTTCATGCTTAAATCTGCGGATCTTACCCTGGTTGTACATTTTCGTACTGTACACCATTGAAAAGAACGTTTCTTTCCACCGATCTAACCATTTTTGCCCTGTTTGCTCAGATCTAAAATATTGGTTAAAAATTGAAAATATTGGTTAAAATGTTCAGATCAAAATTATGAAAAAAGTGGTCCATATTGGGTGAATCTCAATAAACAAAAATATCATGTCATTTTTAAAGATAATCAAGCATAAAAATATCTAATGAATTCCGATTTTAATAAAACCTGTATTTTCTATGCAAAAGAATCCCCTCTTTCTTATGTTATTTTGGTAATATTGTTTTTTTCTCTGATGTTGAATGGGAAAAGTTATTGTCAAATAGCTCTAACAATAACGCAATTTCTTGGTTTGTCTCAAGATTTATCAAGTGTTGTGGTATTACTAACTGAGGTGTTGGACATTCTCCGCTGAGCGCTAAAATCCACAGCATGAGGCAGTATGTTGCAGAGTAGCTGCCAGTGCGAGAATGGCCCACTCAACAGGAGTCGTGCTTTCGTGTTTTGTTTGATAGTTTAGACACTCATTTATGATGTGATATCTCATAAAATTAGTAGATATGACAGTCAAATCCTGAAATACAAAATTAAATACTAAATTCATCTGTTATCTGTCCCTCTTCAGACAACCTTGCCGACTTGCCGAGTCTGTGCCAACTCCTATGCTGACATGCTGAATCCTGTTCAAATCTGCTTAGCCATCACTGCCCACTGCCTGCGCCGCTGCCTGACGCTTCGCTGGTGCTATATCTCTATAACATTGAATCTCACATCTGGTCAGTAGAGAACAGTTAAATGATAACAAATATAAGAAAGTGTTTTAATCTGACAAAAAGAGGTATGTAGCATCCAAGCTTGTTGATGTTTCTAGGCGCCCAGTGGGGGCTGTCATCTTGAATCTCAAAGTGTTTCATGTGACTGGGAGATCTTATAGAATAAAGCATTCTGGGGTAGTTTGACAAAAAGCTGCAGTCTTAACCCAGCTTCAAAGACACTTCAAGCGGTTCCTGTACAGGTTGGCCCAATACTATGTGCAAGCCAACCAGTTAAATGTGGCTAGGAACTTTCATTGGCACAGAACTCTCCTCACGCCTCTCCTAGTTACTTCCCTGTCAGTTCTCTCCAGCCCTTGTCAGTCCTCTCCTGCCCCTGTCGGTCCCCTCCTACTGCCCCTGCCAGCCCTCTCCTGTCCCTGCCAGCCCTCTTTTAACCCTGCCGCAGAGGTTTTCCTTAACAATTCTGTCCCCCATGGGGATCCAGGGTGGGGGTTCCTTCAGGAGCCTCCTGGGAAAAATGTGTCCCCAGCAGTCCCATGCTGATCATAGAAGGGAACAAACAAGGAGACCAGACTCAGTAGCTCAATTTGTAGAGTGCCCCCTTCGAGTCTGGGAGGTCCTAGGATTTATCCCTGGCCAAGTCACACCAAAGACTTTAACAATGGCAGTGGTCACTGCTTGCCTGTCACCCGGTATAAAGTAAGAACCACGAAACATGACTGGTCTGACCAGTGTCAGTGTAATAGGACTGGGTGGGGTATTTCGTGGGCCTATGACATGATATCTCAGTATGGCAGCACTATAAAGAGGGCATTGGGTCCCACTGCTACAAATAGGCACCTCATTTCATAGATTCGGCCATCGCCCCTGTGGCATAAAACAAGCTGTCCATTGGGCTAGTGGTCCTGTCTTTGCACTAACCGGAATCAAAGTTCCACAAGTCAGTATAAAGTTAATATTAGAAATTTTCATGATTTACCCTGGCCCAGTGGGTTAGTTAGTAACAAATTACACTAGCCTGGTAGTATTCTGGTAGGATTTTAGTACTAGGTACTAGTAACTCTAAGACTATGTTAAGGAAAATGTATGCTGCTGGCCCTCTTCTGTCCCTGTCAGCTCGCTCCTACTGCCCCTATTGGTCGGCTACCAGTGCTACCCTTGCCTGCCCTTTCTTATCCCTCATGTAATTGTACAGTTGAATGCTCTTATTTCTCAAGTCCGGGGGGATCAAGGGATTTACCTTCAGGGAAATTCTAATATGTTTGTATATGTATGAGGGCCCCACAGTGCTCTCTAGTCAACCCCAACTATACCCCTTAACTGTTGGAACCTCTGGTCCCTACTCCCATCCTGCCCTGAGAAGATGACCTAAAGGCACCCCTAATACTTCCTTGCCATTCACTTTAACATGATCATTTGATCAGCAGCTGATTGTCCTACAGGTAGGTGAGGTTGACACGCACTCATTTGTGTGGCACCCAGGTTCAATTCCTGGCTTGGTCATTATAAGTGGACAGATAGGCCAATGGACCACATAATTATATGTGTTGCATGTCAACCCTTTTTGCTGTGGGGGTCAAAGAGCAAGACCCCCAAAGCTTTACCATCGGACATTCTGTATTGTATAAAATCAGAGAGACATGAAATTGGTGCAAATTGGACCCTTCTCCCACCCTACATCTTACCCCCTACCCCTACTACAGAAAAAGGGTGAGTGCAGGATAAATTTTTATCCCCAGCTCGTATCCTGCCTTATCCCACCATCCAAATGTAGTTTTCCTTTTATTATATGTCAAATTTAATTGTTTGATGGCAAAAATAATGTAAACTCTACAAAGAACCAAACTCCAAAGTGTGCTGGTATCACAGAAAACTAACCGGGCTGCTTGTGCTGCTTCAAGTATGTTGTAGTAAAATGTGCAAAATGATGCATTCATGTGAATTTTTGTAAATCTATGGTGCACCAACCGACTGGAATACCATTTTTGTTGTAAATTGAAAAACTGTTTGCCGTTTGCTACGCGTCCTTCACCTTGGTTGCTGTAGTGACGACCACTCTGTCCCAGCACCCGGCCCGTCCGCGCAATAGAGGGGTGCCTCAGGGAGAATGCACTGCAGCAGGCCGTGCAGGACACTCACACATACTAAATGACGCATAACATGGGATGATCCCTTAGTACATACGCACTGACATATAATAACAGTAATTATCGCTACTGGCGACCTGGCGACCGGGTTGCACGAGCCCTGCCTGAGTGATTCCCCTCCTCACAGATATTTTCAAGCCCTTGGCTAGGCCACACCAGGGTGACACATGAACAACTATTGAAAGGTGAAGGTGCTCCCATTTGTCAACAATATAACACCAAACTAACAGTAGAGCACATCATATTGAAGTGTAAGAAGTAGGATGATAGTCGCAAGCGCAAGTAGCAAGCTTCAACAATACCGAAAGTAAGATTTTGCAATTCCTTCCAGAATGCCAACTGATAGATAAAATCTAAGAAAGAATACAAGAGTCTCGGGTTCAATGGGCCATCCTGTGCCCCCTGATAGGGTCATCAAAGGCCGGGTGTGTGGTGTCCTCTCTATTGGACATTGCACATGAAAGACCCCTTGCCACTCTTCAAAACGAGTAGGGTATCGCACCTGATGGCGGGTTTCTTCTAGCTCATACCATAGATACGATCACCTGTAAGCTGAAAAGCATTACCTTGTGCAGTCTGGAAAGAACCTTAAGCTTGTCTGGTTGACGGGACGTTAAAGAAAACCTTGCACATAAGTATGTGATCGTTATTTTTCAATGAAATCAGTGCAGCAGGTCTACTATACCTTGCACCATGTGCCAGAGAAAAATGAAAAGAAAATGATCAATTTGGACACAATTAGGAAACATTAAAAATCTTGCTGTTTTCTTATTTTTTTAAGGGAATTCCCCAAATTTGTGACATCACACAGTGAGTTAATGGGGAACTCCACTCATCCATCAAAGGGAATCCCCCAACATAGAATGTATAAATTGAGGAATTTGTATTTTAAAATCTATTATACATATTCGACCAGGTAAGGGCTATTTTTGTTGATAACACTGAATAATTTGCAATCAATCATGAACCAGTAAACCCAAAATTATATCTAGGTGGAATTCCCCTCATTGTGACGTCACACGGTGAGTACTGAGAAGTCCAGAAACTAGGGAATTCCCCAATTTCATTTTATTTCATTGATTGCTCACCTCTACTTCAATATTTTCACTTGATTCCTCTTAAAATGGTTTCAGGATACTCAAATTAAGTTGTCTTCAATTTATGTGGTAGGGACCATTTAAACTACCCCAACAAACAAACAAACAAACCCTCCTCCCCTCTAACACACCTATTCATGGCCAATTATGCCATCCCTCAGAGGTCAGGCCCCCTCGCCTCTGACACACCTATTGCGGTTATCACTGCTGTCTAGGACTGGGAGCTGCCACTACATGCTTAGGGTTGCCACTTTTCACTAAGACTAAAGAAACATATCAAGGAAGTATAATTCAGTACAGTGACTTGCCAATTTGCAAAGCCCGCTTCAGACTTGCTGAATATTCCTGACCTTTAGACAGTATTCCTGAACTGCACAGAAAATCCCTGACCTTAATCCTCCTCCCATACCCTGAATACCCCCTGATTCTCTCTAGTCCGTCCTTATCTTAATCCCCTACCCTGTATAGCTTTGATCCTCTCTAGTCAACTTGACGGCCCCCACCTACCCCTGTCTGCCACCACACACTTGGTCCTGGGAAAGGTCTCCAGGCCTTGATCTAAAACTGAAGCATGAATCACTAATCCAATAACATCACTGTTGTTACTGGGTTCAACTCCCAGCCTGGCTGATTGACATGTTGATTCAACATGTTTTCAAGACTTTTGGTATGGAGCAGATGAGTCAGGGCTCCACAACAATGATGTTATTGGAAGTATAATTCAGCACAGTGATGGTCCCCACTGCAGAGTATTTTTGACCTTCCGGGAGTATGCCTGAAATGCGTCTCCAAACCTAACTGTCCTCCCTTTCCCTGAAGACCCTCTTATTCTCTCTAGTCTGTCCTTACCCTACTTTCCTACCCTGGTCCTCCACTCTAACCCTCCTCCCGTAACCTGTAGATCCCTGATCCCTAGAAGCTGACCTTCACCCAACACCCTCAACAGTCGACCCTGACCCCACTTTCCAAGCGTCGCCACTCCCCTAGCCCCAAGAAGGAGGTAGCCATGGAAACCCCAGCAGCCCCTATCGCCCGTGTGCAAGCTTCGAGTACCAGGTGTTCAATTGGTCGGAGAGGTCAGGGACGCCAACTCCCCCAGCAAGTAGAGGGAGACATGCGAGGGAGAAACCAAATTGAAGCCGATGTCAGCCCAGTGGTGATGTTGGACTATTTCCCAAGTGGATGGAGACGGTGGCTCTCCCAGATCACTGAAGGGAGACGGGGGCTGAGGCTTTGGTAGAAGTCATATTCTACCACATCTTCACTCGGACCAGGGGACAGATTTCAACTCCTGGTTGGTGTCGGAGATGAGCCAGCTACTCGGGGTGGACAAAATCAGGACATCCCTATGGCACCCTCAGTCAGATGGGCAGGTGGAGCGTATCTGAACTGTATCCGGGAGGATGTTGCAGCAATTGACTTCGGATCACCAGAAGGACTGGGACCAGCACCTACCTATGATCGGTATGGCATACCGATCTATTGTGCATTGCTCTACTGGGTATAGCCCAAACTACCTGATGCTGGGGAGGGAGTGTTCCCCTCCCCCCCTCTCCAGGTTCAGCACCCTCCTCCCGACTTTGTAATGTCAGAGCAGGGTTGGTGTGACTATGTGGAGAAGCTAGCCAAGTGGTTTGACAACAGTTACTGTCTGGCTAGACAGCATCTGGGAACTGCCCAGGCTCACCCACGCAGGTACCACGACAGGAAGGCTGAGGAGAACCAGCTCCCCCGAGGTACGGTTGTGTGGCTGCACAATCAGAACCGTAGCGGGGGCAATCTCCCAACCTCCAACTGCAGTGGACAGGACCGTACATGGTGACCAACCAGGGCGGGGATCTGAATGTTGAAATAAGGGAAGGACCCTGTAGCAGGAAACAGGTGGTCCACCAGGACAAGGTCCGCCCGGTACGACAGGCGCAGGACCCTGAATGGATAGAAGTATTACTGACCTGCTGAGAGTTTCTAAATAAGATAATAGATACAATCATCCGTAAGCTGGAAAGCATTAACTTGTGCAGTCTGGAAAGAACCTTCTGTAGTTGATTGGACATTAAAAAAACCAGCAAACAAACAAACAAACAAGTACCCCTGTATCCATCCCCTGCAGACCCCCTAATTCTCTCTAGGCCATCTTCATCCTCCTCCCCTACCCTGTACATCCCTGATCCTCTCTAGTTATTGGTCGCCTCGCGAAAAGTCTTGTATTGTCTGCCAAGTCTAGTGGTGAGCTCTTATATTGGGCAATTCTTTTTTTCATTCGCTGTTTGAAGTTTTGCAGCATGTTTGTATAGATTACTGACAGCGTTGTGGGAACCAGCTTCAGCCTTTTTCTGGGGTCGCGCTAGGATTAAAAATGCCCCAGCCACAGTGGCGAATTTGGTGCTGGATAGATTAGCCACATTCACATCTGATTAGCCACCCATTTTTACCTATCTTAAAATCCACATCTAGTGTTTAAAGGCTTTATTGCACAAATATATAAGCCTATTTTTGTTTCATCAACTTACTTTGCTATTTAAAATTTTTTTTTTTTTTTTAAAAGAGGAAAATTTTGAAGTATTTGTGAATAGGCTAATAAAGGGAAGTAAATAAAATTTGGGAATTCCCTAATTTCTTGGCTTGTCAGTACTCCCATTGTTCCGTCATAATAATGAGAAATCCCTTTCAAAATAACTTGGGAATCTCAGGTAATTGAATGAATTTGGGTGGGTAAAAGATACAAGTGTCTATAGCCTGTATGTGGCTATATATACTACTGAGATATGGGGATTCCCTATTATTGAAGGCTAGGGATTCCCCATTTGTCGCCCAAATCTGGGAATTCCCTTAAAGACGCATTGAATAGGCCAAATATTAAAGTCTGATAACTATGTCTACATATTGAATATCCTTAGACTATATCTCTAGCATTAATAATTCCATGCTCAAAGAATTTCATTCAAAAATATTTATCCATTAATCATGTGCAACGTTTTCTTTAAGGATTGACACTGCAGTGGTTGAGCCATGATTCACATTTTCAGTTTATTGCACTGAGGTACAGTGCAAGAAAAACTAGAATAGTATATAATAAAATATTGTAAACTCGTTTGTATTGGCAAGAATATTATAGTGGAACTTGTAACGCTGATACGTGTGCTAAACGCCAGGCGGCGACATCGTTTAGTGGCATAGTTAGAGTATATGGAGAGTGGTAAAGCCCCCATGCGTAGGGACTGCAGCCGGGCTGAGGCACGTCCTGCAGGTACGCACAGGTACGACGAATGACGATGGAGACCTGTAAGGGTACATTATGGATAGAAACATCTAGCTAAAAGATACTAAGGACAGCAGGCCTCGCCGTCAACATTAGTTTATATGATAGCTAGAAATAGAATTAGTTTATGTGAGTAAGAATGGGCAGTATGAGAGATAAGTGGGACTTCATTAAGTAATAGTGTAAATGAGCATAGCGACAAGCCTTTTGGCTGTCGCTATATAAGTGGTATGAGACTTGAGACAGACGAGCAGAGCAAGATAGAGTTCGAACAGAACACATGGAGCAATAGTCAGACATACGGATCACACGGGTAGTGTTAAGGATGGTAGTAACCACAATGAACAGGTGATAGTAAGGATTGGGACAGCTTAGGCTTAGCCTTACGGACTACGTGCTGGAAGTGACGGAGATCCTACCAATGGTCTCCGCTACCGGTAGACGAGAGGTGACTCTCTCAACAGTGTAAGAGCGTATATACCTTGCGAAAGGGGAAGCTTGACCAAAGCTATACCTGGTTGGATTGTTACTGATGTGTTTGAATTGTGAAAGAAAAGGAAGAACTGTATGGACGGAGAACTGTATACTTGTACCTTCGGAATATTATCATGAATGTAATAAACTGACCTCTTGCCAAGCGCGTGTTCTTTGTATAGGATTGAGCCCCTTTACTTAGAATCTCTACCACTAAGAACTGAACTTTGATCCAGGATAACATCTATCTGGAGAAAGCTAGCAACTTCAACGAATAATCACTAAGAACTCCCCATTATTTTAGTATAACACTTTTATTAACATCTTCAAGTAAACGAAAGATCCACGATAAGCGATATAATATCACGCAGTCGAATAATGAATAAACGAATCAGTACAGGATATGAACAAGTACGAACTTTAATAGTGATACTCCCCAATAAATAAACGAACAACAAAATATAACCACCCAGCTCATTATGCCCAGAAACGGGTAACTCATCATTTTTCATTAGTATATTTTTGTTCATTTACAGCATGATTTGGAAGAATGTTATTCATGTAAAGAAATTATGGAATATATAAAAAGAAAATACAAATTGCACAAGATGGAAATCAAAACAAAAACAGTTTTCTACCAAAAGTATGAGAATGAAACATAGACAAAACCATATTGAGTTTACAGTAATCATGCATATTGAGAACATTTTTGAATACTATATCACAAAAAGATGCGTTTTCTTGGCTTTTGGGGTAATTTGTATTAGAATAAAGCAATCGCAATGTGGCGAATCTAGGGGGCATTTGTCCTCGCCACACAGGGTTTGGACTCGCAAATGCGAGGGTGGCGAGTGGCTAGCCCGAGCCCAGCTTTTTAGCTCAGTGACAGGTTTCACATCTGTGTTGTATGGAGTCCTATGGGAGGCAAATCCTAAATTTGGTTGAGTTTTGCAAGCAAGTCCATTTGGATTGGGTCTTAATTTCTGTTAGCATTGAAGTATATGGGGAGAGGGATAGTGACATGTTTTGTAGTTGTGATAGGTCTGGTAGTTGTTGTGATGGGTCACCTTTGGTTGCTTGCTGAACCCTGTGCCCCTTATCCCTGAACCTGGTATGCCCATCCCCATCCCCATACATGGTATGCCCGTTCCCTGGAGCCCCGTTCCCTGGAGCCCCGTTCCCTAGAGCCCACTTCCCTGGAGCCCCTTTCCCAGCTCATCTATCTGATACATACAATTCATATTTGAACATTTGCCTGGTGCCAGCCAGACTCGAACTCTTGAATGGGTGCGGGTCTTGAATGGAATGGTAGGGGGTTGGGAATGGAAGGGGGTCTGGAATGGTATGGAGTCTGGAATGGAAGGGGGTTGTCTGCAATGAAAGTGGGTGGTCTTGAATGGAAGGGGGAGGTCTGCAATGAAAGGGGCTGTTCTGTAATGGAAGGGGGTGGTCTGAAATGGAAGGGGGTCTGGAATCGAATGTAGTATGGAATAGAAAGGGTCTGGAATGGTCCGCCAGTACAAGGTGCTCAGCGTTGACTACGTATACCTGTCAATCAGCTCCCTGATCCCTGCCTACAACAGGGATATTTCTAGGCGTGTGGGATGCAGGATTCCCGCATCAGGAATTTAATTACCGCATTAGGGTGACTTGGAGAGGGCCATTCCCGCATTAAAAATACAGAAACTTTATAAGATATAGTCAAAATGCCCAAGATTTCCCAAAAATGCCCCCTAAGGAAAAGTAAAATGGGGCTTTTGATACTCAGAATTTTTTTTCTAGGGAGAACCCTGCAACAAGGATATTCAGAGGTGTACAGTTTGCCCGATTTTTTTGCTAATAGATCGTTTACAATCTTCAGTTTATGTTTCTTGTTTATGACAAGAAGTCTCATAAGGTCTCACACAGTCTCACAAGGTCTCATCAAGTCTCATCAGGTCTCCTAAAGTCATTTAGGCCTAATGTATATACTCTCCTATAGAATAGAAAAAAATATTTAAAACTGAAAATAAAGTCTAATGATATATTAATTGTGAAACAATTGCCAGTGTGGTCACAGCCTGTCTTATTCCTAGGTTCACAAGTAACATTACCTGAAGGCAAGCTTCTTCCGTAGAGTCCGCCCGGCTTCGTGCAGTCTTGCAACAATGTAGTTCCGTCACTAGTCACCAGATGTCACATATATGGCTATCCAAACCCCTGAATCCCTAAGGCTCGTATTGTTCCAAACATGTATCGGATAGTTCTCTGCCCTTACCGCAGACTCCCACCTATATATATTAGTCTGGTTATTGATTTTCTCCCAAGCGGTGCTGCTCGCTAGGAGATGTAGCCTGTCTGCCGTAGCTAAACAGGTATATTACACCTACCAGAAGCTCCTACCGTGTTTACATTACGTGACACAATAATTTGTATAATTTCGAATACCCTTTATGATATGTCTTCTTCAATCTGGTGACTGTTCCGTTAGTAGTGTATAACAATCTAATTATATGCACAATGTGTTTTGCTAACTACCTTTGTGCAGTAGCTACATTATATGAAAAGTAATTCTAAATTTAGTAAGGATGGTCTAGAAAAACTAGTTTTAAGTCCGCTATTTGCCCACCTGACCTATAGTTTAAGTTACATCTATATAGAATATGGAACCCTGAGGTGAGATATCACCCCTACTGTGATGTCCTGACCTCCTAAGGTGACCTAGGTTTTCTTACCTTAACTTCAGGTAGCCTTGACTGAATTGCACTTACCTTACCCTGAGGTGATCTTCCAGCTTCTAGGATTGCCTAAGTTCCCCTGCCCTCCCACTAATATGAGTAACTTTAAGCAAACGTTCGCTTTAGCTCCATTTACATCATAATTGTGGAGCCCTGACTCATCTGCTCCATACCATAATGTTGTAAACACGTAATTCTACATGCCAATCAGCCAGGCTGGGAGTCGAACCCAGGAACAAAAATGATGTAAATGTAGCAAACAGGGATGTAATTCTGAGTAGGTGAGGTTCAGCAGACCCTCAGTTTAGGGCAGGGGTGGAAATACGTAAAAAGAAAATTCAAAATTGGCCTGGGGTGTGAGGGGTCACCCCTCCCTCACCCTCCCTCTGGCTGCAGATAGCAATACCACAACCCCTAGCAAATGCATGGACAAAATAGAGAAATCACTAATTTGGCAAGGTTGGCCATTGTTATTTGACTATAACTTTTTCAATCTTGACAGGAGAGAAAAGCCAATACTACCATAAGAAAGAGGCGATTCCCTGAGCATAGGAAAACGAGATTTAATCATAACTGGACTTTTTTTTTTTTTTGCACAAATATCACCAGAGATGGCATGTTATTTCGATTTACTGGTAAATCTATTGTGGGCCACATTTTAGCAAAATGTTCATTTCATGACTTTACACAACAATTTATAGCTTTAACAAATCGCTTTATTCTCAGGAAATATGAAAAAAAAACACGGAAATCCCCAGAAGGAACTGATCTTTTTAATGATATAAGACATTTAAATGGGCAATAAAAGAGAGATCCGCGGATTTAAGCTTGAAATATACCACATGGAGTCAAATTTATAGAATAATGAGTTTATTTGGGGTCCATTTTTTGGGTTGCTGCAGAGAAAAACATCAGAAATCCGTCAAAATTCGGAAAACTTACAACTGTGTATATGCCTCAAACTATTTACTTAAGTGCACTTGAATTTTTATGTTATCTACCTACCATAGACTTGAAAGAGCCAGCAAGGATGATATAATAAGAAGACATGATTATGGAGTATGAGGTCGGATATATTTACCTGTGGACCCGACGGGACCGCGGGTCCGCAGGTAAATATATCCGACCGATATACGCCATAAAAGTGTCTTCTTTATTTTATGTAATGACTACACACCCAAAAATCGGCACACTGACATCGCCGTCGGCACTCCGACATCGCCGTCGGCACTCCGACATCGCCATCGGCACTCCGACATCTTGTTTGTTTACATAATTCTCGACCCTGATTGGCCAATACTATGGCAACGGTGGTCACGTGGTCAGGTGCGCTCCGGTGCGTATAATCGGGAGAATTTTACCTCGCCTCCAGCGGTGCTTATTTTATTCGAAATGGCACAATACGCACCTCTGCTCCCGCTAGGCATTACATAAAACATAGGGCTGACTGGGTTAGCAGAGGGATGGTACAGTAACAGAGGGGCAAGAGGGGCAAATTTGTTGCGCCTCTCTCCCCTCGCATACCCTTGTTTACCCTCATATACTGTTGCCAGCCTTCTCATTATACCCCTGACGGCCCTCTCTTATGCTCAATCCCCTAATGTGTTTAGATTACATTTGAGCTCAAAAAACGGTACATTTTTAACCCCTGTAATGGTACAAGGGCTAAAATAAGGTACTGTAGTCTGTACTATAAAAATATGGTACAGCTGGCAAGTATGCATCTTTAAGTAAGGGGTGTACTAATGGCTTAGTACTTTTAATATATTGTCATGTTATATAATCCAACAAGGATCAGGCTTAGCAAGTCTACTTCTAGTCTACTCTTAGAAAGAAATATCTTGCGCTCCTAGCGCCACCTGTTAACCAGTATAAAAGGTGTTGCAAAGTGGGGAGCAGTTAGTTTTAGTGAGAATGTCAGCTAAGTAAGTTTAGCCAAGGAGTTATACCTGGAGTAAGTACATCGGCTCCGTGTAACAGACTGGAGTTTACCAATACCCACTACCTCGGACATAGGATTGTGATAGAGCTGAGTACTAGAATGGTCTAGAAGGTGTTGGAGCAACTCGTGTTCTAAATGTGGTTGATTGCTGATAGGAGATGGGAGGTGGACTGATGAAGACTTATACATGGTGGCTTTGACTCGGGATGAGATGTTTACTGAATAAAAACCCTTTCATATTAAGAAGCTCCCTCATCGTTCATTTCTTTTGAACTATTGGGAAGTGGACGGACAAACTTTAAAAGCAGTCTGAATTACTCAGGCATTCTGGATAAACGACTCATGAAGACTTGGATATACACGAACATTACGCAGTCTTAAATCAAACATTAACAATAGTTCAGGGGTACTGATAATACACATCACTATTCTAGACTAATTGATTTCTGGGAGAATATGCCCCTCTCAGGGAGGTCAGGAGATTGGGTCAAAAATCTGTGAGACTCATGGAAAATCCGGGAGAGCTGACAGTGACGATCACCAATTATACATCCATAGGTCCTGTCACACTTAGGTCTCCCTCAACAGGTCCATTCGGGGTCCATTTCAGGGATATCTGACCAGAAATCTTACATTCACCTTAGACCAAGTTCCTAGGCCTGTGAGACAAGCTCACGAGAATATCAGAAACGAGCCCCAGACAGTGGTGTCAACAAGGCTGACTGTATCTGTTCGGGTAGAGCCTAGAATCTACCAAATTTGCCCAAGAAGTATGAAAATGGTCAAGGGGGAGGTGCCAAAAGCTGATGGCATTTGTTGGGGAGAAGGCCGCCAAATGCAGGACCTTAGGACAGGGACGTAAGTGCAACAGAACATATGAACGTGTTACTGTAAAGCACAGTGTGGTCGCTGCACAGAGCCAGGCTTTGCATAGACCCAAAATCAATGTTGCATCAACGTAGATTCAAGGTTGATTGGTTGAATCAACGTTGATTCAATTTGGAAATTCAACCAAAAATAATGTCAATTCAACTTCTGTGTGCCTGCTGGGGAGACTAAAGATATAGTAAATTGTGCCAAAACTTCGGGTTGGAACCCCCTGCTTCAGGGCTCACGGAATTTAAAAATGGTTAGGCGTCCTGCAGACACCCTGACCGGCATTATGGATGTCCTGCACCATAAAACAGGGGGTCCCATTGCCTCAACCTTGACATTGACATTAAGGTATGATTTCTAGGGTATCCACATGACACCCAGGGGGTCCTGTCTTGGTGTCCTGTGAACAGATCACCCAGGACGCTGGATTTGGTGAGCCCTGCTCCTTTCTATGTAGAATCTCCTCAAATTTGTTTGGAACCCCCTCACAGTTTAGAGCTGGGTATGCCTGTGGCTGCCCTGTAACTTTTCCTTTAGGCCCAGGGGTTTCGGCTTTTAGGATTGTATCTATTGGTTGAGGTTTTCAGTATGAAAAAAAAAGTAAAAATCTTTGTACATTTCTAGAATATGTTTTAATCGTCACACAATTTTCTAACATGAAAATAATGGTCATTCTTACTCAGGTCTACAATCTCAGAGTCAGTTTTGACTCACAGTTGACTCATACTGGGAGTCATAAATGTTTCAAATTTGGAATTTTTTCAAAGTGCTAAAATCGGCATAAAAACCATGTCAAACATTTCTTTTCTTCCACAAGTCATCTGCTCCTTGCATCCTAATATCATCAAGAGGCTAGGGGTGGCTATTTATATTCAATTTCAATTTTTACTACAGTAAAAGTCATTCAGTCATCTTTAAGGACTAATGACAATCAAAGACAGAAGTAAAAATTATCCATTATTTGTAATGCTAATTCAAGATTCAAGATTCAAAAAGGTTTATTGACTAATGTAATAGTTTACATTCATGTCGCCGTTGGGCTGTCATTCAGACAATGATAACTTACAGAGGGGAGGCCGGTGGTGCCCTGCCGGTTTTTCTTTCCCTTCCCAGCCCTTTCTTCCCTTCCCGGCCGTTTCTTTGCCCTCCCAGTCCTTTCTTTGCCCTCCCGGCCCTTTCTTTCCCCTCCCAGCCCTTTCTTTCCCCTCCCAGCCCTTTCTTTCCCCTCCCAGCCCTTTCTTTCCCCTGCGGCGAAGTGTATAGCATTTTTCCGAAATTTGGGGGATAAAATATAACGGAGTCGGCATCAGTGTAAAAGTAAACAATCAGTGTTACTATATCAGTATATTTACCTAAGAGGTACAAGGCTTCCTTATTATAGTATTTGTTATCCAAAGTGAAGGGACATCTTCAAAGTGGTACAGTGGCGGATCCAGGGGGGGGGGGGGCAAAAGGGGCAGTTCCCCCCCCCCCCCCCCCTGCGCCTAAATGAACTGTCGTAGTTTTGACAAATCTGAGGAGAAATTTTGCAAGGTAAATCATGGGGGGTTGGGGGTAGACAAAGTATTCACCTCTGGATATTGCCATTCCATCGGGAGCAGGAGGGGATGCGGCGCAGGCTAGGTGGGGGGCAGATACCTTGCCCCCCTAGAAGACAGGCCCTGGATCCGCCCCTGTGGTAAGACTGATCTTATTCTCCTATGGCGACATACCAAAGACCATTAGAAACGTCCAGCCAAGCAGAACAAATGCTGAAAGTTTCACGGCTTTCTGATATAGGGGGTATAGACAACAGGGCGACATGGCCATTTCTTAAATTCGACACGGCAACACGGCCGTTTTTAAAATTTGACAGGCGCCCTGCCCCCCCCCCCCCCCCCCCATCTATTGCCAGCCCCGATATATACAACTTGTTAAACTAGAGTAGTGGCGGGTATTATCGGCAGGGGTGTATTATCGGCACCCCTGACACATATATGATGATACAAAATAAATCTGGGGTTTTCAGATGTTAGAAGCCAAATATAATAAAATCCTATTTTGTATCCATCATTGAACAATATGCTTATATTGTTCTGGCCGTTTGAAAATACCTATAACATTGAAAGAAGTATTTTGGTTCATGAATAGCCTTCAAGAAACAGATATTTTATCCCAAGTATTAACTTACATGGGTGTATTGTTTTACGTTTGTAGTCCACAGAAATGAGAAATATCGCAGTTGATTGATTTATAGTTATAACAAAAATAAAAAATCGAAATACTTGTGTAAAAGAGTGGATTCTAAATATAAGGGTAGATTAAATAACATAATACACTCCATTCTATGTGTATGTCTTGTATTTTCGGCAGGGCTATATTATTGTTGTAACAAGAGAAAATATATTTTTCAGTCCTCTGGACTGAAAAACCTTGCTTTGGTGGCGAAAAATAATCATCTATAATCGGGGTCGGATTGCATTTTGGGTTAGACTTCAAGCCTGACCCCCCCCCCCCCCCCTCACCCCACCAATTTGGCAGAAACACGTAGGGTACCCCCCCCCCCCCCATATATATATATATATATATATATATATATATATATATACTGTATATATATCTGGGGGGGGGGGGGGAGAGAGAGAGAGAGAATAACATTACAAAGAATAACGTTACATATCAATAGGGCATCAAGCCACCAAACCTTCTGTGGTATTTAAATATTCATAAACCTTGGGGCCCTTGATGGGGGGGTCCTAATGTCGCATGTCGAATTTAAGAAATGGGCATGTCGCAGTGTCAAATTTAAGAAATGGGCATGTCCCCCTGTCAAATTGGCCATGTCCCATGTCACTATCTTTCAAAAATCCCCTGTCGCATGTCACTAGGCCTAAAAAATGCTCATGTCGCCGTGTCGAATTTAAGGGTCTAGGGCCATAACCTTCATATGAGAAGTGTTAGTATCATAGTTTTGGTCAAATGAGTATACGGTACAGTAGCATATTTTCCCCTAAGGTGCCGATAATACCCGCAACTACTCTAGGCTATTTAAAGTATGGCGAATTTCACAGCTTCTCAAAGTGTGGGTGACACCTCCCTATGGACGTGAAAGACAGAGTTTTCGCGCTACTTATGGGCCCATCACTCACCGTCACTCGGAGTCGGACGGTGACTGTGGGCTGGTGTTTCAAGTGGCCGTCCCGTCGGCGCTACGGAATAAACACAGGGACAAAAAGTGTTGTTTACATGCTAAACCTCATCATACTTACCTCTTCCTTTCACTATTGTAAATTTTCCAGGTTTGTCTCCTGTCTTTATCTGCGAATTATGTGCATGAAACCAGGTTGTTTCGTGTTCATTTTGGAGCCTGTCTTCCGCGAATCTTCGCTTGGTGCAACACTCACAACAGTGCGGCTGCAACGGCCGTTTCAGACGCGTTACAACGTCGTGACGTCATGGTAGCCTATAGGTCTCACGTAACTAATTGTGGCGCCATCTGTAGTGTCATATACCTTTCTGTCCCGGGGTGAAGGGAATGACTGGCTTTGAGTGGCTGATAATGAAATAAAGAAAACTGACAGAATTGAAGGAAAATTCCCAGGACACCCCTAATCATTTCTGAGTTATTTCATTAAAAAGAATCCATGATGCAGTGACTATAGAAAATGTCAGTAGGTTTTTGAAATAGGCTCTGTGCTCCATGAATTTGGTCGCTGCAAAAGTGCCAAAATGAGGGTAGGTCAACATCTGGGACACTTGCTCAAAATTTTCAGGGTCAACCTACCCTGAAATTTTGATATTTTGTGTGCCAAAGAAGCCACAATAAGTTTCTGAGTCAATTTCATGTGGGTCAACGTTCTGAATATTTTTTTCCTCAGGATCAGTTATATTAAACTATACAGGAAAACAATTAGTTTCGTGAGACCGCCAGGGTCTCCTTCGCCCATCCGCCGCGAGAGGCCCGTCCAGGATGCGGAAGTTTGGGTAAGGCCTAGTTCCCCGTTAGTCCACCAGAGGACGCCACCAGACGTCAGGGGTTAGTGTCCAGGTTTGTCGACAGGGGGCAGCACTGCGAGGAGAAATATCAAAATTTGATATTTAGGCTTTTAAAACTATTGATTTTACCACTTTTGTCCAAAAATAGACTATTTTGATAGAATTGATTATATTATGATCATTATTTTAATTACTGCATTATTTAATTGTCACTATTTCATTTATTGTACTATTTCATTTATTACTATTTGAAGTATATCATTTTATTTTTATTTCAATTATTTTATTTCATTGATTTATATTCTATTTATTATTCTATTTTTTATAATTTTATTTTAATTTAATTCTAAATTTCTAAATTGTAATAATTTAATTACTATTATTAATATTATATTGACAGAACATCTACGGTAAGCTGTTTATCAGCAGAACGTGAGCCTTGTAGGTAGGAACTTCTGTAAGCCGTGTTGACCCTTTAATGGCTTTGATTACTTTATTTCACAAACTTCAGTTTTCTGGTAGAGAGTTAAGCGCGGTTTGACCCACGTGACAACGGGTCGGCCTTGACCCCGACCAGGGCCCAGGGCTTCCTCAAGTCGTTCTCGGAGGTTTTCTCCCAAAATTACGTTTACTCGTGCACAATGAACACGTGCATCGTATTATAAGATCGAAAACTCGACTAAAACTGACTTAGAAGTCGGTAGAAGGAGTATGAACGCCTGTTTTGACTGTTTAAATACTTGTACGCGTGACCCTTGACGCATCGCGGGGTCACGGCTCAATCTCCACGCGCAGGTATCCCGGGTTTCTCTTTGAGACATAGTAAGGCGCTCCCAGGTTGGGGGAGGAGAGTGAGAGATCCCCGGGAATTTGGACCAATCAGCGCCGTCCCTGGTCTCAGCCCGGAGAGGCCGACGTCTCCCGGCATCTTTGTGTTCCACGTTGGTAAGAACCCCAGCCACAATCTGGTGACAATTTACTGGACTTTACAAGCCCTATTTCCCTTCTGGGAACGTGTCCCGACTGGGAGGAGGTATTTCCACGTGTGGACAAAGAGGAAAACCTATTTAGAAGAGTGTGAGAGAGGAGAGAGCGGCGACAATGATCGCGGACCCGGCGGTGGTGACGACCAGGTGAGTCGGAGTTTGGTGGAATGTAGGCGGCCAGGGTGGAGAAAACTCCCCGGAGTCTCTCAAACTTACCCCGCCAGCTTCTACTGGGCGTGAGCTGGCGGGTATAGTAATGATGTTCTGTGTGCATGGTCCCTTGCGAAAAGAGAGCAAGCTGTGGTTAAGTTTAACAGCCTATGCGCCACGTCGGAGAGAGTGGTTTCAACATGTTTCAACATACACCTGTCGACCTGTCAGACTGTAAGCAAATATCTGTACTTACTGAGGAGATCTTGTAGAAATGAAACCTGTCCTGGTGAGGCTGAAGCTGTCGTGCGGGCAGTCGGTCTCGTAGGTAGCAGGGTTCTGGCGAGCGTCGCTCGGTTTTGAATCGACGCGCTCGCCGCGCATGCGCAGCAAGCAGCGTTTCCGCCGTCGGCAACACTCCACCTCGTTCCATTTTTTTTAGGAGGGCCCCCTCCATCAGGGGGGGCCGGAACCTGGTCCCTAGGTGTCCATGGCCTAGCAACTACCGGTGTATTTACAGTTCTAAGCGCTACTATATACAAGGGGTAGGTCGGCCTGACCTACAGCCCGAAGAACTTCTGGGCGTTCTTCGAGGAAATCTCCAAGATGAGGCTGGGTGGGATTCCCTGAAGCTCTCCCACTCGGTCTGCCACCTGGCGGATGGAAGTCGGCCCATGCTGGTTGGGTCGGACCCCTCGCGGGCAGAGGTGCGGGCTGTCAGTCTCCAGGAGGAGCTTGTCCAGCTGGAGGCCCTGCACCACTTGGTCCAGTTCCGGGTGACGGTCAGCCCTCAGGAGTTTTCCTGAGATGCTGAACATGGCCTGGGGGAAGGCCTCCTCCCATCGGCGCTGCTCGTCTAACCCACTGTCGAAGCAGTGCAGCTGGATCTTCTGTGAGCGAGGTACAGACTGCTGCAGCACCTCCCGGCACATTGCACCAGCCTCCTGGTTCTGCTTCCGATCCCGGGAGTGGATGACGAGGGGCAGCCCCTTGGCGGCGGCGAAGGCCGACAGGTTGGCCAGTGCTGCCTGCTGCATGAGGGCCACATCCTCGGAGTCCCGATGGTAGAGGTCGATCCCCACCTCTCCGACGGCCACGGCGCCCCTCTGTATGGCCCGCTTGGCTGAAGCGAGCACGTCGTTGACCTTGTTGGCCTCCCTTGGGACCCGGGTCGGATGGAGCCCAACGGCGTTGACAACGCGCAGCCCAGGGATCTCGAGGTCTTGACGGCCCCAGTCCCTGGGGAAGCAGTCAACGTTCACCACCGTCAGGGAGGACAGGTGGTCCCGCCCCTGCTCAACGGCATGGCTCCCACCGAGCCGCCGACACAACTCCCGAAGATGACAGTGGGAGTCGGTCCCTGCAGGGATTGGTCTCCGGGTTGGGCCCGCCCTCTGGGTCCAGGTCCTGATCCTGGCCTGGCCTCGGTCGCCGCAAATGGACATCAGCAACGCCATCAGCTTCCAATGGAGGAGGCAGCCCTCGCTGCTGGGGGGGCTCATCACCCGAGCGGCCCCACTGGCGGTGTCCATGGACCGGTCGTAGTAGTCCATCAGCGCCTCCTGGAGCGGTGACACTGTGAGGCCGTTGGCCACCAGCCCTCTCTCCAGGGCCAGGTCACACAGGTCCCTCCGCCTCCTACCCATCTGCTCGGCGACTTCATCAAGCAGGGCCGCACACAGCCGGACGTACTGCTCCAGTGCCCTGTCATCGAAGGGCCTGGCTTTGGGGCACTCCCGGAGATGTTTCCTCAGGTTGCCACCGCGTGCGCACTGGGTGTAGCAGCCCCAGCATGCTGTCTCTGGCTGGATGAAGAAGGGCAGGTGCGACAGCAACACATGGCGACGAAGGTGACTCTGGTAGGCACAGCGTCGGCCGATGGGGCAGTCTTGCTTCCCGCGTTTGGCTGGCGCCCCTCCACCTGCAGGGGGACCTGGTCTGGTGGCCCCTGCACTAGGTGAACGGGCTCTCGTCGAGGGTATCGGCTTTTGCTTCTGCGGTGGTACCCTTCCATATCCAGGGGGCCTTGGTACGGCGGCCTCCACACTGGGTGAACGGGCTCTCTTTAAGGGCAGCGTGGTGTCCCTAAGCGAGACCGCACGCGAACGGGCTCTCCTTGAGGGCAGGGTGGTGTCCCCAAGCGAGACCGTGCGGCGCTCTCCTTCTGCCCTCTCTGGTTCTAGGGTTGTTGCCTGGTTCCCCCACTGGACCCTTCGGGGTCTGAAGCCTTCAAAGGTCACTTCCAGACCTCCTGCTGGTGCGGGGGGCTGGCTGTTCTCTGGGCCCTCGCTAGCGAGGGCTGACGGGTTCCCGGGCAGCTGGGGAAGGGGGACCGGGGTCCCCCCTTGGCCTCTGAGCCCTGTGATGTTGGTGGGCAGTCTAGCTGCCGCGGGGGGCTGGTTGTTGTCTGGGTACCAGCTAGCCTCTTGGCCAATGAGCCCCGCGACGTTGATGGGCAGTCTGGCTGGCACGGGGGGCTGGTGGTTGTTTGGGTACCAGCTAGCGAGAGCCAACTGGCTCCCAGGCAGCTGGGGCAGGGGGACCGGGGTCCCTCCTTGGCCCATGAGCCCGGCGATGTCGATGGGCAGCCAGATGACACCCCTCTGCGGCAGGCCAGGTGGAGGGGCCATTCGCAGAGAGCTCCCTGCGGCAGTCAGCGCGGGGAGATGGTCTCCGGCAGGCAGGAACACGTTCGAAAGCATGTCTGGAAGGCATTGAAATATTGGTAACTCCTTATCTGTAGTCTTATCTCCTATATATAGTCTTCTATCGTCCTAGTTCCTAATCCTACTTATTTACACATTGATAAGGAGTTAGTGAGAAGTCGGAAAGGCCGGCACGCGACGCATACGAAGTGGGCGGAGCAAACGGCGCACTGTGTTTTGTAACCGAACGGGCAAACGTATAAGTCTACCCCTGCGTGATCGACGTTCTGGTTCGGCTCCAGTTGCAGCCCCTGTTGCCTCCGTCATCTTCAGATCCTGGCCTGTAGTTGTGTCCATTGACTTCTCTTTCATGCTTGTATCCTTAGCCTCATTCAACACCTTGGATGCTGCCCCCATACCCATATTACTTGAGCTCGGGGTACCGGGAGTGACTTCCTCCGGTAACTCCCTGGTTCCCAAGACGGTCAGGGTACCGGGAATGATTTCCTTTTCCTCCGGTACTTCCTTAGTTCTCTCTCCCCGTTGTGGTTTTTCAGCTTGGGTCCCTTCCAGAGGTGGTAGGTGAAGGTCCTTGTTGGGCTCATCCAGTCCGGCAGCCAGTAGGTCGTATCCCTCATCCCCCTCCGGCGACGGTAATTGGCAACCAAATTTGAGTAGTCGGTGGCGCCTCCTCCTGAGCCAGAGTGGGATAGATCTGTCACGACATAGCAATAGCCTGTCATGGTGTACAACATTCGACCTCTTTCGCTCCCCGATCCGGACTAGCACTGGGGAAAGTATTCCTTCTACTAAGTACGGGCCTTTCCACATGGGCTTCAGCTTGGGACTCTCCCCTTTTTTGTTGGCGGTGTCGCGCTTGTAGACCAGGTCTCCAATCTCATATCTTGTGTGGTTCAGTTTTTGGTCGTAAATGTGCTTTTGCAACTCCTGAGAGGTCCTTAGCCTTTCCCGGGCCATACGGTGCACTTCCTGTAGTGCTCCCCGCAAGGCCCTTACATAGCTTGATGTGGGTTCTGGCTCCGAGCTGTTAGCCTCTGCCGTCCCGAAAACGATGTCTTCCGGCTGCATGACTTCTCTACCGAGCATCATCATGTTTGGACTATACCCTGTTGTTCTGTGGGGGACAGTTCGCAGTGCTCCGGCTAAGAGGTGCAGGTGACGGTCCCATTGCCTGGACTTCCCCTCTAAGAAGCAGCGTACCATCTGGAGGATAGTGCGGTTGTAACGCTCCACTTGTCCATTTGACGCCGGACGGTAAGGGGTTGTCCGGGTTTTCCGAATACGTAGGAGGTCACAGATGGAGTTGATCAAGTTTCCGTCCACGTTACGGCCCTGGTCTGTGTGTAGGTGTTGTGGGCAGCCGAAGCGAGCCACAAAGTCATTGACGAACTTGTGGGCTATAACTTCTGCCTTCTGGTCTGGGATAGGATAGCATTCTACCCACTTGGTGAATTGGTCCACGATCACCAGGATACAGGTGTTCCCTTGTTCCGAGGAAGGCAGGGGCCCCAGGATGTCCAGGTGGAGTCTTTCAACTGGTGCCCCAGCATGGTATTGTCCTAATGGGCCTCGGGGCCTGATACAGGGCTTCTTGTTTTTGCTGCATGTGCCACAGGACTTCACGAACTCCTTGCAGTCGGTCCGTAGTTGGAACCAAATGAACCTTTGCCGCAGCCGGGCGAGTGTCTTGTCATGTCCCAAGTGGCCTGCTGTTGGGTGGTCGTGACAGGAAGCGAGGGCCTCTGCCTTCAATGAGTCCGGGATGACCAGCAAGAGCTTGGGTCTGTTGACTGACTCCCAGCGATAGAAGAGTATCCTGTCCTGCACGAGAAGTTGGTGTCTGTTGGCCCAGAGATATTTGGCGGCCGGCCCACTTAGGGCTAGTGTGGCCTGGGATGGGCCCGTTCCCTGTTCCAGCCAGCCAATAACCTCCCTGAGGTCGGGGTCTTCCAGTTGTTTGTCGTGAAGCTCTGCTTTGGAGTAGCCCCCAAAGGTTGTGCTGACCACCTCGTCCTCTTCCTCCCCACTAAGTGTCAGCATCCTTATGGATGGTGTCGGCAGGGTGCTCTCCGGGGTCTGTCGGCGCAAGGCCAGTGGTACCACATCATCCACTTCCTCCTCGAAGCGTGCCCATTGTAAATGAGCTCGTCGGCAATACGGGCATCCCCCACAGGGCAACTGCTCTGGCGACGAGCCGGCGCTATAACAGTCACATCCAGGCAGGGGGTCAGGGATGCGGGAGAGGGAGTCAGCATTGATGTGCTTCTTTCCTGGCCTGTGGACGATGGACATGTCGTACTCCGCCAACTCCTCGAGCCAGCGGGCTAGCTGTCCTTGGATATTCTTGAATCTCATCAGCCAGGTAAGGCTGTTGTGATCCGTCCTAACCAGGAAGGGTCGTCCAAGCAGGTAGTGGCGGTATTGCCTGGCCATGCGCACCACTGCCAGAAGCTCCTTGCGGGTGGTGCAGTACTTCTGCTGTTCTTTCGTCATAGTGAAACTCCCGTAGGCAATCACCTGTACCTTATCCCCCACCATCTGTCCCAGCTCCCCTGCGACAGCGGTGTCCGATGCGTCACAGTCGAGTATGAAGGTGTACTTTAGGTCAGGGTAGGGTAGTATGGGGGCTTCCATCAATGCTCCTTTTAGCAGATGGAGAGCCTCTTCAGCCTGCTCCGGCCAACTGAATGTTACTTTAGGCCCGGTGATGGCGTAGAGTGGTTCCGCGATTTCCGCGTAGCGAGGTACAAACTCCCGGTGGTAGTTAGCAAATCCCAGGAAGGACTCAACATCTCGGACGCACTTGGGGGTGGGCCAGTTCTTGATGGTGTCCCTGCTGCCTGGGTTGATTTGAATGCCTTGAGGAGACACGAGTCGGCCCAGAAACATTACCTCCTGCTGGAAGAAGCTGCATTTCTTGGGCTTCAACTTCAGGTTGTACCCCTGAAAACGTTCCAGGGCTTCCACTAGGTTGTCACGGGCCTGCCCAAAGCTGTTGCCGAAGACAACCACATCGTCCAGGTATGAGAGGACCTTGTTCCACTGCATTCCATGCAACACTAGCTGGACCGCACGTTGGAAGGTGGCGGGCGCGTTGCAGAGTCCAAATCCCATTCGGGTCCACTCAAAGAGTCCATACTTGGTGATGAAGGCTGTCTTGTGCTGGTCGTCTTCCTCTAGCTCTATCTGCCAGTACCCAGAGTTCATGTCGAGGGTGCTGTAGAATTTACTCCCAGCCAGAGAGTCAAGACATTCCTCGATTTTCGGCAGGGGGAAGGCATCTTTGACCGTGACACTGTTGAGACCCCTGTAGTCGAGGCACCACCGTACAGATCCGTCCTTCTTCCTCACCAACACAGGGACAGCTGCCCATGCCGAGGACGAAGGTCTGATTACCCCGGCATTCAACATCTTTGTCAGGTGCTTTTCTTCTTCCTCCTGGAAACCCAAGGGGGTCCGGCGCATGCGCTGGCGAATTGGTCTAGCACCCTGTGTGTCGATGGAATGCTTAATGGCTGTAAAACATCCTAGATCGGTGTCGCTGACTGAGAACACGGCCTGGTATTCTACGAGGATTCGGGAAACCTCACGTGCTTGAGGCGGTGTCAGGTTCTTGGCTGACCGAAGGAACAGGTCTTGGAGATGTGGTGGGACTGTCGGGGACAGGGTCGCTAGTTCTTCAGGGGAGACTTTACAGGTGTTCTCTCCCTCGTCCTCCAAAGCTATCCTTCTCAGCATCGCGGGGATGCTGGCTTGGTCCACTTCAATGTCCAGAGTTGCTGCAGGGTGGGCTAGGCCCAGGGTTTGACCCTGTTTTACCTTTACCCAATGATCGCTGATATTTGTCAGCTCCACGACCCCTTCTTCCTGCTCACCGCTGAGGACAGCATAGGGGCACACAATGTCGGGGCTGAAAATCTTGGGACAGAGCATGGCCTCATCGCCAAAGTTTTTCCTGTCACCGCACGTGCGCACTGGTACTTGTTTAGTTGACATTGGCGGGATGGAGATACTTCTTGCGCAGGCGATACTGGCCACGGGATGCGGCTCATTACTTTGCCCCTTTCTGTAGCTTGCAGCAACAGTCTGGTCCTTAATGGTGATAGAGGCAGAGGGCAGGTCAATTGTTGCGCCGATGGCTTTGAGGAAATCCAAACCGAGAATCACTGGATCCGATATTGGCGCCACATATACACACCAATGGAACTGGGTGTCCCCGAGATGTATTTTCACCCTCTTTGTGAAGTGCCCTGACATCACGCTATCCTTCCCCGCACCCTTCAGCTTAACCTGTTCGAGGAACTCTGGGGGCTCAACCATAGAATTAAGAAATTCCTGGCTCATCACAGTGACCTGGGCTCCCAAGTCCACTAGAGCTTCCACCGATGTCCCATTCATTTTCACCCTGATGTAGAGGCTTTCTGGAACATCCCTGGCTGAGTTTCCCCCACGGAAGGTGACACTCCGCACGTGGTAGTCCCGAGACATAGGGGTCACGGGCCCTACTTCCTGGTCCTCCTGGTGTACAGCACATCTGCCAGCACCAACCTGGGAATAAGCTGTACCTGCTCCCGCTTCCTCGTCTGGGGATTCCTTCGGGTCTTCTGATTGGTCTTGGGAGCAGCTTACTTCGAGGGGTGACTGTGGGGCCTGTGGGATCTCTGGGCCCAAGTATGACACTTGGTCCGGTGGTCGACCTCTGTTAAGGAGGGGTGGCGATTGGTCGCGCTGACCACCCCGTCCTAGTTTTCCGAAGCCGTTTTCTTCTCAAGGGCTACCGGCTGGCGCTTGGGTTTTGGGCACTCCCGTGCAAAGTGGCCCTCCTCCTGGCAGTTGAAGCACTGCCTTGGTCGGCCTGGGGAAGTGCTCCGTGACCGGCTCCTGCTCGGATACGGGCTGGGCGATCTGGGTGGCCTCACTGTGCTTCTCGCGGTGGCGGCCTGAATTAACTTCTCCGCCGCTTGCTCCATCATTTTTTGGATGCGTTCTTCCAGACCTTGGAGTGGGTCCCTCTCCTCCCTCTCCACCCTGGCGATTGAGGGTTGCTTGCCGCTTGCCTCGTCCCCGTCCATGAAGGAGACAGACCGGACCTTCCTCTCTCCCACGAGGGCCTTGGCATTCTGAATGGAGTGTTTAACGCTCCGCAGAAGTTCCCTCATGGTTTCCACCTTCTTCTCGCCAGCCCACAATGCTGCCCGACGATCCAGGCAGCCGTGGAGGAAGGCGTCCATGGCAGCCCTCTCGGCAGTCCTTTCCGGGTCTCCCCTATAGCCGTCCCTGGCCAGTGTCTGACACCTCTGGGCGAAGTGCTCGAGCTCTTCCCCTTGGTCTTGTCGGAGGGTGCGAAGCTCCATTCGGGCCGTTTGCGGGGGGTTTTTCCGGTTGAACCGATCTTTCATGGCCCTCTTCACGCAGTTGAAATCTTTTCGGTCAACCTTTGAGATCGTCCCGTAGAACTCCAGGGCATCATCTCTTAGGTGTTGCACCAGGTTGTCCAACTTGGCCTCGTGGTTCCACTGGCACTTCCGGGCGATCCGCTTGAATTGGTCGGCGTATATCTCCCACCTGACCTTGCCATGGTAAGTTGGGATCTTCCCGGTGTCCGGTCGTCGAGGAGGCGGAGTTTTTGATTCGTAGCCCCGTCCCTCTGGAGCCACGTCATCCTCACTGCTGGAGGAGGTGGAGTCCGCTTCCCAGTAGTCGCCTGAGCCCTGCTGGGAAGACCTGGATGACTTGGCCCGCCTCTCGCTCCGGCCATGGTCGGAACGGTCACTCTCCCTTAGGGGCTCTTTTGGTGGCTGGTGGTCGTACCAATCCCTGTGGCGGGGGGCATCACGCTGGCTGCATCCATCATGTTCCCAAGATGCCAATCCTCGTGGGTGACGGTCATCCTGGTTTTGACGGCGAGGGGTCATATTAAAGCTTTCGCCTTCATGATCCCAGGCTGATCCTTGTGAGAAGCGAATATCCTCATTGCGGCGGTGAGGAGTCTCATACCGACCCTTGTCTTGGCGCTCCCAGGGCGATCCTGGCGAGCCTCGCGCATCCCAGGGACGTGATGGCTCAGGGGTAAAGCTGTCATCTCGGCCCCTGTTCTCCCGTTCCTGGGTAGGGTGGTGCGGGACGTAACGGTTATCCCGCACGCTTCCCTTTCGATGGGGAGTTGAGTGCTGTTGGGGCGCTGGCCAACCCCCGCTTCCATTCTTCCCCTCCTCTGGCTCTTCTCCGTTACCTTTATTGCCACTGCTACTGGCCTCCCTCCGCTTGGAGGCCCGCTCTTCCGCCATTTGGATCAAGTGTTGAGCTCGCTCCTGAGATTCTTTGAGCTGACGTCGCAATCTCTGCAACTCGGAATCTTGGCGGTTGCTCTCCAACTCAGAATCTTGGCGGTTGCCCATCTCCTCTCCTTCTGACGTGTCGGAAGAGATAAGAGAGGCCTCCTCTTGCTCGATGTGGGCACGTCGGGCTGCCGCCTCTTTTTCGGCGAGCACTGCGGCCTCCTTTTCAGCTCTGAGGCGATGAAGGGCTGCCTTCCGGTCCGCTTGAGCACGCTGCTGCTGCTCCTCTGCGTCACGCTGGTGCTGGGCCCTCTTGTCTGCCTGAAGTTGGCGGGCGGCTGCCTCAGCCGCTTCCTTGTCGGCCGCTTCCTTTTCTGCCTGGCGTTGGCGGGCACCGGCTTCATCTGCGTCCTTCTCAGCTTGGAGCCGCCGGGCCGTTGCATCAGCTGCTTCCTCTTCGGCTTGAAGACGGCGCTGCTCTGACTCATTGAGAAGCTGCTCGGAGGCGGCGAGGGAGGTGTTCAGCCTGTCCACAGTTGAGCCCACGCTCTCTATCTCCTGCCGGTGCTGGTCGCTCAGACCAAAGTCCACCACTCCGTCCAATAGTGCCTCTGAGAGCGCTTCGTGCACCTCTCGTTCCAAGTGGGCAGCCACTTCTTTAAGTCGCCTGACAGGGCCGTGTTGCCGAAGAATTTTAGCAAGGGTTTTGGACCTCGCCACGCCGATCCTGGGTATGGTCTGCAGTTGCTCCCTGGTTGCCGTGTTGAGGTTGAACGGGGGGTCAGGTATATTGTCCGCCATGTTACGTGCGTGTTCGGTAAAACGAGGGATGGGATGCGGAAAGTTCGAGCCGGGCTGACGCGCCGGCGGTTAGTTTGAAGTTATGGGATCTTAAGGAAGGGTTGTCGCTTATCCTATGTTATCCCGTACCGTATTTCCCACTAGACTGAATTGCAGAGATTCTAGGAGCTCCGGAAAAAGTAACCTTAAACCAGAAATTACCTTAAATTTGGAGAATTAGCTTAATTTCTAACGTCGACACCAGAAAAACTTGGATGGGTCCCCGGCTTATCTTCAATCTTCAAGAATTAGGCTAATTAAAGGTGACTCCGGAAAAAGTGGTCTTTAACCAGAAAATGACCTTAAATTTGGAGAATTAGCCTAATTTTTAGTGTTGATACCCGAAGAACTTGGATGGGTCCCCGGCTTATCTTCAATCTTCAAGAATTAGGCTAATTAAAGGTGACTCCGGAAAAAGTGGTCTTTAACCAGAAAATGACCTTAAATTTGGAGAATTAGCCTAATTTTTAGTGTTGATACCCGAAGAACTTGGATGGGTCCCCGGCTTATCTTCAATCTTCAAGAATTAGGCTAATTAAAGGTGACTCCGGAAAAAGTAACCTTAAACCAGAAATTACCTTAAATTTGGAGAATTAGCCTAATTTTTGTTGTCACCGGAATAAATCAGGGTAGTACTTTCAATGAATTATGACGAGAGCCTGAGCCCGATTTTGGGAGTTTGTAAATTAAGTCACCAGGCTCTGTGGCCTTATATAGGATAAATGGGCAAAATTACTAAGTCCAAGTAGGCTTACTAAAGTTATGAAAATAACTCTTAATTCAGGGTAAAATAACTTAAATATATGGCCTAACTTAGTGCATAATAAAGGCAGAATGTTCTGTAGGGCCCACTTAATGTTTTTGTAAAGTTTTAGCCAAAATGGCTGGCTCCTGGCCAGGGGGCCTGGGCCTTTTTTGAAAACTAAGCCCCAGTTTTTAGTCTTAAAAAGTTCACAACATGTAAAAATAATGGCCCAGAATTAAAATGTAGGTGACATACAGTCCCTATAAGTGACACTTAAATCATAAACAGTCTTAGTAAATGCAGGATGGCTCTGTAATTTGTGTGATGAAATGGTTTGGGATTTAAAAATGGCCACTTCCAACCTCTCCTGGGGTGGGCAGGAAGTTGCCAAGTTTCACCAACTAAGTCCACAAAAACACACCAAACCACACAAAATGTCACACACACACACAGGGGGGTCCTTTGTGAATAATCCCTGTTAGTTTCAGCACTGTAGATGGCCTTTTTCAGACCTTTTTAGAGTCTTTGAGAGGTAAACAAAGGCAGGGGCTTGGATGTAAACAAGTCTCCACTGGCAAAGTTTTATCTCCACAAAACTATCACAAAAATGTCTTTTCCTGGATCCAAATTTGACAAAATCCTGGTGGGTAGGCACACCAACACTCCTGGCACCAATGTAAGCAAATATCTGTACTTACTGAGGAGATCTTGTAGAAATGAAACCTGTCCTGGTGAGGCTGAAGCTGTCGTGCGGGCAGTCGGTCTCGTAGGTAGCAGGGTTCTGGCGAGCGTCGCTCGGTTTTGAATCGACGCGCTCGCCGCGCATGCGCAGCAAGCAGCGTTTCCGCCGTCGGCAACAAGACTTCCGTTTGTGAGTGGACGCGTCCCCACGAACCACTTTCTCCACCTCGGGTCCTGTAGTCAGTGTCAGTGTAGACAGACCCTGCCCTCCTCTGTCTACACTGACAGTCAGGGCCTCTCCCCCTCAGGTCCTGTAGACAGACCCTGCCCTCCTCTGTCTACACTGACAGTCAGGGCCTCTCCCCCTCAGGTCCTGTAGTCAAACCCTGCCCCCCTCTGTCTACACTGACAGTCAGACCCTGCCCTCCTCTGTCTACACTGACAGTCAGGGCCTCTCCCCCTCAGGTCCTGTAGACAAACCCTGCCCCCCTCTGTCTACACTGACAGTCAGGGCCTCTCCCCCTCAGGTCATGTAGACAAACCCTGCCCCCCTCTGTCTACACTGACAGTCAGGGCCTCTCCCCCTCACGTCCTGTAGTCTGACCCTGCCCCCCTCTGTCTACACTGACAGTCAGGGCCTCTCCCCCTCAGGTCCTGTGGTCAAACCCTGCCCCCCTCTGTCTACACTGACAGTCAGGGCCTCTCCCCCTCAGGTCCTGTAGTCTGACCCTGCCCTCCTCTGTCTACACTGACAGTCAGGGCCTCTCCCCCTCAGGTCCTGTAGTCTGACCCTGCCCTCCTCTGTCTACACTGACAGTCATGGCCTCTCCCCCTCAGGTCCTGTAGACAAACCCTGCCCCCCTCTGTCTACACTGACAGTCAGGGCCTCTCCCCCTCAGGTCCTGTAGTCAAACCCTGCCCTCCTCTGTCTACACTGACAGTCAGGGCCTCTCCCCTCAGGTCCTGTAGACAAACTCTGCCCCCCTCTGTCTACACTGACAGTCAGGGCCTCTCCCCCTCAGGTCCTGTAGACAAACCCTGCCCCCCTCTGTCTACACTGACAGTCAGGGCCTCTCCCCCTCAGGTCCTGTAGTCAAACCCTGCCCTCCTCTGTCTACACTGACAGTCAGGGCCTCTCCCCCTCAGGTCCTGTAGACAAACCCTGCCCTCCTCTGTCTACACTGACAGTCAGGGCCTCTCCCCCTCAGGTCCTGTAGTCAAACCCTGCCCTCCTCTGTCTACACTGACAGTCAGGGCCTCTCCCCCTCAGGTCTGAGAGACCCTGCCCTCCTCTGTCTACACTGACAGTCAGGGCCTCTCCCCCTCAGGTCCTGTAGACAAACCCCCTTTCTTTTTTTTTCTTTTTTTCAATCTTTATTTTTTGAATTGCAACCTTGTAAAGGGACCCTTTTTTCATGATCCCTACTTTGAGTCAAAACTTTGAGGCTTGACCGTTACACCCCAGACTTTAGGAAATGTGTAGCCAAATTACTTATGTAGCATAGGAGAGAGATTTAACGCTTGTCAAATACAAAACGTCACAAGTTAGATATATCACTTAATTTAAACCAACTTCATCACACATATTAAAAACAGCCTCTGAAACACAACCAAACATGGGGGATTTAATAAAATTAGTGCCCCTCCCCTTTCGGTCCAGAATGGAAATACTGGCGTAACGCAGGCTAGGAAAATCTGCATGTCCGCGTGTCCTCGACGACCAAAAAAAGGGTGTGGACGACCAGAAAATTAATTTTGGTCGTCCTCAGGACGACCTGATATTTTGAAGCAATTACTTACATTCTGCTCCTAACAATCTAGGGTTTTCTGCTAAGAAGGTTTCCTAATATTGTGGACAACCTATATTACATGTGGACAACCAAATTTCTGTTATTGGTCGTCCTCTGACGACCAGAAAATTGAAGGAATTTTCCTAGCCTGGCCGTATCAGAATGGAGTTGGAGGTAGGAGTGGAAATAAATCCAGAGGTCCATGGGCCAGACACTCGTTGTCTCAGACGACTCAGAGTGAGAGACCTGCTCAGTCTATCGTACAGAGCTGCTCTTTCTCTTATGTCCAAACCCTGTCTCGCTGTCAGATGCCAGCGTAAGCTCTGATGTGTCTTACCCTGAAAGGTTGGCCGGACGTTGAACTACCCCAACTAACAATCCTGTGTTGCACCATCTTTTTCTGTTTTCACTTTTCTCCTCTAAGCTAGGTTTTAGTCATTTTGCCATTTTGCCATTTAGACGTGAAATCTTCTTTGTTTGATCTACGGAGACGAAAATGTATATACTATTGTATCTATTTTTGCATACTATTGACTAAATATTTCCATGTGTCTGTGAATGATCACGAGCCTATCTGTCTACAACCTGCACTTACCAGTAACACTACAGGACCCAACGTTTTAGAGGTAGAGAGGTCGATTATCTCCAGTAGACGACCACTGAAATATACTTCATCGTTTTTTCTCTTGTGTTTTTCAGTCCGTGGGCGGGCGACCAAATGCTCTTCCCCAAAGAGTACTACAAGATGTCGAGCAGCCCGGACCTGCACACCATCGACATGGACATCGCCGCGCTCGAGGCCGAGATAGAGAAGTGAGTAGGACTTGACAAATGTTGCTATAATATTGTCAAGGATTAATAAGTTTCGTGTAGTCTCTTATCGCTCAGGGTACCCACGCAGGTATTATGCGGTCTTAAAAGGTCCTATTTTTGGTTTGTCATTTATAAGGCTATTAGAAAGGTCTTATTTTGGGTCCTGAGGTAAAAGGTCCTATTTTTGGCCAATCTTATTTTATTACAAGATTACAAGGTTTTCTTTCAGTTTTTTCAATGTTTACCTCTTGTTGGTAGAATGTCTAAACATCTTATCACAAAAAAGGTCTTGAAAAGGTCTTATTTTTGCACCCGACAAGGTACTATAAAGGTCTTTAACTATTTAGGTCTTATTTTGATTTCTGAAAAAGCGTGGGCACCCTGATCACTGCATCAGACTAAGCCTCACCACATCCCTCCAGCCTGTAAAACTTCACGTGGCTGATGTCTTTATATGACCAAGTAATGTTGCATGTAGAAACTCTTGAGATTTCGTTCAACTGCAGTCGAACAGCAGGCACATTTCTTAAGTTTCAATGTAGACCTTAAAAATTTAAGTGCACCACACACCCTGCCTGCCTGCCACTCTTGGTTCGTGGGTTTATTTAGTTGGTGCCAGAAGAAGTACCAGGCCATAACTTCCAGGAGACGGGGACCAAGTCCCGGTGGTCTTCTGGATCTAAAGCCTGGCGACAGTAGCTTTGATAATGATATTTAAAACAAGAAACTCTTTGAAGAAATCCATCAATTCAACAGAAACGTGCCTTGTGTTGAAGTAGAATTAATTCTTGTTACGTTTGTCAACACAAAGTTTGTCTGTGCTCACTCAGATATCATTGTAAGGTGTTAATTTTGTGTTTTCTTTATCAGCGATCAGAATCAAGCGTTAGTCTGTCCTGAAAAAAAAATTGTTTCTGGTCAACCGGCCGGGTGGTTACATTATGGCTGTGTGGAGAGATTTTTTGTCATTTAAAAAAAAATCAAAATTAAAAATCAAAAATTGTTACTATGTGTCCTTACCAACCCGCAAAAAAAACTATAAATAAAAAGATTTCGGCCAACCGACTGGCCTTAAATTACACTATCCGCTGGACAAGAAACAGAATTTTTTCATGACAGCCTTACCAGTTCACAAATGCCCTGTTCACTGTGCGCCCAGCGCGGTAGATAGAGGATTTTGCCGTAAAATGGTTGAGATCCCAAGTGCATGCACCTCGAATGAGCATATGTCTTACTTAATGTATCCGTCTTCTCTTGCACACTTTTGAAGGCAGGAGCATGAGTTTTAGATCCTGCCCCCAGTGGGTGCGTTACATGATAGATTCGTAATTTTTAACAAAATCATAGATTTGAAACAGTGTCAATGGAACTTAGAAATATTCAGTGATGTTACTTTTTAAATGAAATAAGAAAATTGCGCTTCATTTGAGAAATTTAGCTCGAAGAAACACTGCCATTATCTATTCTGCATGAAGCAAAGCATCCAAATATCTGAATTTTTGACATTACTTTTAGTAGAATAGTTATATAATTTTTAACATGTTTCTCTCGTACATTGCAGAACAACGCGTTCGACCGAGCTCGGTGATGTGCGGTCGACAACCTCAGGTTTGATCAACACGTCGTGTGGCACAAGTATTGCAGGCTCCGAGTGTAGCGACGACATGTGTCTCGACATTGAGAGCGAAGCTGAACACTTGTTCCCGGTCAGCGAAGATCAGGAGTATTTAACCACCAACTTGTGGAATCTACTGGGCCATCCTGTCACAGGTACGTAAATGGAACACATCAACACACTGATCGTCTATTTCAGTTCATCTTAGGAATCAATTTTTACCCATCACTCTAAATCTGATGAAAAGAAAAAGTTATAATCAAACTTTAAAATCCTATTGAGATATACAGTCATGAAATATAGATGTCAAATAAACAAGTAAGATTCATAATCAGTAGATTTCTATATTTCATACAACAGATATTTTTCCTTTCAGACCCCAATATGTCGTTTAGCGAGTCCCTTATGACCGACCCGTGGGACATTACAGACATGGCGTCGTTAGCGGGTTTAGACGAGGGTGGTCGGCTCCCCGGGGACCAGGCCGACCTGTCGCAGTACGACTCTATCCCCAGCGTCAGTGCACCCGGCTCACCACAACCCCAGCGGAAAAAACACAAACACCGCTCCACTGCCAACGCAGATACCAACCAGTTAACCACCAGCAAGTCGTGGTGAGTAGCAGCAGGATTCAGGTTACTTTTCTCCAGGGTACCAACCACACAGGGAAAACAGGGAAAATGGCAAAAAGAAATTCCCTGACAGGGAAAACACAGAGAATTTGCAAATTTTGGCAAAGCACAGGGAAAACACAGGGAATTTCATAAGGTCAGGTTCCGAAATTCCTGATTCGCAAGATGTTAGGGATTTTACTTTTTGTTTTTGGGTTGTCCTAATTTTTCTGGATGCAGACGCTTTTAAATTTGAACAACTCCCTGGATATGACACAGGGAAAAATTGTCGTGGGACAGGGAAATCTCAGGGAAAACACAGGGAATTTGAAAATGGAATTTCGGTTGGTACCCTGGTTTTCTGTAGAAGAAGATATTTATATTACGTACCTTTCCTCTGTCAAGGGGCCATTTTAAGCTAAAAACCTAGTCTAGTCATTCGGCACTGTAAGTAGACCTATGAGACTGATCCGTGTCCTGTATGTTTGTGACAGTGCAAGAAAAACGCAGCTCTGCTAAAAGGTTATAAGTCTTTGTAGACTGAATCATCTTGCATGGCCTGCAACAAGAAACGAACCAGTATATTGTAGTGTATTCTGGTTTTCAGTAAGTTTCATATTAGTCATATATTATAAGATTATGGTCCTCCTGACTAAAATCTTCTTTAGATATACAGTGGTGGACGTAAGTTTAAAAATCCAGGGGTCAGTCGGGCCCCTAGCTTTCCAATTCTAGGGGCCCTCACCGAAATCTAGGGGCCCTTACAATATACAAGTCTGTGTTAATAATCAGGATTTTCTAGGGGCCAGTCGGGCCCCTAGCCCAGAAAATCTAGGGGCCCGACTTGCTTTTTAAGGGCCTGGTTATGTCCACCCTTGGATATAACTGAACACAGACGTTTCATAAAATGATAAGATCTGTTGTGGGTTGTTCTCACCCTCCCTCTCCTGCCCTTTCTGACCCATCCCCTCCCCCCGTTTCAGGAGCAGTATGTCCAACACGCAGCAAGTCTCAGTCATCGAGGATCTCACCAAAATCATCTCTAACGAGATGGGTCTCCGGGAACAGATGGAAATCATCAAAATAATCAACCCAGAAGCATCCATAGCCTCAACAGATACGGAATTTGTAATTGGTAAGTTCATTCTAAATCTTTGATCTGAACTTGCATTCCGAGTATAAATTTTGACCTGTGTTTTTCACAGACAGCAGATGATGTAATTCTTATGAAACATCAAAGTGCTTAAGGATATGAGCATGTAACCATGGTTTTGAAAGAAAGAAATCAAAATACCATAATTCCAAGAACTTGGATACTTTCAACTGTTCTCTATTAACTTGCCAATATACCAGGCATTACTATATCAATAATTGTACAACTGCATCACAACATAATATCAGTTATTCTGGGCCCGGAGTGGCCCCGATGGTGAACCTTGTAAAAGTTATCATTCGGACACAGATAGGAATGCGTTTTGAGATTGCTGGTGTCAGCCTAAAACTGTCAAAGTGCTATGCATTAGCATGACTGTGGGAACCAGCTTTCAGAACATTTCTACTTCCGCTTCCAGTTCCTCCCAAAAGACAAAAGAAAATTGCATTATTGTTGTCTCACAGCATTGTGGGAATGCAAGTCTAATTAACATAATGAATATATCAATGCCACAATAGGTCTCACTCAACCCTTTTATTTTCATATGGGGGTAAGGGGGTGAAGGGGGTGAAGAGGGTGAAGAGGGTGAAGAGGGTGAAGAGGGTGAAGGGGTAAAGGGGGTGGAGGGGATGTCATGGGGATGTCATGGGGATGTCATGGGGATGTCATGGGGATGTCATGGGGATGTCATGGGGATGTCATGGGGATGTCATGGGGATGTCATGGGGATGACCCACTTGACCCACTTGACCCACTTGACCCACATGACCCACATGACCCACATGACCCACATGACCCACAAAAACTTACTAAGAGGGACTAAGTCATCAAACGTCGGTCACAAAAAGATAACTAGAAATGAATTAGTAGTTAAAGGAACACTGACATAATAATCAATTAATGATAAATAATTAGCAAATGAACGTCAATAATTTTCTCACTTAGTGCCTTTTTGTACTTAGTACTGTTACAAATGTCATGTCAACGTCATTGCATCGTCACAGCAATGTAACTTCATATTCATAATTAGCAAGATGTGCAGGTATGAGTTTAACATCTTTAAATCTAAATTTTCCTCTCAAACTTTTTATTCTTTCATGATTAGGTAGGTCTCCAGGAATTAGTTACGAATTTCGAATCTTTAAACTTTGCAGAGATTTGTACTCATTTGTAGTCACTCAACTGAAAACTAGGATTTCTTTGAAATTTTCTATACTTCATCAGGGCCCAGGCTTTAATTATTGCAATAATTAACCTATTTACTAAGTTTGTATTTATTGCCTTTTTAACTTGTGCTAATTACTTCGCTCGTTCTTCAGACCTCGACTGTTTGAGTGACGAGAAGCTGCAGAAGGTGCGCGCGCTGGTCAAACAACACACATCTTCGTCAGCGTGCTCGGTGGCCGGCAGCAGCAGTAGTAGTGGGGTGTCCGACTGTAGTAGTGAATGTAGCTCGCCCTCCCAGAAGAAACAAACAAAGGTAACCGGGAACTTTTATAATATACAGGGATGTAAGTTTTCCGATTTTTGTGGGATTTCCGATTTTTTCTCTCCAAAGTAGTCAAAGATTGATTTCAAAATTTTATGTTTAGAACATGTTTTACAGCATTTAGAGATGCATTCAGATTTTCTTAGTGCTACCTCCGATTCTTTCGCTGTCCCTGACTTACGTCCCTTATAACAAAAAAATGTTTGTTTTTTTTAATTTTCTTTTTTTTTAAATAATTTCTTAATTGTCAGGCTATGGCTTTCAGATTGACTTCCATCCTTGTTCTTTGCGCAACTCACCCCTATTTGCCACTTTTTTGTTTTAGTGAGTTTACTTTATGGGTGCCAATTGTGATAACCAGTGTTGCCCAAATCATTACGTGGAATCTGAACAGAAACATTATGCTGATAAACAGATTTATTATATTGTCTGTGAATTACCATTTTTGTTTTGCCATTTGCAGCGGCCACAGAAGAACCGGCCACGGGAACACCGCCAGCGACAACGGAAGGAGTACCGTCAGATGATGAAGGAGCGGCGCAGCGGGCTTTTCAACAAGGAGGAGGTACTGGCCCTCTCGGTGGCCGACCCGGGCGAGGACGAAGAGGGCGACATCGACATCCTCTGATGAACCCGCCCCGCGCCCCTTCATCGCCATCACCCCCTCATACCATTACACCTCATACTACTACAGCGCATCCTCCTCCCCGCCCCGGCCGGGCCGCCCTCGCCTACTGCCACCACAGAACGTGTCTTGCGCAGGGTACCAACCACAGAGGGAAAACAGGGAGATGACAAAGGGAAAAAGTCCCTGACAGGGAAAACACAGGGAATTTGCAAATTTTGCCAAAACACCGAATTTCATTTGGCCAGGTTCTGGAAATTCCTGATTCTCAAGATATTAGGGATTCGACTTTCTGTTGTTGGGTTGTCCAAATTTTTTATGCATGCAGGGGCCTTTAGATATGAACAACTTGCTGGATATGACACAGGGGAAAATTACTGCGGGACAGGGAAAACACAGGAAATTTGAAAATTAATTATCGGTTGGTACCCTGCTTGTGGAACTAGACGTGTGGATTCTGTGGTTACTCCTTTACATCGACGAGTATCACTGTACGTGTACCGTGGACCATGTCATTGGACTCAGCCTAGAGGAGGCCTGTCGTCTTCAACATGGGCCACTTCGTGTTTGTAACGAGAACGTTGAGAGCTATCGATCATCTGTAAATTTGTAATGCTCATTTTTTTGTATGATTTTTATTAAAATCTTTGTATGCTCTTATAAGGGAACTGCATATTGAGGGTTTGTGTGAGCGTCGCCTGTCGGAGAAATCGCCGAGATATTCATCACTGTCTGAATTCATGTGATTGTATGTATGTACGCGTTCTCCAGTTTCCCGAGAAGGGGGAAATCCCTATCGACTGTTGTTGACACACAGATGTATATATAGTAATAAATAATTGGCAGCATTTGCTTAAAACTTGGAGCAAAGAGTGTGCATGTGTCAACAAGTTTGTTAGGACTATAAGTCATAATCAGTGAAATATCAACAGTTCAGGGTTATATTTGATAAGTGAATGTGGTCGGCGATCTGTCAGAGTGTGAAATGAGTAAACGGTATTTACGGTAAATCACGGATCGTCAAGTCAGAGTCAGCTTTATAGAGGACAATATCAAAGAAAAATGTACCCTATAGAAAGGCCATAATGAATATGTTATCCAACACAGTATTAGTTAAGTTTCTTATCCTCCTCCTGCCTCTCCCCACTTGGCTCACATAGATGATCACCTTTTGATGGGGGCCTGTTTCTGAATAGTGTTCACGACAATTATTTTGAACCAGTTTTTTAAAACAGACCTCCCCATGCCGCCTTCTTATCCGTGGGAACATTCAGGAGTCAATTCAAACTTTGAACACGGTGATGGAAAGTGGTCACATTCAGTTAAACGATTTTTGCCGGACCAATTTGCTTCAAGTAGAATATGTTCTGAAAAGAACTTCTTCAGCCTTTTGCGTTAAGTTTGTTGTGTCTTCATTCACTAACTGGGGTTGCTTCGAGAAGACTTCAATTTAAAACACACATTGCATTCCTACTGCCGAAAAATATCTGATAAAAAGAATAAATGCCCAATTCTGAAAAACTTTAACAAATCCGTATGTGTTCTTGCAACGATTCCTCCATGCAATATTGTTAAACAGAAAACGGATACCAAATGTCTGATACCTTATGATACCAATATCAACGTGATTGTAACGTTGTATCTTTGTGCGTATAACTTTATCAAAAAGCCATATCGATATGAAGTTAGAACCAAATAACCATAAAGTACCCTCATTATTCCGCCTGGTGATTTTGATCCACATATCTCAGCTCTGACGGTTGTTCAGAACTCAAAAAACCTTCAGGAATTCCCGACTGGAAATAATAGATTTTGTAGAGTTTGGCAAAAATAAAATATTGGTTTTACTCAGGTCCGCCAACAGTTCAGGGAAATGTTGCAGGGTGCACGGTGAGGAGTGTGATCAGACTGAGGGTTTAACGGTAGCCAAAACTAATCAATTCAACAAGATTTTTCAAACTCAAATAATCATAGAAGTCCGTTCCATGAGCCTTTCTCTGACCTATGTTAGAATCTAAACCGTGAAATTTGGCAGAAAATCCTTAAACAAAACATTTTCTTTGCTCTACTTAATTAATGTGGATCTGTAAAAATGGGCTTTTGTTTACAAACAAATGGAAATATCACCATCTCTCATGGAATTGTACTTTGGTTTAAGCTAGTTTTTACAGCTTATACGTTACCATTGACCTTAACTAGACTCGTCTAACATATTTCTATGATTATCTGAGTTTTGAAAATGTTGTCAATCATATTGGTATTGGGTCCCTTAAGACGTGGTCCCCATGTGTGTGCGGTTGGCCACTAAGTACGTGTGTCCTTGTTTCTCAGTCAGATTGTATATAGTTAATATCCTCACTTGTTCAGGGTCTGAGCTGGACTGGGGGAGAATGATACGTAGGTTTAAGATGCTTTGTTATGCTGAGTCTCAAAATCAGATGTTGGGGAGTGCGAAATTCGTTGTTGAGCAAAGATGTGTGTGTTGGCCAAACATGAAGGGGAAGTGAATTGTTGATACCTAATACATGTTAATCCCTAATGCGCACATGAGTGAACAGACAATCATCAGGGTTTGTCGGCCGTCAGACCAGAGATGCCATTTTCCCTACTTTTGTAGGATTTCCATACATTTTGGTGATTTTGGTCGCACAACCAATTTTTCTTACGTACAGGGATGTCAGTTTTCAGACTTAAGTCTGATTTCAAATTTTTTTAGACTTACGGAAACTGACATAAACTTGTACAAATATGGTCAAAATATGGTTAAATTCTCAATAGTATCCAAAGACATGTTTGACAGTGGCAATGGGCTTGATAATCCACTTCTGAACACAGTTTCTAAACATTAAAACCAGTTCAGACTTTCTTCAGACTAAGTTCAGATTATCAGAATAGTCTGAAACCTTTCTGAGCAGTAAATAAATACTGGCCTCTGATTGGTTGATATTAATGCAATTCCAAGTATGACTCCTAAAATCTCTTTGATTAAAAGAAATCTTATAAGAGCAAGAGTTGTAGGTTATAATTTTATCATTTATTATGTTGTTTGAATTAAGAATAAATATATATTACTGTACAATTCTTTTATCATTTGGCCACTCTCCAACCACTCTAAGCAGATATTTACTCATTCATAATCACATAGTTTGGCATTAACCGTAAGGTTTCAGACTTTTTCATCAAGCCTGACTTACATCCCTGTTACGTAGCTTTAATATCTGTTTAAGAGTATTTTTGTTAGTTTCAAGCCAATCAAATACAAAGTCAATCTCACATCTCTATTCCTAAAGGTCATTTCCTCCTAGCTGCTTCTAGAAGAAAAGTAGGAAAAGTGTTTCATACTTTTCTCATTCTTTTCCTACTTTGTCATCAGTCAGGAGTGGCATCTCTGCGTCCTCGGTCGGCCTGCGACCCACCAGGCTCTCCCCCGATAGAGACCCACCCGATCCACGCTTTACTTCCTCAGCATTTGGATCTTTATTATTGGGGACGCATGTTTTGATATATTTCTGAGAATGTAGCACAACATTGGCATAGGTTCGCATTTATTTGTTACAGCGGTGAACTGAAATCATGGTTGACAGATTTAGTGTTGTAAGAGATCACCCTTTGTACATGTGTTTGGGGAGTGGATGGATGTTACTGGTAAAGAGAACGGACAAAATGGGAGTTCGAATGAATGTTACTGACTCCTGAACTAATGGTTAGCGGTGATGTCATGTAAACCCAGGTTCTGTCTGAAAAGTTGTGATCTTTCAGGCAGACAGGCGCCGGTCAGGTCGGACGGTGTGCCCGTGCCATGCGGACAGTCTCAGAGTAAACCGACACATCCGACCGGGCCATGACCAAGCCACTCTGAAATAAAATCAAGTCATTCAATTCGTATCGTTTCCGCAAGTATAATAATTATGTGACCTAGACCGTATGAAATAGTCTGTTGCATCGTTCGGGAACGATTCTCTTGATAATGATCTGTAAAATTGATGGTCAGATTTGTTTGTGGAGAGTATTACCAAGTTGAGTGAGCGGGTTACAATAGCCGAGTGCCTGTGTACTGACCACTCGTGTAGGTGAACCGCACTCTGCCGCCTTGACACCTCGTACCGAGAGTTATCTCTGCACTGTAGATGCCACTGGGTGCGGCCCCCGGGTTGTTGTACTCCACCAGCGAAGACCGCAGGACTATTTTTAGCCTACCGGGCAAAGTAATCTGGTGTATAATAGAGGACCTACATAGCAGAGAGTACTCTCGCGAACTACTTTCCTGAAGTGGAGGTGTGGGTGCTGCAGAGTTGGTGAACAGAATGCACGCGTTAACTCTGAATGTAGATATGATACACGGTGGTTGTGATGACAATGTCATAATCAGTAATTTATTGCGTGTCCAATGAAATGCGTCAACTGGGTCTGAAAACGTCGTGATTGACTTATTTCAGTATATACTATATTTAAGACGCTTGTATTTGAAATAAACTATAATAGATTGTTATAACATGACTAAGAGATAATATTCGGTCATGCCAAGGAAAGAGAAATGGAGTAATTTAAGTTTGACAGAGATACTCTCAAGGTTTTTTTCTGGAAGTGAAGTTACTGCAGGCATCATTTGATACTTTCGTATGTGAAAAATAAGTTGATGATGTCACTAGGTGGGTTTGATTGGATGCACCTGCGTGTGCCACTACCCCATAATAGTACCAATAATGCAACACGGCGGATCTGGAAATCAATGCTAAAAGATTATGATTTCTTGAAATCCGCTGCATTGCATTATTGGTTATAGCATTGCATTATTGGAATTATTATGGGATAGCAGCACACGCTGGTGCAACCAATCGAACCTAATAAGTTGATGATGACATTGATCGATGTTCAAATCGACTGACAGGTTCACACTGAGGTACCCGGTCGGTGTGACGCCCGGGCAGAGCGGTGTGTGTCAGACTGCCGCAGGCCCCCGGGGCGGACGGGGGAATGTAACAAAAACAGGGTTACCACGTGGGTTTGAAAACCAATTTAAGACCAAGAGGTCTTTAGACCCAAGATTCAGAAAAATTAAGATGTGACAAAAATTTCATAACATAATCATCAATGATTTAAATTTTAAAGTAAGTGGACTCGTTTAAAACTGGGATTTTGAATTTTTATGGTTCCTTCATTTTAACTTCTAATAGAATTCAATGCAAGACCTTTTAAGAGCCTTAAATTTGGAGAAATCTATTCAAAACCTGCGTGGGAGCCCTGAACAATCAATCAGACTGGGCCACCCCCTGTTGAGGGGAGGTCCTCTGGACACGGCTGTGTCGGGTAGACTATCTACCACACAGCAAGTCTTTCTAATAAAGATATCATTCTGAAACAGTAGTCTCCTGTTCTGTTTTACTTTTGCTGGATTAAATCAGAGATGTCATTTTCCCTAGTTCGGAGTAAAAATGAAATAGCCATTTTACCGAAGTCGCCAATTTTGCTTTTCAAATTATTCCATTTTCCTTTCTAAGCCATCTGAAACAAATTTTCGTTTTCTGGTAAATATTTCCATCACTTTAGTGTCTTAACTGATGAAAGTCCTTCCTACTTCTCCGAATTTCTTACCCCTTAAGTTCAAAGTTAATTTAGAATATTTTAACAAGATTCCTTACGTGGTAGCTATATTACTTGTTGCATTTATTGTAAATCGAAGCGTCTTTACCCTGCAAAGGGGCAGACTTCAAAGCTTATTTCTCGATATATTGAGTTTATTATTTATTAGCTTCATTTACAGTAACTTTAGGGAACAGAGTTCACAGCAATCCTTAGCTTAGTTCCAGAGGGCGCGCAAAAATCATAAAATCGTAATTCACAATATTCATACCTCGCACATTGCTTTTAACGAGACGTACCCTACCTTGACAATGTTTTTAATCGAAAAAGGTGGTGATTACTAACAGACTCAGGGATGCAAGTTAGGGTCGGCAAAAAGATCCGAAAGCTTGTCTTGTCAGGGTACCAACCGATATTCCATTTTCAAATTCCCCTTTTCCCCTCAGATTTCCCTGTCCCGCAGCAATTTGCACCCGTGTCTAACCAGCAAGTTGTTCAAATTTTAAGTATCTGCATCCAGCAAAAAATTGGACAACCCAACAACAAAAGGTCAAATCCCTAATATCTTGAGAATCAAGAATTTCAAAACTTGGCCAAATGAAATTCCCTGTCTTGGCAAAATTTCCAAATTCACTGCGTTTTTCAAGGCTGTCAGGGAATTTTCTTTGCCGTTTTCCCTGTGTGGTTGGTACCCTGTCTGTGCTAGGAGAGTGACTATTTTATAGCAATATCGACCAATCAGAAGGCAGTATATATTTACTCCCTAGTCAGGTTTCAGATCAGAGTATATTCTGAAATATATCTAAATGTCTAAACAGGTTCTGGGGACCTGGCAGATCTTACTGTAGTTTTATTGTACCTTTACTACCTTTTAACTGCATTCATACTTTTTCAACAAATCTGAAAACTGACATCCCTGCAGACCGGAAGTGAAGTTCAAGAAGAGGCGATCGGGTTATCGCCTCTTAAATTAACTGTTTCTAACCAATGAAATTGTTAGCTGTGGAAATCAAAGACAAACACATTCAGCTTGTGATTCTTAATTTTAATGGGTGACTTTGGCAACCATGAAGATACACTTCACCAGGGGGTGCCCCGTTTGAACACGAGCCACACGCTGGTGTCTGAAGAACAAAATCAGAAAAAATGGCAGGTTTCTGAGAAAAGAAACATAAAGAGCTACTGTCCCCATTTCTGGTGCCCGTCTTCTGTCTCCGTCCGCAGCCTCTCTCGTGTTACACTACACCAAGTACAAGACTGCGGCCGGCTTCGCGACACCCTACGAGGTTACCATTTTTTCCTTTTACGATTTTTTTTTATTTAGTTTTTCTTGCATTTTTTTACACGTGATATTTAACGCACACAAAAATGTCAAATGCATGGGCGAACCCATGGCACAGAATTTCATTCAAGTCAAACTGGACATAATGAATGAAGCTTGAGAATTACGACAAAGCAAGAATGTTACAATTATCTTCGCATTTCCTTTAGGTGCCTTTCAAATTGTTGCTTTTCTTTGTGGTTTGACTCAAGTTAATCGCTGTCGACGAGTCCTTCAAACCTCATGTTTCTTACTTTTGCTGAATTCTTTTGCTTTGTCATAATTCTCCTCAATTTCCTTTCATGATAAGTTAGTTTTTTGTTGACCATCTTCATCTTAATTTTTTTTGTAGTTTTTTTTTTTTATGTTGTTGCATGTTGAAACTGCCTTCAATGCTTCCACATACATACATACATTCACTGAGATGCAAATAATTTGTTCCATCCTCTCCCTTTTTTTCTTAGACAAAGTGGAAATTTTCTTAGGTCCTTACCCTGCCCATGTCGATGTGTGTGCACCCCCTAATTTAACATGTGCACCCCCCTGTCTATTTGTGCACCTCCCCATGTCTAATTGTGCACCCTTCTGGTGTACCCAGCCCCATGTGTAAGTCAAAGAGTCCATGCAGAATGTCAAGGTCAAATTGGGGACAAAGGTCACGGTCAGCTGTATGAGGTCAAAGGTCAAGGACACTGCTTTAGGCACACCCAACACATTTTATCTGTGGCTGTGTGGGCGCACGTGCCCGCTGGTAAGCAGGGGTTACAAGAGTTGTACGGTCACATCATCGGACACCTGACATAAGTCATCACCGGATTAGGCAGGGCAGCAGGAAGAAGCAATGGGCAAAAGAAGATTTCCAATAGCAAAGAACGTCCCAAGTCCCTCCCCGTCACTGTCAGCTGGGATGCTGTGATCATCTCTATTGTTGTCTTCGTTTCGAGTTGTCGTTATCCGCGAAGAGTTGCTGCTGAATTCCATTTCTCCTCATCTCTTTGGTTTCGTTAAGTTGTAGTTGGTTTTCACTGTCGATTTTTTTGTAGTTTTGTGTTATAGAGTTGTTGCACTTGGGCCTGTCGGTGGGAGTAAGGTCGGGTTGTACGAGGTCCGGGCGGACCCCGTGCCCCGGCCGGTGGCCCGCTGGTCTAGGCTGACTGGTGCACGGTGTTGGGCCGGCCGTAACCCCCTCGGGGAGCCCCACGACCCCCGCGGTCTCCTCCACCACTCCCCCCACGGGGAGGCCCGTTCCGCATGGCTGCAACACAAACAAGGAACAGTCGTCAAACACATGCAACGACACAGCAGAGCGCCATCACAAAGCCGGGCCGGACAGCAGGGCTTTTTTTGGTAAAACAAAACAAATGAATAAATTAAAACATGAATGACTGATTCCTGGCAAGACTCATCCCATGACAAATATTTTTTCTACCAATTTACTAACCCACTTATTTCAAGGTTTCTTTGCGAGTTTCATATCAGCGATCAATGTGTGTTTGTTTTATTACACTTTGCATGGAAAGAAAAAGGAAAGAGAAGTCCAAACAGATTCAAAGCAACCATGCAACTGGGGGGCTGGGGCCATGCGGATGAACCGTTTTGGGGGCGGGAAGTGGACACAGTATTCGTCCCATGCCCAGCTGCCATGCGCCAGCCAGGATCCCAAGCAGTCTACAACCACCCCTCACTTTTACAGATCATATTTTAATGACCCAAAGAACATTCTAGTTGTGTTTTCATGGACTAAAACTACCCCTAGTATGTTTCAGGAAAGGATAGAACAACATCCTTAGTATTAAACATGTATGCTGGTCATCTGTTGAAATCATTGCATGCAGAGATTGGTCTGCTATCCAAATGTAAATATGTATGGTTTTAGGGAGGGCAAGACTACTCAGTAAATAGCTTTTCTCAGGTGTAGTCAGTTATCACAGTGTTGGTTCCCTGGTTTGAGTTGTTTAGCCCCCATCACCCCCTAAACTACTGGTTCCCTGGTTTGAGTTGTTTAGCCCGGTCACCCCTTAAACTACTGGTTCCCTAGTTTGAGTTGTTGAGCCTGGTCACTCCCTAAACTACTAGTTCCCTGGTTTGAGTTCTTAGCCCAGTCACCCCCTAAACTACTGGTTCCCTGGTTTGAGTTCTTAGCCTGGTCACTCCCTAAACTACTGGTTCCCTGGTTTGAGTTGTTTAGCCCCATCAACCCCTAAACTACTGGTTCCTTGGTTTGAGTTGTTTAGCCCTATTAATCACCCCTTAAACTACTGGTTCCCTGGTTTGAGTTGTTTATCCAGCCCCTTCACCCCCTAAACTACTGGTTCCCTGGTTTTACTTGTTTAGCCCCATCACCCCCTAAACTACTGGTTCCCTGGTTTGAGTTGTTTAGCGCCATCACCCCCAAAAATACTGGTTCCCTGGTTAAAGATGTTTAGCCTGCCCCTTCACCCCCTAAACTACTGGTTCCCTGGTTTGAGTTGTTTAGCCCCGGACACCCCCTAAACTACTGGTTCCCTGGTTTGAGTTGTTTAGCCCCATCACCCCCTAAACTACTGGTTCCCTGGACTGAGTTGTTTAGTCCCTTCACCCCCTAAACTACTGGTTCCCTGGTTTGAGTTGTTTAGCCCCGGACACCCCCTAAACTACTCCTATTCACTCACTGCACAAAAATAGACCTTTAAGTTTCTGTAAATGGGGCCATTGAGGTTTGCCAAAGGTTATGGAAACGTTACCTTTACAAGACCTTTCCAAAACTTTTTCAGGTGACCTTTAGAATTCATCAAAGATCTAGCAAAGGTCAAATTGGAAAGGTGACGTATTCTATGCCTTAAATGAACCTCAATGGCCCTGGGGCATTTACAAAATTGAAGGTCTTGTATGACAGGTTCTGAATCGGTGACCTTTGTGTATATTTCTGCCTGTGATCACTGTGTTTGTGTGAAGGGATAAGTTATACCGCCTTACTAGAGGTGAGTGGTCTATAATACTGATACTGTCACCATGTCCATTAAAGACAAGATTTGTTTGTTTGTTGGGGTAGTTTAACGTCCGGACAACCCTTATGGGTTCTTTCCAGACTGCTAAAAAAGACGATTACAGATAGGTACATAGGATATTTGCACATTGGGACATGATCGATCTCCCCAGTTCGAAAGGACATAGAAAGGTGTCCCCAGCCGTCTGTAGGGCTACATCAATGCTGTTTGGAACTTAAGGTTTTGTTTTCTTGGCCCACTTTAGTTTCAAGCACAGCCAATTATTGCCCATCTTTCTTCGACGACAACACGACATGGTACAATACACAATGCTGAGTCCCAAGACGAAGCCTTCAGGAGTGTTTCCCCGCGAACAACCTTTCCAATCTTGGTTAGGTCAAAGCGAAAAGACCCCTTGGACCATTTGTCATTTTATAAGGGGTTATTTTGACTGGTATGCCATCTACCCTGTTACGTTTCCTTGATAGTAGACTACCTATAGACCCGGCTCTTACTGCCTGTACGCGAGTTGAGCAAGAGATTTTGAATCATTTAAGCATGTAAGCCCAGAGCGCTTTATATCTTTATCTGAAAACCCAATATGCCAGTTTAGTTTCTCCTTGTGCCATGGTTCCAGTCTTATCTCTCTGCCAGTGCGGCAGGTAGAGGACCTATCCCGAGGCCCAGCCCGAAGTCGGGCGCGAAAAGCGGCACGAGGCCCAGGTCTGCGTAGGGCAAGAGATTGGAAAAGTTGTTCATGAGGGACAGCGAGGCCGCCGCCGCTTGGACATTGACGACAGAGCAGAACGGGCACCGACCTCCACCACCGCTGCCTTGGCCACGGCCCCCGCTGCTAGAGGACCGTGCGGCCCCGCCACCTGGGTTACTGCCTCCGCTGCTGCTACTGCTTCGGTCTGTTCCTCCGCTGCCCCCAGCGCGCTTAAAGCCTGCCCCATTGGTATAGCCACTGTTATAGCCCTGGTAGCCACCCTCGGGCCGGTAGTCGCTGCGGGGAGGGTAGCCGTGGTAGGCGCCTACAAGACACACACAGCCCGGTCAGCGCCACCACTCCTGGGGTCCCCAACCCACTCATTCAAAGTCTCCCTAATTCTTTAGCCCCTATCCCCCCTCAAAAAACAGTAGAAGTCTTTGCTCACATGGTCATTTCTGGTTTATATTTGGTGATCTATTTGTTGTATAAGGGTCAAGTCCGACTACCGAAATGACCACGTGAGGAGACCGTCCACCAGTGTCCTCCCTGGCCACGAGCCCAGATCCCCGCCCCTAGTTCACTCTGTTACACCCACCCCCTGTGTTGACGGCTTGGTCAGGACTGGCCATGCTGAGCCTTGGCCAACCTCATACTCCTACAAGTCTACCCCAGCTAAAGTACGTGTACTTTAGGGACTTCTGATTTAGAAGACCAAACCTGGACATGGTTCATAGCGAGAGAGAACACTGGGCACACTGACTATTTCAGAATCCTTTCCCTTAGCTGCAGAGCATGCATTAGAACGTAACAAATATTGTTAGGCCTTCCTCCTAGTCTCTAGTCACATTCAGACTCGAGTTATCTTTTTACTTTTCCAACTATTCTATCGATCTATGTTAACCCTGAAAGGACAAGTCTGTGTGACACGAAGACTCTGAGTGATTATGAGGCTGGCCACTGGCCTGGCCTGGCCCGGCCCAACCAGCAAGACGGTTATAGTGGGGTTCAGGGAGCCTAAGTACGGGACAAGCAGGAACCCAAACATGTGGCTTTCAAATGCATTTGCTCGAAAGTTTCTTGAACCAAGAGACCATTGGAAACATTAACATCATTCTAGAATTTACCCCTTTGCATTACTAGTTAAGAAAAACAAGCAACCATTCACACAAGGCCAAGAAACAACATTTGACAATTTCGATTCAAGCCTGGCCCGCATTTCAGCATTATTTCCACCTCCAGGCATCAAAAGCCTCTCCAACTTCTCTAAGTTTTCTGCACTTTGACCCTATCAATAATTATTTCCACGGCCCTAGGCACATTCTACGGGGAATCTATCGGAGGGTCACACAACAAGGTCTGGGGTATAAGGGTACAGCAGGACAGCCATGAACAACTGCCAACAGAGGGAACCCAGTCTGCAAACGATCAGAGAAAAGTAACCGAGAACATACTTACTAGAGAATTGGCTTACATTTTCAATCATAAAAGATTACCCCTCGAAATTCGTCGTTCAACACTAATTGAGACCCGAGAACCGTTTGCAGTGAGGGCCTCCCCTATCGGCAGGGTGTCCAGAGCCTTAGGACAGGCACGTAGGGTGAACAGCCGAAGGGAACCTTAGAAAGTTTGACAACTTGTAACGACCAAAGTCTAAGGTCCTGTACTTACCACCTCCTCGACCACTGCCTCCTCGGCTGTTGAAGTTTCCTCCGCGTCCAGAGTTTCCGTACGATCCACCCCCTCCTCGGGACCCATTTCTGGCATAACCATTGGACATACCACCACGTCCCCCGCGACCACCGCCACCCCGGCCACCGCCCCGTGGGCCACCCGACCGGTCGCCGAATCTGTTCCCAAATCCGTTACCTAGGGAGGAGAAAGGACGTCATCAATTTCCATACATTATGCACATTACTTTCTTCATATTATTGTCAACTATTTCAAACTGTACCAGGCATTACATTCATTATAGTGTCATGAAAATTGATTTTAACAGCCTCTTTGTGAAAACACCAACATTGATAAGTTAATATGGTTCAGCGAGCATCGAAGTTAACTTCAACGAGCGTCGAAAGTTGTAGAGTGTTGAGAAACATCTAGCCACAGCCCGTGTAGAGGGCTGACCCTTTATGGCACTAGCATTCCCCATTAATCATTATATCTAGCAGTATATCTGACCCCAGACACCATCCGTTGCTTGACCAGGTGACGGGGCTTTCACTTACTGTGATAGCAGTCGCTACTCACTGCGGTAGTCGTTCTGGTGGTTATTTGTTTGTTTGTTTGTTGGATTAGTTTAACGTCCGGCCAACCCTTCAGGGTTTTTTTACCAGACTGCACAAGGTAAAGCCTTTCAGCTCGTTTTACGCCACAGGGGCTTACTGCAGTAGTTATTCTGGTGTTGGCTTCTAACCGCGATAGTCCTTTCGGTGGTTAACACTTACTGTGGCAATCCTTCCAGTGGTTAACACTTACTGCAGTAGTCGTTCTGGTAGTCAGTATACTTACTGCCGTAGTTATTCTAGTAGTTACTTCTGACCGCAATTAGTCCTTCCGGTGGTTAATACTCACTGTAGTAGTCATTCTAGTAGTCACTATTAAGTGGGGTAGTCGTTCTGGTAGTCACTACTCCCTGCAGTAGTCGTTCTAGTATTCACTACTCACTCTGGTATTCCTTCGGGTGGTTCATACTCACCGCGGTAGTCTTTCTGGTAGTCACTACTTATTCTAGTAGTTACTACTTACTGTGATAGTCGTTCGGGTGGTTAATACTTACTGTGGTAGTCGTTCTAGTAGTCACTTCTAACTGTGGTAGTTACTCTAGTAGTTAATATTAACTGTGTTAGTCATTCTAGTGGTTAATACTTACTGTGGTAGTCGTTCTGGTGGCCGAGGCCCTTGTCGTTGTGCATGGTGCCGCCCATGGACTGACCCATCTGCGAGTTGTTCTGGCCGTGCGACATGCCCGAGTTATACATAGACTGGAACATGGCTGCGTTAGGGTTCATGGTGAATGGCTTCTTTTCCTGAAACAAAGCCAGGAACAGGTTTAGTCCACCAGGAGAATGGAGGGTAAAGAACAGGGTTGACCAAAAAAAAAAAAAAGAATTCCATTAAACGTCATGTAAGGAATTCGCTTTGAAAATGATTATTTGAGGCATTTATCAGATTAAAATCCGAAAACTTGCATCCCTCTGCCTCTAAAGTTATACAAAAAACGTCAGTGTCTTCCTAATGGGGTACACCTTATCCAGATTACAGCGTGCAGGGTACCAACCAAAGTCCATTTTCAAATTCCCTTTGTTGTTCCTGAGATTTCCCTGTCCCGCAACAATTTTTCCCTGTGTCATATCCAGCAAGTTGTTAAAATTTTAATGCCTCTGCATGCAGAACAAATTTGGACAACCCAACAACAAAAAGTCGAATCCCTATTATCTTGAAAATCAGGAACTTCAGAACCTGGTCAAATGAAATTTCCCTGTGTTTTGGCAAAATTTGCAAATTCCCTGCGTTTTCCCTGTCAGGGATTTTTGTTGTTGCCATTTTTCCCTGTGTGGTTGGTACCCAGAGGATGACAGAGATGCCACTCCTGCAGTGGTTGATGCTAATTTTTAGGGTGTCGGCCTACAGCGCCGACAGGCCTCATATTCATGTTTAAATGTTTAAAAAGCAGTCTGCCATCCAGGCCGATTTTAATGCATTTTCCCCTAAAATTGTCAGCCCTGATACAAAGATATCGGCCATTGGCCGATGGGTAGGTGTTAGTTTCAAACACTGTTCTGTACAAACCACATCAAAGGCAAACCTCCACAGAATCAGAAACAATGTCTTTTGGCAGGAAAATCGCTTATTTCTAATACTTTTTCTTTTTTGACCATCAACCTCTTTTAACCGCTATATGTATCCCGCTACCATGGTAATGTAAACGTTGGGGATACGTGAGCCATTTTTGGAGAGAAAACGTACTCTAACAGTGTCCAAAATTAAGGTTTATTTTGATGCACACACCACGTGCAAAGTACCAAAGAGTATGCACCAGCTACAAAATAATAAATATTGTCTTCATTTAAGCATTTATTGCATAGGAAAAGCACTGTACATCCAGGTGAACAGCATTAAAGGTTCGTGCACCCGGCATGAAAATTATGCACATCCGGTGCAGGGTGCACCCTTAATTTCAGACGCTGTCTAATAAGAGAAACCGGAGGATCCTGTTTCAGAATTTAAAATTCTAGATATGATAGCCGAGTCACTTTCTGCTACACATTTATATGTCGAAATTCACCGCAACAAAAATATAATTCCCGCACTAGGTTGACGGGGCCATTCCCAAATTAAATTTTCAGAAATTTGTTTAAGACATAGAGAAACAAGTCTAAACGTCTAGTAAAAGTGTATCAATTCGGCGGCATGTATTGATTTAATATATGTAATATATGGTAAAAATTAAGTATCAAAGCAAGCCTGCTTTGACACACAGGAGGCGGCCGTATTAATGATATTAATGATTTATTGTGGTAGGTGTGAACTGGCACTATAGTGACAATCTGAAAAAAATATTAAACTTGGAAGCCTAGACACTGACAGCAGCAAAAAAAACTTATTGACAGTGTGACGCCTATGTTTCAACATTGAGAGGTAATGATTCTGACACTGACAGTGACTTAGGCCTAGACATATTTAAGTTCAGATTGAATATTTTGGTGGTAGGTCAGAAAAAAATGACACTATAGTGACAATTTCTCAAATCTTTTAATGTTTGGATCATAAATAATTGCTTTTGGAGACGCCATAATATATTGACAGTGTCTGAGGGGGCTTAGGCCTAGCCTATCTGAGTCTGAGTCCAGTCATTTTTTCATACCATCTGTAAAATATTATTGCAAGCGTTTCCAGGCCTAAAATGAACAAACTATATGATAAATAGGACCATGAGATATAGGAAAACATAGATATATACATGGATTTCATTTTGATAGGCCTAATAAGGTCTAAATAATTATTTTCCGATTGCAAGTGTCCGACCAATGCGCGTTAGGCCTCTAGCCTAGTTTAGGCTTATTTCAACGGTAGACTATCATTTCAAAAGCTGAAAAAAATATATGAACCCACCTTTAACGCCTGGAGTCCTGAATACATCCGAATGCTTAAATCCTCCACAATTGATATATAAGTCTAAATATCATCCAGGTTTTCTGAGTTCAATGTATCGATGCAGGCGTGACGGGGAGAGAACCCGGCGAAGGGTTGACGCCATGTTGACAGTGACCCCTCCACGTGTCCGATCGATCCAATATTTTGCCTTCGATACGAACGCATGATTCACGCATGAATTGTCAATGCGTTGTATGCGTTTAAGGGAGTCCAGACGTCAAAATATATATATTGAAAGCATCAGATACCGCCGTAATCCAGGAATCCAGGCGGCGAAAGAGCAGCCTCCCGCCAACACGTCCGACCGCGGCGACTACACCCGGCCGAGTGACAGTGTCAAGCGGTGGGGAGGCGAAGGATTGCAAGAAAATGGCGCGATGCATTTACGCATTTAAACGCATTATTTCGCATTATTATCGATTCTTAGACAATGGGATGCTTATCTATGGATCGAAATCTATCTATGTATACCAATAACTTAGGTTAGATCGACTGAGTTCATGGTGAAATAGGCATGCAAATTTGTTGAATATTCAGACTTTGACCAACATCCCTTCTTCTCCGATCGAAAGCGAGGCTGTAAGCAATGGCGCCCGGTGTTCGTGTAACGATATAACGGTTTGGATTCCGGGCTTGTATGTCTAATTTGGCCCAATTTGGCCCATTTTCACAATTTATTTGTATTCTATATGTCCAAATCTCAGTAATGAAAGCCAAAATAAGCCCAAGTATAGGTTATTTAAGCCGTTCCAGGAGATTGTGACAGGGTTACATTCGGGGGTGGGACATGGTAACGCGTTACACCGACCTAGTAGAGTGTGATCCTCCAATGAAGCGGCTGGGTTTAAACGTTTAAACGTATAAAGATAATAAAGTTTAAATTCTCCAGCCGCCTCATAATTAACCCAGGATTTTCATATATGCCCTCCTTTGCCCCCATAAAGTAAATTGGGCTTTTGATACTTGAAATCTTTTTCTAGGAAGAACCCTGTGCCCTCCATCTGAAAACAAACCATGTTTGCAGTAGCGCAGCCTTACCTGGGAGTCCTGAGAGATTCCTTGGTCTTGGAGGTTTGACTGGCCTGTTAGTGTTAACGAGTGGGACATGTCCGGTGTGCCCGACATGCCCGTTCCCATGACAACTGACTGGTCCATGCCCGAGTGTGTATGAGAGTGCGAGTGTCCCTGCTCCCCGTAACCGTGGCCGGCCGAGCCCGAGGCCAGGTTCTGGGCCATCAGGTTCTGACTATAGTCCGCAGAGGAGGCCGCGTAGGCCGCGTCCAGCGACGACGTACCCGACTGTTGTGACGCGCTGCTGCCGTCACCGCCGAGCCGGTCGGCGGCGTGGGGCGCCTGTTGTTGTGACTGTTGTTGTTGTTGCTGTTGTTGTGTAGACTGTGCCAGTTGTTGTGTGAGGTCGTCGTTACTCAGCATGCTGACGCCTTGGAAGGACGTGCCGTGCATCGGGTCTGAAGGCCAACGGAAATCACATCAATTATTTTGTATGTGAAAGTAATTTGTTTCACTTACAAGCATATTTTGTTCCATTTATGATCTCCTTACTTTTTGCGCCAGTAATTATTACCACCCCAAAACAGGGAATGGCTAACTGTTAAAGGCATCTTGGTGCAGGAATGTTGATGTCCCAGCTTGAGGAAAATACTTTTAATTGCTACCTGTTAAGCTGCAAATTGGAGTTTATGATTTCAGATTAGCATCAGTGTCGGAAATTAAGCCTGCACGCTGCACCCAAGGTGCATGTTTTCGCAGTAGGATGCATTGTTTTTGAAGGTGTGCACCCGGCAGATGCCCATATTTTTGAGTGAACAAATAGACTTATATCACTGAGGGTGCACTAAAAGGCGTGTGCATAGATTTGAACTTTATTTTCGGACACTGAGCATTATATATACTGAGGTAGTGAGAGTGTTTACAGAGATGCCACTCTATATATGGTCATGAAAAATCCGGAAAATTGTTGGAAAAGAGTTTCCGGATTTTGAGCAGGAACTATTTAAAGGCAAAGAATCACATATTATGTACATTCTGACAAACAGCTTTTATAAATGCTGTCTGTTGCCAGAACATAGATCTAAATGTACTGTGCTTTTTCTCTTGAAAATTACTTATGTCTGAAAAATTGTTGCACAGCCAAAAGTTCGGAAATCCGGAAAAAGAAGGAGAAGTGGCATCTCTGGTGTTAGTGGAGAGAGGAGAGCGGAGGAGGTGAGAGTTAAGAGTACCTGTCTGGGCCTTGTGCAGAGAGGACGCCATGGGCTGGGCGGCCACCACGGCCGGGTCCAGGTGGGGCGCCGCTGTACGAGAGAACAGCCCGCGTTAGACAACGAGTCATGACCAACAACTAGCCTACTGTACCCCAAACTCAGAATTGAATGCATCTTCTACAAGATTTACTGTTTTCTAACTTTCACGTTTTTTAATGAATGTCAAGTCACCATGCCAAACAACCCTTTAGAATTCCAGAAATATTCCTAAGTATTTTTTTGTATATCACGTTGATTTTTAAGACCCAACTTTACTGCTTTTCATTATAAGATGACAGTGTTAGTAAGTCTTATTTCTATGGTTAAGTTAACTCATTTTTCCGAGACTTTTCTGATTTTTGACTACCACAACTTTGTTCCTGCAGATAGATTACACCAAAGTATCAATAACAAAGGAACTAATCCCCAAAACACTCGATAAAAGGCAGGTTAGAATTTCAGGCAATATGCCTCAAGTAAATTAGTATGAAAACAACTTGTCGATTACTAACACTTACTGTTGTCGCCGGCAATGTGCGACTCCTGGAGGAAGTTGAAGGTTCCTTGGACCGAGGAGACGATGTCTTGGAATGGCCGCTGCTCAGCGGGGAATGTGGGCGTGGAGAAGAAGGAGTCGTCCTCAAACTGAGCGCGTGCTGCGGCCTCGTCCAGGGGCAGTTTGGTCATGTCGGGGGCGGGCACAGCTGGGGCGTGCGTCAACACAGGCTCCACCACTGTCTGGTGAACGGGCTCCTCCACGCGGGGCTCCGGCACCTGGTGAGGGCAAGGACACGGCAATGAGGAATGTGTAGTCTTATATTGAGTCCACATACAACACTGAACAGGCATTTTATTCTTAGAAATATAATTGTGGGAGAGAAATTTCAAACATAATAGCCAGATTCGCAAAACAATGATATCATATCAGCAGAGGTTAACTAACTATGGAAACCTACAAATTTAGGGTGTGTACATAGTTACTCCAATTCCGGCATTTATTCAATATACTAATATTATAAAAATTGTGAAGACATCAAACTTGGCTCCCCCACATCGTGCCTGGCAGGCACACTAATTAAACCACCTCCAGCTTCGTACCTCCTGTGGTGGTTCCTCGCGGACCTTCTCCTGTTCCACCTCCGCCTCAGGCTCGGCGACGGCGGCGGGGATGGTGGCAGCGACAAGGGGCTCCTCGGTGGCCGGGGCAGCCTCTTCGTACGGGTACTTCTCAAAGTATCCGCATGATGCAATGTCGTCTACGAGCTTCTTCAGGTCTTTGTATGAGCTTCCAGCCACCTCAGACTCCTGCAGTTGAAAAGACTCCCATTTAATTATTTTGTCGGTTTAGAGTGCTTTATCTCATAGGTTGAACTGCTTATACTGTAGGAAGTCTTAAATCGAGGGTTTAAGTCCAAGATGACTGCCACCATTTTAACAAGACCTACTTTTCTGTGGCACTGTCACAAACTTACAGGACACACGGCAGTCCCATAAGTCTACTTACAGTGCAGATTGCGAGCACTGTAACATGCTCCACGGGAATGTTTGAACTACTCCTGTTACGTTTCTATTTGGAATGATTCTATGCCAAATGACAACATGCCTAAAGATCCATTACAATCCCATGAATTTCTCACCGAAGGGTGTATTGGATCAACAGCTAAATAGAACAGGGTTAATTTGTTTCTTTAACTTGTTTCTGATGTTCTTCTCCAAAGTCCCAGAAGTTAAAGTGAAGGGCCAGTGAAAAATCAATTATTATCTTTTTACACATTAGATCCTTGATCATTACCTAAAATAGACATGTGCTGAGTTTTATTACCAAAACTTATTGCCTCTGATTCCTGCAGTTGAAAAGAACCCTTTTAATCCTTTTGTTGGATAGAGCACTTAACCAATCTCCTAGATTGAACTGCTTATACATGTATTGTCTGTAGGAAGTCTTGAATCGAGGGTTGAAGTCCAAGATGACTGCGACCATTTTAACAAAACCTACATTTCTGTGGCACTGTCACAAACTTACAGGACACGGGGCAGTCTCGTAGGTCTACTTACAGTGCAGATTGCGAGCACTGTAAAATGCTCCATGGAAATGTTTGAACTACTCTTGTTACATTTCTAACAAGTGACAACAAGCCTAAAGATCTATCACAATCCCCAAAATTTCTAACCGAAGGGTCGATTGGATGAACAGCTAAATGGTGCGTGGTTAATTTTTTCCTTACACTAGTTTTTGACTCTCAACAGCTAAATGGAACATGGTTAATTTGTTTAACTTGTTTCTGAAGGTCTGCTCCAAAGTCCCAGAATTAAAGAGAAGGGCCAGTGAAATATCCTTTATCTTTTTACACATTAGATCCTTGATCATTATCTAAAATAGACATATGTCGAGTTTTATTGTTTCAAGGCTCCTGCGGTTGAAAAGACACCTATTAAATCATTTTGTAGGATAGAGCGCTTAACCAGCCTAATAGATTGAACTGCTTATACATGTACTGTAGGATGGTTGGTTATTGGTTGCTTTACGCCCTAATTAACAGCCAGGGTCATATCAAGGGCGGTGATGGTGATCGAATCTATGAGAAGGTAGAGACCATACCCCTACACTTTTACCGAGGCAGGTGTTCTTTAATGTGCATGGTCCCATAGACAGGGCCACACACACAACAGCCGGTGGTCTACTAGAGACCTTTGATATCCCAGTTGTTGCCACTGGGAGACATGCAGAGGGGAGCAGTGGCCAGCTCAGCCGGGAATTGAACCCCGGCCGCCCGCGCAGCAGACGGACACCCTAACCACTACACCACCCCACATGCCTTGTACTGTAGGAAGTCTTGAATCAAAGGAATAAGTCCAAGATGACTGCCACCATTTTAACAAGACCTACATTTCTGTGGCACTGTCACAAACTTACAGGATCACGAGGCAGTCCTGTAGGTCTACTTACAGTGCTCCATGGGGATGTTTGAACTACTCCCGCTACGTTTCTAACAGGAATGATTCTGTCAAGTGACAACAGGCCTAAAGAACATTACATTCCCATAAATTTCGCACCAGAGGGAGGATTGGATCAACAGCTAAATGGAGCATGGTTCATTTATTTCTTACAACTGTTGCTGATGCTCTGCTCCCCAGACCCAGAACTTGAGCTTTCACAATAAAATTTTGGAAGTTACAGAGTTTGTCGTGCTCACCTTGGAGTCGGCGTAGGAGAAGACGTGTTCGGCGGCTGTGTCCAGTTGTTCCTCATACTTGGGCTCCTCGCGGCTCGGGGAGATCAGCTTGTACAACTCGTCCAGTTGGGTCAGGTTGGCTTCCGTCAGAACCTGCACAACATACAATTAATCCATTTTACAATTACACACATACATCCTAGATATACCGACACTCCCTAGTTCTGGTTACATCATTAATATCTTGGAAGTTGTGCAAAAAATGTGCTGAACTTGACTGAACGTTGTCCCAGGAAGGACTCAACCCTATCCATTTTGTTTTTAAATCATACAACCAAGGTAGAGCACTGTGGCTTTGGGGACAAGAATTTTATCAAAACATCTGCATTTGGGTGATTTATCTCATTAATCAGTGTTTACGATTTCCGTATGTGGTCAAATTGTCGGTGAATTAAGAACCCAGCAGACAGACCCAGTGATCTCAAAGCAACCATCCTAGGCAACATTGTGTGACTGAGAGTAATGAATTCACTTCTCTATGACAGAGGGTGACTCATGGCCAATGATTCACAGGGGACTCCACGAACCACATGCAGAAAGAAATGCGTGAAACCCTTGGACTGCTAGGCCAGAGTTGTGGTGCATCTTTACATAAGTTATAACTATACCTGATGATTATAACTGATGTTTATGGGAATGCTCTTCTGGAAAAATCTTGTTGTTTATTTACTTTTTACAAGTCAAACTAAGAATGGAAACTCATGAGATTAAACAGTTGACAGCTGTATTTTTCTAGAATTTAAAGAAATCAGTTATCCATTCCATTATTTTTTAGGGGCCAGTCGGGCCCCTATGCCAAAAGTTTAGGGGCCCGACCTACATTCTGATAGGTTACCCAGTGACTTGAAGTTCATAATCCAAAGTATGTCAAATTACTCCGACAAATCTACAGTGATGACGTTCTCTCACCAGGGCGTTGTTTTTGCCGGTCTTGAAGTGGCCGCGCACCGTGTCCGTACCCAAACAGTCGAGCAGCGACTGTAGCTGCAGCACATCCCGTATCCGGCGCACGTCGCTGGCTCGCTTCTCAGCGCGCTCCTTCTTCTCCTTACGGGCCTGCTTCTTCAGCTGCTTATCGATCTGTCCGGGGAAATCAAATCAGGGGTTAAAATTTTTCCACTGTAAAAATTAAAATCGGGGTACTATGAAGAAAATCTAGTTCTGCAGTCTGACTTGTATGTGGTAGATAACACACTGAGATAAGGCTCATGTTATCAACTTGTAATTCAGACTCACTATCACAGCTGACATCTCCTGAACTAGCTTTTTGGGGATTTCACAATCAAGACCACAGTGAGACATAGGGAAACCTTAGGTTATCTGACCCACTTAGGTCATCGTCTGACCTACTTAGGTCATCATCTGACCTACTTAGGTCATCTGGCCTACTTAGGCATACAAGCTATCTGTTTACATTCGAGATAGAAGTAGGCGATATACCAAACACTTGTAAAACCAACCACGTGACCTCAGTACCCCACCCGTACAGAAACCGAACTTATCAGAGCATCCTGAATCAGAGAAGCACACTTCTGCTGACGAATGCACTTTCCGCCACCCTCCTCTTTTTTTCCTACAAATGTGAACCCAAACAAGTACCACTGTTTCTAGTCGTAAACAACAAGAGAGAGATCCTCAACGTTCTACTAACTACCAACAAGAGAGATCCCATTATTCAGAGGGCAAAGTGCTCTCCACAACAGGCGACACAGTTGTATATTTCTTTTTTTCCTTTGACTAAACAGGGATTAAGTCAGGTTTTTTTTTTACCTGATTCATCTCAACAGGTTAATTTATAGGGTACTAGTTGTTACGTCAGTTGAGACTTGTAAATGTAAAGGTACCTCAGTGCTTTATTTCAGACAGGCTCCCGGAGGGATCGCCTTTTCCTGTACTAAGGCTGTCATGAAACAAAACCTGTTTCCGGTTACCAGCGGGGTGGCTATTTTAGGGCCGGGTGCAATTTTTTTACATTTTCTTTTTACAAGAAAAAAAAAAAAAATTCTCATGACGTATTTTTATCAATGCAAATAGAAGAAAAAAAAGGGCCGCTCACCATGTCTTTATTTACACCATCTGCTGGACTGAAACCGAGATTTTTTTAAGGACAGCCTATTGCATTGAAGAATTGATTTTCTCCTGTCACAGGCATAAGACACTCATTGTTTTTGTTACTCACGTCAGTCTGTATCTCCGAGAACTGCTTCTGAAGGTCGCGGGTGACCTCCAGCGACGTAAGCACGGCATCGTACGCGTCGATGGCTTTCTGCTGGTCAAGGTTCAGCTCCTCTCCTTGGTCTCGCTTCTCGCGGATAAGATCCAATTTACCCTGATAACAGAAAGACACAGGGTCAGTTAAGATAGACCTTATCTTAGATGCACAATAAAACAACCAACATTATACTCAAACAATCTATAGATACATAATAAATGACAATCGATATTGATCTATGTTGTGTATGCTTGAACATGTTTTGTTTTTTCTTTATCATAGTTTAATTAACTATTAAGAAAAGTTTTAAAAAATCTCCTTTAGTTGCTAGAAGAAAATCTTTTAAGTGGCTTTATGTCAAACTATTCAATTTTTTTTCATTTTCTTCAATTTTCATTATTTAACGGTATTTTAAACGATACATTAGATTATGATATTATCTCGGACTACCAGTGTGGGCTGGGCAACCTAGCGATATTAGTAAGTTAGTTGCCGGGTGGTGACCACTCACTGAGTCAGATTTTGCACTGATTCAGGCCTCACCAAATCCAGCTTCCTGGGCAGTCTGTCCACCCCCGGGAAGGGACAGGACACCGAGAGGGTCCTGTCAGGACGTCCTGTGGACAACCTAGAAATCTTGCCCTTATATTTATGTTGAGGCATTTGGCTCCCAAACTCCATGTCCCTATCTGGATGTCCTGTGGACAGCCAACCTTTCCAAAATTTAGTTAGCTCTCAATAATAGATAGAGACCTTTAGTGACCCATTTATTTCTCCTCTTATCATTAGCGGTCTTGTGCTGGACTAAGCCACAGAAGTGTTTGTCTCCCAGTTTCTGTTTCCATTCAGTGCGAGGAGTCAGAAGGTTGACAGCTATTCTTTACACAGTCGGACTATTGGTCTATTTTCACAGGAGGAAAGGGGGGGAAATTAAATGTTTTAAGGTAACGTAGGTCAAAAATAGGGTGGGTAGGTAGGTAGGTAGATTTTTTCCCCCTTACTCTTCCTTTTTTTTTTTTTAGTTGACAAAAAAGACCTGAGCCAGGGTCCCCACTCGAGAAGTGAAATCCCTAAATTTGAGAATCAGGAATTGCAGAACTTGGCCAAATGAAATCAAGTCCCTGTATTTTCACTGTGTTTTGGTAAAATTTGCAAAGGCGTTTTCTCTGACAGATATTTTTTGGTGCCATTTTCCCTATGCAGTGGGTACCCTGCAAAGTGGTTAAAAACAAATTGTACTCCAAACATCCTCATTTATAGTTTCTGAAAAACATGTCATCAGCATATGTACACAGTCACCGTTTTGTGTTCCTTTTGTCAATTACATGTGGTTTTGATTTTTTTTTTTATCTTCCTGAACAAAGGTTAGGGTAGGTCGGATTGCCTGAACATGGCAATTTTTGGTAGGCCTAAGGCAGGAGTCCTTATTTTGTTTTGTTCATTTAACTTGTTTCCTGGGGTGTTGTTCCTAAAGCAATTTGATTGGCTACACTCTTTCACTGTGTTGTTGAAGATATCAAAACTTTTTACTTCATGATTCTAAACTTTATATAGATTGATTTTCAAATATATTTACTTGCAATTAATGAGCAACTTTTTGACGGAGGAAATATTACTAGCAATTGACCTAGGTGGCTAAAGGTCTAAATAGTTTTTAAATTGAATTATAGTATATAGTGTGGCACTGTCTTGAATGATCTATCATATTCAAAATTTCATCATATCCTCTGGCAAAGATCTAGAAAGATCCATGCCAGCAGCCATGGGCAAAGTAATAACTGGGAGATGAATTCTCCAGCTTCGATTTGAAGGAGTGATAGAGCATAATGGTAAGTTGAGATGGTGGATTCTGGATTTATAATCACTTTTCAAATCTCAACAAGTTCCAGCTGAGTTGTGACTTGTTGACCAACATTTCTTCAAGGAAAACCATCACAACAAAGTCACACAAGAGCACCGATCGAGTCGCCATGATGAATACCTAATTAGCCACAAAAGTTCCACTATAACATCTCGGGCAAACCTTGATCAGTTTCGCGCTAACCTCCGCATTCTTAGAAAGAGGAAATCCTAGAAAAAAAATATTCTACGCAGGAAAAATCTCAGCTTCAGATCCGGAAGTGCACGTGCCGAGGCCCGTCCGTCGCCATGTTGGGGGCCGGGGAGGGGGTGAAAGGGGGGAAAGGGGGGAATAAAGGCGGAATATACGGCATAATTGTACTTTATTTACTAGGACGGGAGGAGTGGGATCTGGTTAATCAGCAGATAGTAGTCACATACCGGTATTTTCCCCCTGATCGCCCCTGTTTTGCCGGGATCTCAGCCCCCCACTCGCCGGTTACTGGACCTTCAGACATGGTCGGAGGGGTTCAAAATGTTGAGGCCTTTTTCGGTCCAAATTCTCGAGATAAAGTCAAATTTCACCCACCTTTCGCTTCTCAAGATTCCTGACCTTCTTCTCGACGACACTTTGTGCCGCTTTGAAGGGATCCAGGACCTCCTGAGGGGCCTTGTTTTCGGTCTTATTTGAGGCAGAAGGCATCCTCGACAGCAACAACTCGAAATAAAGAATTCACGTGGTTCGGTCCCGCCACTCTCCCCCCGAGTCTCGGTCGGCTCTCCCTCTTTGAGGCAATGTAAGAAAACAAGGACTCCGCGTGAAGAGCGACCATTTGACCTTACCACGTTCTGACTAGGAAGAATCACTTTTTTCATTTTTATGGTCCTAAGCATGAACAGATTCAATAATAACGTATCTTAGAACAATGAGAATAAAATATATTTATTGAAGTTTGACTTTCAAGGCGTTTGATAACGTAATTTTGGCATTATCATTGAGTGTGAAATAAGTTCTCAGGTCTAAGGTAAACTGACGTCAGAGGCTGACTCGTCGTTTGACAGTGCCGAAACTACGAACACAGGGCGGCAGTTTTGAACTGTTTTGTGGATGATCCCCTCAAATCTACATTTTACTTCTTATTTATGATCATGGCAAGATCCCCGATCTAATATCAACCTTTAAATGTTATTGTTATACTTCGTTCCCGCTGGGTGAGATCGTTTGGTCCGGCGACGACGGGAGACCGGCTGTCACTGCTCGGGCCGCCGGGAGTGACAGCGACCTCTCCCCGTCAGTGGACAATATGACAGCCGGTCTCTGGTCGGGGCCGGGGCGACCTCTTCCTGTCAGGCTGACAGGGGGACAACCATTCTATGGTCAGGGCCAGGGGTGACGTCAGGCTGACAGGGGGATGGCCGGTCTCTGGTCGGGCTGGGGGTGACCTCTCCCCGTCAGGCTGACAGGGGGACGGCCAGTCTCCGGTCTTGGTCGGGGGCGACCTCTCCCCGTCAGGCTGACAGGGGGACCGCTGGTCTCTGATCAGGGCCAGGGGTGGCATCAGGCTGATAGGGGGATGGCCGGTCTCTGGTCGGGGCTAGGGGTGACGTCAGGCTGACAGGGGCCCAGCCAGTCTCTGGTCAGGCCTGGGACTGAACTCTCCCCGTCAGGCTGACAGGGGGACGGCCAGTCTCTGGTCAGGGCCGGGGGTGACCTCTCTCCTTCAGGGGTACGGCCAGTCTCTGGTCAGGGCCAGGGGAGACCTCTCCCCGTCAGGCTGACAGGGGGATGGCCAGTCTCCGGTCGGGGCCAGGGGAGACCTCTCCCCGTCAGGCTGACAGGGGAGCAGACGGTATCTGGTCGGGACCAGGGGCAACCCCTTCCCGTCAGGCTGATAGGGGTGAACTATAGAGGTTAATTATCTGTTATTTGTAGTGTGCGTAAATTGTTGTAATTAAGTTATAGATAATAACTAGCTCCGTATGCAGTCTCCTCCCCGTCGACTGCTGTCGTCCAATACATAATCATAGTTCCCACATCATGTAAGACATATGTCTTACATGATGTGGGAACTATGAACATATGAACTATGTTCATATGAACACTCGCGTGAAAGGATATTGTTGTTTATTATCCAGTGTATAGTTGTTTTTGACAAGAACTCGATTGACCATGATCAGTCCCGAGGTAGGAATCCCCTCAAACACATTCAGTCAACGCTCCCGCGCTCTTACACGATTTCTATGCCTCTATCCAGAACCAAGACTGCAGGTTAAAGGTCCAACCTTTCCAGGATGTTACTCACACAGCGTTACAGCGAACTCTGACTGACTGAGAGCGGAACACGCTCTTTTAGAGTAGTATGTCACACCATGACTCCTCCCCCATTTCACTATTGACAGTGAAACATGGCTTGCATGTGTGCTTCTAAAGCTCACGCCGTAATGCCCAAACATGGACTGGCCACCCGCGTCAGGACAGGAGGACAGCCGGTTTCTGGTCAGGGCCAGGGGTGACCTCTCCCCTTCAGGCTGACGGGGACGGCCGGTCTCTGGTCAGGGCCAGGGGTGACCTCTCCCTGTCAGGCTGACAGGGGGACGGCAGGTCTCTGGTTGGGGCCGGGGGTGACCTCTCCCCGTCAGGCTGACAGGGGGACGGCAGGTCTCTGGTCGGGGCCAGGGGCGACCTCTCCCCGTCAGGCTGACAGGGGGACGGCCGGTCTCTCGTCGGGGCCAGGGGCGACCTCTCCCTGTCAGGCTGACGGGGACGGCCGGTCTCTGGTCAGGGCCAGGGGCGACCTCTACCCGTCAGGCTGACAGGGGGACGGCCGGTCTCTGGTCGGGGCCGGGGGCGACCTCTACCCGTCAGGCTGACAGGGGGATGGCCGGTCTCTGGTCGGGGCCGGGGGTGACCTCTCCCTGTCAGGCTGACGGGGACGGCCGGTCTCTGGTCAGGGCCAGGGGCAACCTCTACCCGTCAGGCTGACGGGGACGGCCGGTCTCTGGTCGGGGCCAGGGGCGACCTCTCCCTGTCAGGCTGACAGGGGGAAGGCCTGTCTCTGGTCGGGGCCAGGGGTGACCTCTCCCCGTCAGACCGACACGGGGACGGCCGGTCTCTGGTCGGGGCTTGGGGCAACCTCTACCCGTCAGGCTGACAGGGGGACGGCCGGTCTCTGGTCGGGGCCGGGGGTGACCTCTACCCAGCGGGCCTACGATGTGACAGCCGGCCTCTGGTCGGGGCTGGGGGTAATCTATCCCCATCAGGCTGAGAGGGGGACAACCGGTCTCTGGTCATGGCCCGGGCAACCTCTTCCCATTAAAGTGACCAATCAGAGTTGACCTGTAACCTATAAAAAAGGGGATTATGGCCCGGAATAAACAGTTCCTTCTTGGTACTCCTTGTGTTTATACGCCTCTCCTTTGAGATGACCTGCCTTCTAGTTAGCTTGAGCCCGAGATCTCCACGAGTAGAAGTTAATAGTCGAGTAAAGGCTAATTAGAGATCCGAATTACTAAGAAGTTAGACCTGTTGCCCGAAAGCCTGAAGATGGCCTGAAAGAACCAGAAACCCAGCATTAGCCCGAAAGACCGCGTGGTACGGAAGGCCAAGATCCTAGGCAGTTGGCCCAGAATGATAGGAGCAAAGGTGCGACCCGCTTGGCACTGCACTACTGAACTAAGGGGTTTACTTTACACATGAAAGATTAGTCTACATTCGCTAAGTTTCCATGTGAGAGTTTCCAATAAAGCTGTTGCCAACCGCAGTCTTCCATCTTTTTACGATCAGTAATCGTCCTAGAACCTAGTTCCTTATTCAGGGACGACAGAACACTTGTGTGAAAGGTCAATGTTTATCAAGTCCAAATGCAATGATATGCGCCACTGAGCTTCCTTTGACCAATGCCAGTCTTAGAGATTGCCCAACAAACAAACAAATCCGCTCTACTCCTCACAAACCAGTACTCCTATCTCAAGTCACCTATCTATCTCCATGCTCACATGCCCAAGTGTTATCCCAGCTCTTACTAAGCCAACACGTTTCGGAGGTGCCTTCAGAGGCTACTTGAATCACTCTAACAAGTACCAGTACCAGCATACATATTTATTTGCCCCACTTGTGACATCATCTATCTCCCCGGCCTCCTTCAAAAGCTCCACCGAACGACCCGTCCGTTCACCCTCATGCGCAAGGCACAACTCTCAAGCTTGCAAACCGGTCTCCTGCCCAAATTCCCAATCGGCCCAAGACTGAGAAATCCTGACTCCCTGAGGAATATCACATATTCAACACAATCCATATCACGGTAGTTAACTTGATTAGCTCGGAGTCATAACAGGTGCCTCACCGCCATTCTTATATCTAAATTCCTGTTACACATAATAAATTGCACTGAGGTAGTAATTAAATACCTCGTGCATATGATTGGTATAAATAGAATGAAAGTTGATGGAAAGGTCACCAGACTGCGAAAAATATATACTATAAAGCGGTTCAAAATTGTAAGAGGAATTCTACGTGGTTATTTTGGCTAGCGCCTCTGATGGGTATGGTAAACCTTTACCAGTAAAGGTAGGTCCCGGGCGGTAGGTAAGCCCTATCAGCAGCAGCACTACCTGAAAGGAAAATCAATTATCAAGGGATATAAAAGAACAATGACGGTCGGTTAGAGCCAGCGTTAACCGATACACATTTGGATCAATGCTAATCTTGGGGATTAGGGGGTTTGGTTAGTAGCATCTGGTGACATCTGCAGGGGTCATAATGGCCTTTGGCAAAAATATAGTAATTTTTTAGCAAAAATATAGAAAAAATATAGGAGGTTTTAGGGCAAAAATATAGGAATTTTCGGCAAATCTTTTTCAAAAGATATTCTTTGATTATATTAGATACAGCCATTTCATAGGCATTGGTCTTAAAGAAGACACGAAAAAGACATTTTTACTCATCATATTGCGCTACTTTTATACAATTAATACTATTTCAAAGAAAAAAGAAATGTTATTAAAAATCATTAATGAAATACAACGCATTCATGTGCACCACTCTGGTCAGTCGCACAGGAGTAGGCTACATGCCAGTCAATGTAAACAAAGGCCAGTGACGTAAGGTGAGGCATAAGGCCTACATGGATTATCAATGTGAGTCAACTTTGAAAATTAATAACACTGAAAGTATTGCTTAGAACATTCAGTAAAAATTGCCATAGGTAAAATACATTCTGAACTGCAAATTCTGAAATTTTCGTGCATCTCTGATTTATATTTTTTGAATACCAAGCATTAACATTTTGTTCCTTAGTAAAAGTGGTGAGTAAATGCCTCAGGTGACGTCATGAGGCATGCCTGTTCGAAATTCGCACTTAAAGTGTTAGACTGGCTTCGCACTTAGAACAATAGACCTTAACCCTATTGTTTGAGTGCCCAGGTCAATTATGACTTTGTCATACTTTGAGATACATGTTAATAGAACAATAAAACAGATAATCCGAATTTCAAACATTTTCTTTGCGTGTGAGCTTTAACTGCAATCTAGAAATGAGTGTAAAAACAAATAATACAGATATTCCACAACCTACCTTACAATTATTTTTGTTCACTACACTACTTTGATCAATAATATTCAAACCAATTACTTCATTTACGATCCTTGTTGATATCTAGGGGCAGATCCAGGATTTGTTTGGGCAAGATTTGGAAGTTGCGAGTAGTGAAAACGTGGGATGACCCAGGGGAGGGTGTGGGAGGGGTGGCCCCTCACACTGGGGGGGGGGGGGGGTATGGGGGGCCACCCTGAGGAAAATTTTGAAAAATTAACCCCTAAAATATGGAATCTTGGACCCTATGAGTGAATACAGGTATCTACAATCTGAGAAGAATAACACCCATTTATGAAATCTTGGGCACTCTTCAAAAGTAGGATACTGATTCCTTGCAGTTGAGATTTTGCACTGAGGTAGTATTAAAACACCTCGTGCATAAGATTGATGGTAATATTTAAGTAGACTAATAGATATTTAAACTTAAGGGAAAGTTCACCAGACTGCAAAAGGAAATATTGTTGACAGTTCAAAATTACAAGAGAATTCCTTAAAACTTTATAAAGAGCTATGGGTAGAGCCTCGGATAGGTATGGTTAACCTGTGCCTGTAACAGCAGGAAGGCCTGTTCCATCAGCAGCAGCACTACCTGGGGAAAATCGATAATCATGAATATAAAAGAAGGATCAGGGCCGAGTGTAGCCAGAACAATTTAGGTTTGGAACAATAAGAGTCTTAAGGATTTGGGGGTTTAGATAGCAAAGCGCTTGCGTCTGGTGACACATGGCGACTAACATCGGAACTACACAGTCTGTGAGACCATGCAGGGACAGACTGACTTATACTCAGGAAGCTTGACTGGTTTATGAACGAGGCCTGTACATAGGATACTACAGTTATTAAGAACCACACTGTCATTGTGAAGCGATTGATATTCCACAATAAAACAACCCTCTGCAAAGTGTTGTCTGCATTTTGGATCTGAACGCCCAGCTGCAGAGCGTGGACTGGTTCTACCCATGGCTAGTTAATGAACGGTATGAAACAGCAATACAGAACAAGAGACAATTATCCATCCACATACATTTACATAAACTCCTTAAACAAGCACTAGCATTCAATTTATTAACACGTTTTGAGAATATATGTTCACTGGGGGGTCACCCCTAGGACAATTTTTAAAAATCAACCCCTCAAATATGAAATCTAGGACCCTCTGAGTGAATTCAAATATCTATAATTTGAGAAGAATAACACCCATTTATGGAATCTTGGGTACTCTTAACCAAGTATATTAATTCCTTACTGTTGAAATTTATTTCTACCCTTTGAGAATATCTATTGACAGGGGGGTTTGAAGGGGGGTCACCCCCAAGGAAAATTTAGAAAAATTAACCCCTTAAATGTGAAATCTGGGACACCCTCACCAGTTGGAACATATCCTCCCTTCCTGCACTGAAGGTCCTCTGACCCTGACCTGACAGCCCTTACTCTCCCCTCATGCCCTGAGGATCCCCTGACACTGACCTGATGGCCCTTATGCCCATATTCCACGAGCAAAAAAACAAAAAATACCAAAGATCAGGAAGGGTAAGCACCAAACATTGTGAGTGTGTCAATTTCATTTTTACACCTCATGATGTTTGGCGTGTGGCAAACATTGGTACTGACTGCCGATCTTTGGCATCTTTTGCAAAACATCAGCAGGTTTTCCACAAAGTGGGCCTTTACCATCCCCTCACCCCACCCTCAAGCCCCTAGGGGGGAAGGGATGGGATTTCTACCTCTTTTCTCCCGTCTTTCTCTATCTTTCTCATGAGATTTTGTGACTTCTTACTGACTTCTCAAAATATTGCAATTATGCGTGGACAATCAGACTTTTCTGAAAAAATATAGGAATTTTTAGCAAAATATAGGAAAATATAGGAGTGCCAAAAAAATATAGGAAATAATTCTAACAGGGATGTAAGTCAGGGTCAATGAAAAAATCTGATACCCCAGAGAGAAAATGAAGAATAATCTTAAAATGCCAGACAACGTCATGAAATGCATTCAGTTTGAAAATTATTTTTTGTGGTGATGTGAAAAAATCTGAAATCAGAGCAAAATCTGAAAACTTACATCCCTGTTTTAAAGGAAAATGTAAGAACGTTATGACCCCTGCATCTGGTGACTAATACCGGAATTACGGCAGTCTGTGAGGCCAGAAAATATTTATCAAAAAAACTAAATCCGATCAGTCTGCCATCTGAGCCAATTTGACACCTATTTTTGGGGATAATTGTCGGCCCTGTTCTAAACTTTCTGGCTATTGGCCGATGTGTTGGATCTCACGCTGGAAACAAATCAACACGAAAGGATATGGAGTGAAATTCTTTTATTATGCCCACAAGTAATTCCCGACCAGAAATATTTTTAACATGCACATTATCAGAGCTTCAAATTCAAAAGGTGCAAAGCTGTAAAGTGTTTACGTTTTCTTCAGACTTCCCTGTGCTGAGATTCATAACAAATACAATGAAAACAAAAGTACACATGCATTCACTACCAAAGTGGTAAAATAGAAACGAATCGCATGGTTATGAAATGTTTGCGGTTTTTATATTACAGTAAGCGAAGAGTATATTTTATTTCTTCAATATTTTTGCGTTTCACCCAAAAGCTTTCCATGCATAAATCTTTATGTATACATCACTTTCTAATACCCAAAAGAAACATGGAATGTCATTACAGAAGGCACATGGAATTATAAATTCTTAAAATGAATGATAATGTGTTGATGTTTTGATGGAGTAATGGATGAAATAAACCTTCAGAATGAGAGTGTACGTGAGATTTAAACAACTATGTTTCGTAACAAAAATAATTGATAATTGTATCTTTCTTGCATAGCTAACTACTCAATATCCTACCACTACTGAATCGTGATAAAGCAACAAAAATAAAGACGATCTATATCTAACATACAAGAGTACATCACTTAAAATTGAATTGGACTTGTACGAGGTATTTCATTCGCACTTGTGCAGTATCATAGACAATAAACTCATTGTAGTTGAGCGTGTAGCCCTTCGGGTTTTTCACTCCGGTTGTCGTGCATTTCCCCAGTGGTACCATCATGCCGTCCTCCCTGTAGACGAGACAAAGAAAATGAGATTACCTAGACTCGATTGGAATAAATAGCCTTAACCATTTACAAATACTGGCAGTATTAGGACTTCATTTAAGTGGAAAAAGGCATTTACATAAGCCCATTTTGCTGCTGCTGTTGACAGAAGACAAGCCACATTTGTCAATTTGGGCTTTTCAGCATCAAGGTGAAAAGCGTATGATTATCTGGTTATCTTAATCTAGTAATCCTGGAGTATATATTACAGCACAAACTAGTAGAATCATTATGGTTTATCGGAAATAAGACCGAGGCAGACTTACGTGGTGTGGCTGTGTTTGGGGTCCGGGGCGAGCGCACCCGCTCCCTTGACGCTGTCTTTGCCCGCGGGTAACTGGGCGGCATTGTAGTCAGCGGCCAAAAGATCATTAGTCTGTCCGAGAGCCACCTGTAGGAAGGACATTGACCATTAATATTAAGTTGTAATATCCATAGTCAAAAAAATAACTATTATGTACAATTTTCGTTTATCTGTGCTGAAACAAACATCTACTTTAGTACAGACACATAAATGAATTTCACAGGGAAAGGTTTGATTTACTCTGTGCACTTTTTCCCCCTCCAAAAAAATCTTTCAGTTGTGAGTGTCCCCCAACTACCCTGGGGGAAAGTGTCTTCTCTTTGCATTTGGATCAATCTGAACGATAAAAAGAGTTCAAAATGCGTGGAATTCCAAGAAACTCTGAGTTCTGTCATTAAACAAAAAACATTTCGTGGTCGTTAACTTCACAGTAATAGTACTGAAACTATTTATCTTCAGTTACCAACCGATCTGTATCTAGCAGTCACTTCCTAGCTTTCAAACCTGCTCTCTCTTTTATAAGCCGTTTGGTTCTTTCCTCACACTAACAGTCGTCCCCTGTTTTTTGTTTGGTTCTTACCTCACACACTAACAGTAATCCCGTGTTTTTTGTTTGGTTGTTACCTCACACACTAACAGTAGTCCCGTGTTTTTTGTTTGGTCCTTTTCTCACACAGTAACAGTAGTCCTGTGTTTTTTGTTTGGTCCTTTTCTCACACAGTAACAGTGTTTTTTGTTTGGTCGTTACCTCACATAGTTAGTGTTTTTTGTTTCGTTCTTACCTCACACAGTAACAGTAATCCCGTGTTTTTCGTCTTTGTTGCGAAGCAGTAGTTGGCGCTTTTACTGGAGACATCAGCGAAGTACACGCCCTTCCCGAACTGCAAAGATAAACCTGCTGCATTAGTCACTGTCATCTGACACCAGAGACACACAGCCAACACTCTGTGTCTGAGATCAAATAAGCCATAATGTAGTAGGATGTTTGAAGGTGATCATTTTGTAATCCTGTAGATGGATTTAAACCAAATAAGCCCATCCCAGTTTACAAAAATATTAAGTTTTACTATGAATGAGTCATTGAGATCAGAAACAAGGAGCTTATGCTGCAAAACCTCACCATGTAGCCGGTGACGGGTGCCTCGGGCGGGGCGATGCGCAGTCCTTGACTGAGGATTCCCACCCAGTTGGTGAGCCGTGAACCGTGCCACAAGAGTACTCTGAAAATAGATACACAGAATAAGCTCAGGGGCAATGTTAAAGATACTCTTCCAAAAGTTTCAAATAAAAGCATGTCAGCGTGAAAAAGGTCAGCCACTTTGTTAGTCTAACAAAAAGTAGAGGATCCTGTATTATCCAGTCCAAAACTCCTTAGAATAAATTAAAACGCACAACAAAGTGGAGCATAGTTTTGAGTAAATATAATAAAAATTGGAATGTCTAAGTAATTTCTATGAATAATAACATCCTGATGGTTAGGACTTGTAATAATAAACGTACTGCAATTTCCAGAGATGCCACTCTGATCAAAAAGGATGAAAAATAGGAAACACTTTTCCTCCTTTTTTCTAGAAGCATCAAAGAGGGAAATAACCTTTAGGGATAGAGACCTGACATTGAATTTGTATTTGACTAGTTTGAAACTAACATAGAGATACCCCAAAACAGATATTAAAGTGATACAGGAAAGATTGGATGTGCAATCTAAAATCACCAAAAAGTAGGAAATCCTTCAAAAGTATTGTAAATGGCATCTCTGAATTACTGTGGCCAAAACCATGTCGCGTGAAGGCGGGCCCACCTGTTACCGACGTCCCTGAAGCGTGCGTCCTCCTGGTCCTTGTCGGCCCGGAACACGTTCAACACCGCCATGGTGTACTGGTTGTGGGTCGGGGCGTGCGTGTTGGTCAGGTAGCGCTCCACTAACTGGAAGAATGCAACACACGGGAACGTCAAACACAAACTCTGTTTTACACCAAAGAGTAAGACAAATATATCTTAGGATCTGCAGAACTTTGAAACTACCCTTTCACATTTTCTTGTCCCTTTCGCATTTTCTTTTTTTTTTTCATCATGTTTAGTCAGGAGCTCTTAAAAATAGTATTTTCGGTCACTTCATGAACCCTTAAAACCTCGATCAAACATCCTTCAAGTTGGGTTGACCTACAGACATCCCGGTAACAGTGAAAAGAATACAAATCACCGGGTAGCTGTTTGTATGACTTTGATACAGAGCTCCTGTTCTTCCATAAGTGTGTGCTGCCTACTAAACGAAAGGCTTACATTGAAGTCAGAATGTGCTCGGTCGAGCGGCTCAAGGCCACACTTGAGTGACTCGTACTGGCCGTCGACTGGGTTAACGTCACCCGCCCCACCCTCCTTGATGATCTTCATGGCGATCTCGATGTCGGCAAGCGCCTCCAACATCTGGATCTTGGCCTTCACGTCCTCCTTGGTCCGGATCAGGGGCGGCGTCCGCATACTGGGAGCAGGAACAAAAGGCATACATGGATGTAGTGTGGAAATCAGTCTGTTAGAATCAGAGATGCCACTCTAATCAAAACAGTGTTGGCGACTTTTTGGCCTGTCGGCCAACAGGGCCGACTATGCCCAGATATTGTGGGCCCTGATAGCTTTCTCTCGGCCCTGAATTTTACTCCATAGGATAGGGTCCCAAATATGTCAGTCTCCATTTTACAGATTAAACTCTTAAAATGATCAGAAAATAATGGAAAAAATCTTCAGAAATTCCGTTGGCCATCAGGGCCTATTTGGCCCTAATTTTAGTGAAAATTGTCGGCCCTGTTCTCAAATTGTCAGCCATTGGCCTATGGGCTAGTGTTAGTGGTAAACACTGCAAAAAGTAGAAAAAGTACTTTCTTCCTAAGGGGCGGCGTCCGCATACTGGGAAACGGGAACAAAAGGCATCCACCGATGTCGTGTAGAAATCAGTATGTTAGAATCAGAGATGCAACTCCTGACTAATCAAAAAGTAGGAAAGGTACTTATTGTATAATAAAAAGCAACTACGAGGAAAATAACCTTTAGGATAGATATCTGACATTGACTTTGTATTTAACTGGCTTGAAATAACATAAAAATACTCTGAAACAGATATAAACGCTATGAAAAATTGGTTGCACACCCCAAAATCACCAAAAAGTAGGAAATCCTACAAAAGGAGGGAAAATGGCATCTCTGTAAAATGTTACACAGGGTTGAATATTAAAATCAGTCCAACCATCTGAGCTGATGATTTTGAGAGAAATTTTATAAGAATCAGATCAGATGGCTGGCATTTTATTTGCAATCAGCATGGCTGACGAGGGACGAAGTTAACATCTGACGAATACGGAATTTCATGTAGCTTTGTACTTTCAACTGACTCTTTACATCTTTTTTCACCAGGTATCAGGCACTATTTTGATGGATCATTCCAAGATTGCAGTTTCATTACCATATCCAACACGCTCTTTTAAAAAAAGATTGAATCTACAACCTTAAGGAGTCTGCCCCCTGACTCACCCGAAGCAGTGCGGTATGCGCGTGTAGAAGTCGTTACAGGCCTGGACCAGGCGCTGACCTAGGTCCCCCGCCGTGATACACTTGTCTATCGCCTTCAGCGCCGTATAACCCGCTTTGATCTGTTTGGACGTCAACTTGCCTAAATGTATCAAACAGTTTTAGTTTAATGGAAAGAAAAATGTAAAAGATTGTATGATTTAAATTTGAAGTAATGTACTTATTTGAGTCATACTCAAAGTGTACTTATTTGAGTCATATTTAAAATTGTCAAGTTCATTTCACTTCATTTCAACTTCTCAAAAATTCAATCGAAATACTTTTTAAGACTGCTAGCTACAAAACTGTATTAAGACCTGCGTGGGAGACCTGTTTAGGGAAGAAAAACGACAATTCTGATGACATGTCTGAGGAGAGTATGATATCGGCACATTGATAAAGTAGTGTCAATTTCATAAGGCCTCTTCTCTGTAAACTCTTATGTGGAAACTAGAAATTTTCCTTTAATTTTGCTTACGTTAATAGTGCTAGTTATGAATAACATGCTAAATTGAATTAATTGGAAAATGACTATACGACAGCTATGTGAAAGTTTTCCTTTAAGAGAGTGGTCATTTCTACCCTGGAGGATCGGTAAGTCGCGTACCTAGCGGCATCTTCTTGGCATCGTACTTCATCTCGATCACAGCCTCCTCCATCGTCTTCACGTCACAGATAAGGCGGATCAGCTTCTGGAGGCGCGCGTCCAGGGTCGAGTCGGGCACCTCGACCGACTTCTGTTTGACGACCGCCTTGTGCTCCTCCTGCGGGACAGGGGAAGGGGGATTATTTAACATGCTGACCGACACAGCTTCAATCCACTACACACACACACGTTTAGATATGTCCTTTAAATTCAGGAATTTCAAATATTTGATAATTTGAGGACTTGTATTAGATCTACAATTTAGCCAATATGCATATATCCTTAGTTACCTGCCTAAAACTGATAGGGTTAAGGTTAGGTCACTGCACACCTCAACAGTCAACATACATAAACACAAATATAAATGTTTGTATATACATCTCCTTTAAAAGCTAGATGTATTTAAAATATTTGTTTATTAATTTTTAGAACTTTTTTAAAATAGAAAATCTAGTCAATTTGTATTTATCCTTAGCTATTTGTTGAAAACTGATAGGCCGTCTCTTTAATTATGTCTGTTAATATCAAATAATCAAAACGCATCAGGATATTCATAAGAATTTTTTTTTTTTCAGGATTAGAGATCTTAATTTTGTTGTTATTGTAGCTGAGGGGTAAAATTAAACTTAGCGAGCTATTACACTTTAATTTGTCTTAAACAATTATGTACATAAGCATACTGTGAATGCTCTGCGTCTTTCAGGGAAATAAGCAGTGGTGGGCAGCAGAAACTCAGGACCATAGTTTTAATATACCTGTACTTTACAAGGTGCGACACATCTGGGGCTAACGAATGAACGACTAAGACAAACAGGGCTTAATAATCAAATTACAAAACGGGATATGGTGTCTAGCATGTAATGGTGTACTGTACTTGCTTGTGAGAAGGTTTGACACTTTGGGCCATCACATAAACTAATCGCCACTGTTAGTTTCCCAAGTGGGGACGCGGCTTTAGACTAAGCAGGGATGCAAGGCGGGGACAGTGAAAAAATCGGAAATAGCAGTCAGTTTGTACGTTTTGTATGATACCTGTACAAAATATATGAATGCTACATCTGCACTGAACTCAACGACAGTGTGGTTCGACTTGTTGTTTATTTGTAAACAGCGATAACTGGTGAATTGACTGCTTTTGGCTTCCCACATCCGTCCTTGGGATATCAATAAACTGTATAAAAATTTTAATATACATGTATACAAGTTTCATTGAGATTTGGAATCAAGGATCTGGATCCATAGTATATGTGTTAGTTATAATGTCAAAATGTTCAGACTTAAGTACATTTATTCAGTCGTGCCATCTCTATAATAAGACTTTAAACGAACATTTATAAAAGTTCAGGACAGAATATCACGATTCCTTAGCCACTGTAAGCACATTCACACAGCTTCGCTTGGCCTGTGTGGACCAGATTCTTGTTCGTGTGTGACACCGGGGACAGAGGTCGGACCGCGGAACATGGAACACAGTAGGGGTTTGTCGTAGACTAATGTTAAGAGATCCACCACAGGATGACAGAAAGGTAGGAAATGTCTTCCTACTTTCCCTGTAGAAGAACTACGGATCGATGTCAACTTTAGGTGGAGAGTCCTCGTCTTTGATTTGCAGTTTTCCGGAAACCTTTCTAATACAAGGTCTCAATTGTTTAAAATCTTAATAATGATTCAACGCGTAACTGTTTACTAACACAAGAAATCCTCCTCGAATTGTTTCTTTTGATGCACAAGCCCTCCAGCTTTGGTAAGACTTTCACCAATGCCATTGAAGTTAACGCCTTAGTGAATTAATAGCTATACGCCTGGGAGCGGTTGGGGGTGGGGGTGGGTGTGGGTGTGGACTTGGGTGTAGTCTAACTGTGAACTTGGGGAATGAGCACTGCTCGAATCCTCTCCATGCGGATGTCCCCCTCGTCTTCCCACGAAAGCTCCCCGCGGTCTATTTTGTCAAAGACATTGTTTGACCAGAGAAGGACGGACTTCCAGGGGTGTTCGAGGGCGTCTTTCGTGACCTGCTGGAAGTGGTTCAGGAGGTGGGGCCGGCTGGTTGCTGTACGCGGGTCGCGGATCATGGTGAGGAAGCAGTGGACGTACTCGGGGTACGTCATCGAGTCCTGGTGGTCATAGCGGTCCAGGAAGGACGCGAGCCCCTCTCGCTGAAGGTACATGTAGGGCTTTAGGATGCTGTTACGAACAAACGGGTACTCCCAGCGACTGCGGGGGTCAAGCGGGGGCAGGTCGGTCAGACCCTCGCTCACCCAGCTCGTGTTTAACATCATGTTCATTTGGTCATTTAACTCGGTCATCTGATCCTGTATGCGTTTCACCTGCGCCTCAGTGCGACGGATGAATTCTCGATTCTCTTCGCTGATGGGACCTGCCTCACTCCCGCTTTCCGCATCACTGCTTTCTGCCGCTGTGGATGACGTATCGCTCCAATCCTCTCGTTCACTCTCTGTGGGTATCTCGCTCTCGATGTCACTCTGCATAAAATTGCCGCGAGCCCTATAATAGGCGATGAATTCGCTCCAGTCTGTTGCACCTGCAGCCCACTCGTCCTCGTCCTCCTCCTCCTCCTCCTCCTCAGAAGACAAGTCATTTTCTGGGTATTTTACTGTTTTACTTCCTGCCCCCGATCCATGACTCTGATTTGAGGGTTTATTTGCCGGCTTCTTTTTGGCCGTCCCAGAAGTTGAAGGGGTGACTTTTGGGGAAGGACCGGCCGGGGAAGGCAGCGGACGAGCCTCGAGCCTCGCAGACCTCCTTGTCGATGTTGGAGCAGTATCATTGCATCTTGCAGACCTTTTACAAGTTGGAGCAGTATCCACGCATCTGGCGGACTTCCTAGATGTTGGAGCAGTATCATCGCGTCTTGCAGACCTCCTTTTAGAAGTTGGAGGAGTATCCACGCATCTGGCGGACCTCCTTCTAGAAGTTGTAGTATCCCCACATTCTGACACCTCCGCGACATCCTGAATTCCCGCACCACTCCTGGTCCTCAGCCGGGCCCTTTGTTGGTTGGCAGCTCCCATCGGAGGGATCTGGAGTTGAACGGAGATGTTGTACACGGCAGTTACTGATCATACATAGGGCAGGTTTGGTGGGTCTGTGACACAGGCCTTTGGATCGTGGTCCCGACTCCCCGCTCCTGAAGTAGGACAAAAACATGACGGGGGAGGCCGGGGGCGCGGGGGACCGTCGAACCCTGGGGGCTGCATCTCGATGACAAACATAGAATGGCCATTCCTTCTTTTGTGCCACCCAGTTGGTAAGCGGTTCATCCTTTCCATTATCACCCGCAAGGTCGAGGAGCAGTACGCACAAGGGGTGGTGCGAAGTGACAAGCGGTACATACCGCGCCTCATTTTGATGTTATTCAATATCATTTAGTGCTTTGTTTGGGTGTTCTGAAATATAGAAGACCCTTCAGGGTCATTCTCAGGTGGCCGTACCACCCATGGGGATTGTACGAACCTCGGGCTTCACCCTCGGTACATGACGATACCCTATGAGTCATACAGCCCCCCTCGGATGCCCCCCGCGGGTCTTCTTATATTAGTAACTCCTGTAACCTGAGAGTGTCTTCCATCGTCCTCTGACACATAACCACAGTGGTCATTTTATCAAACACGTTTATCTTGGGAGGAAAGCGGGCCCGAATGGGGTTGTATCCGTCCCGGCGTGCTGGTTGCTGGAGGTGTTGCTATGACTTATATAAACCTAAACGGCGACTCACTGGTTCTTGGTGTGGTACAGTTTGCACACAATAACCAGCGAACGAACTTATCTAAGCAGTGGTGGACGTAAGTAAGAGCCCCTGGTTATGTCCATCCCTGTTAAGGAAAGGTAGATAACAAACATGGGGGTCGGGTGGTCCATTTCATGGCTCATAGGCCATAATGAATAAAAGTTCTTGACACTTATGATGTGTATACTGTAACAGTGTTGCTTAAAACAGACTGAAGCGTGACAGGGTGCCATCAGTGGTTTAGGGTATAGACACACACACAGAGGCTGAGTAACCAAAGCAAACACAAAGTGAACGTCCAGCCAGGGACTGTGAGAGCGTGGTCAAGGGGAAATCAGGATATGTACAAGAATAGATATATGTCTGCACAAAGGAAAAGGCATTTGAAAACACAACACTACCACACACACACGTATTATGTGGCAAGAGCACCATAGCCTAGTGATACATACTCGGCTACGACTGGAAAATATGACATTATTGTAAGTTCTCAGTTGCATACACGTGGTAGCTTACATAATTATATCCGGTCTCCATTAATAATTTACAAGTAGTTAAAGGATGGAACCAAAGAACCCATAATGTCATATTGTCGCGTGTAGCCGTGTGCCAAGAGTACGGGGATATACCTGGTCAGATTCGTCTTCCTCGTCACCCTGTCATTAAGTAAGAAGGGAAGAGCAATTTACTTCTACTTCTACTAATCGCAATACTTTCTTTTCTTTCTTTTTGTTGGTCTCTCCTTACAGCATTTTTTATTTTCATCAATCTACATTGGAGAATGCAGTATCAAGATCCGTCATTCGTGTGAACATTTACAAATAACGTCGAACATTAAATTTTACGCAAAACCTAATATTAGTATGTAAAATACAAATAGAAAGTTTAAACTATCACTTGAGCTAAGGATAATCTTACCTTAACACTGTAGTCTATTTGAAGTAGGTCGTATTTTCCAGGCACTTTCTTGAATTTGGCACGTTCAGACCAGTCGTTCTTTGTCTTGTCGGAAAATCTATAAATAATGTGAAAATGTTTTGATATTTTGTGAATTAAATCTTATATTTCTTGTAGCCATTCAATCGTAAATGTTTCACAGCAAATAACTCACTTTCATGACGATTGCCTAATCTGTGCAGAGATTCTTTATTTAACACATATTGAAGTTGACACATAATTATCTGATGCTTAAATCAAATCAAAAGTACATAAAGGATTCGAATATTTCCATGTTAGCTAATGCGTGGAAAAGTGTTTTAAAATTTTAGATCAATAGTGAAGGCCAAAATGTTATGAACTTATGTGGAAGCCTCACTTTGCACGAATTGGTAGAACTACAGGGAAAGTACACTAGATCAGGAATACATTTTATGGAATGTATAGCAGGGATTTGACTGTAGAGAATCCATAAAACCGACTGTTTTGTCATTATGAAAACTCCAGCCGGCGAGTCACAAAGAGATGGTTACTTTTTACAGAAGGTGTTCTTGGCGTCCTCCAGGTCCGGCCCACAGGCGACCAGGTTGCTCTGTCCGCGCAGCCCGACCCGCCCCCAGCGGAACCACACGCTGTACGCCTTCCGCGCGTCATCCTCCAACAGCTGGATGATGAAGAACTTGTTGTTGTTGTTCTGCACGTTGGTCTGCGGGGAAGAAATAGTTACCATTTAAAGGAAATATGATATTGAATGAAGGAAATTCCACAAATATTTCAGTTGGTATATTTGTCACATTATGACAAGATGTCTAGTCACTTGTTTACAAACAAAATTGAGGTTTTACATTTTAGGAATACTCTTTACTTCACAGTACAGGGAAGTAGGTTAGGGTTTAATATAAATATGGAACAGCATAAATAAGATCTGAAATTATCTTAAAATTCTATGAAACGTGATCTAAGCAATTATTTTTGAAAATTATGATGGGAGATGTTGGAGTGAAAAAATCTTAAATCAGGCAAAAATCTGTAAACTCAAATCCCTGAGAGTAACAGTTTACGATTTTGTTAAGAAACAGATATTCTAAGGGACATATCCAAGTTTGATGAATGAAGATCGATAAGGAGTCACTGTAAATGTCAATTCCCGGAAGGTGCCGCATTACCTGGTTGAGCATGACGTCATAGATGTTTTTCCCCTCAGAGTAGACGTGCGCAGATCCCTGCTTCTCGAGACACTCCGCGTCAACGGGTGCCGCACCCTTCAGCACCACTGTCTTCACTGTTAGAGGGTGAAAGGAAAGCGTTTATTGGGTACTTCAACATACACAGGGGCCTTCCATTTAGTACGTACACAAAATCTCAGACTCCCCCATTCCCCTTGGTGCATGTGTACTTAATGGAAGGCTCCCATACTTAAAAGTGAAACCCACAGCTGTCTTATTTTTCAACAGGGATGTAAGTCAGGGTTAATGACAAAATCTGACACCCCATAAGGAAACTCTGAAATTATCTTAAAATGCTATAAAACATTATGTAAGAAATCTATTTTGGAAAATTATTTGAGGGGTTGATATGAAAAAAATCTAAAATCAGACAAAAATCTGTTTCAATCTTCCGAATTTGGTTCATGTCCTGCCAAATCACGTTTGTTCTCACTAGAATCTACTCATTGACACTTCATTTCCTCATTTGATTGACACCTGAGCGATTTAGTTTCTTGTAAAAGGAAAGTTATTACGATTGCCCTTCCCAGACTTTTAACAGATTTTTCCCTAGGCCAAAAGAAAAAAAAAGTTCAGTTCAGGTTTCCCGACCAACCATAATTTTAAGCCCTGAAGTTTTTACGGAAAAAAAATTGGGGACAACCATTAAAATCAAACTAAAATTCAGCAAATGAACATAAAAAGACCTTTACAATATATCCAAATGTGTATTACAGATGCTCAAAATCATTATAGAAGGCGTATCTTGGGAGTTCTTAATATTTAATATAATCTGAGCCAATCACAACAATTAGAAAAATATTCAAAAAAAAATTTTCATCCCGACCTCCCGAGCCAATTTTTTTTAGAGGCATTAAACCTGAATACAACCTTTTTTTTTTGCCCTATGACCATCTCATAACTACAGTTTCTCTAGATTTTGGTATGATCTTTCAAATACGGAAACGCTCACCGCTCTAGGCTAAACATCTACCCCTCCAAATAACGGCAATCCTTACCCGACTGGCCCTTCTGCTTTGACTCACCCTTTTCCTCCTCGGGCTCCTCCTTCACCTTGCGGCCCGACCTCCCGCTCGCTGCTCGGCCACTCGTCTTCTTCCCGCTCTTCGCGGTGCTCCCGTTCTTGGCAGCAGCCCCACTCGTTGTTGCCGCAGAGCTGGTACTGGCCTCACCTGCCTCCGTCAGTTCCACCTTGACCGCTGAAGCTGGCAACTTGGCAGCTATGAATATCAAATCGTTCCGGATTACATAAGAGTATGAAAGCATTGAAATTGAAGTCACTGTCTTCTGAGAGCCATTTGCCTAACAGTAAATTTGAAAAGCAACATTTTCAATTTTGTCTCTGCCAATTTAAGATATATAATATTCTTTCAGGTTTTCTTGGCCTTTAGGAAGAATTCCTCTTTTAATATCAATAATAAGAAAACCTCATGATATGACTACTGGTGCTTACATGCAAAACAAAGAAGAAAAAAGGTTCAGTAAAAAGTGATTTGTAATACATGTATTCCAAAAACGACGTTTTACAAAACTGACCAGACTTGATACGGCGGATGTTCCTCTTCACTTTAGTCGCATCATTTATCTGTTCCATCTTGCCGACGTCCACAGTGTAGTCACGGTTACAGGCTGAGACAGAGATGGTGACGTCACCGGCCCCACGTGCCTGCTCCAGGTCCATGGCGACCGACCCCGAGTACGGGTTCCAGGCCCCCTTCTCGTCCTCCCACTCCCAGCTGAAGAAGTCTGCAACACACGTGCAGCATACAGAAAATACACTCAAAGTAACACTGCTAATAGTAAAACGTGAAAAGGGAAGTGTTAAAGATAGTATGTAGTACGTCAGAAATGATCTTTAACTCTCAGCTCTTTTTGCACACTGGCTGGCAGTTTCATTTTGCAGTAACCAACATCAAATTTGCAGCAGTCTATCTCAAAGAGATGCACAGGAATGACTTATCTTTTGTTATTCTTTTAAATTCAAATTGCCCACAGGGTTAGATGTTCACAAAACACTATGAGAGGATGTGCACAAAGACTCGGTACAGGTAATTCTATCAGTGTTAGAGAAACATCTTTTATTTGTTTACTTTCTATGCCACATTCATATAGTGAAGTTTTGCACAGACTGCCTCTAACAGACACCTAATATTTTATGTGGAGACAAACGTTTCTACAACATAATTTTGATTTCTAATTGAAACCTTTTCATCATTCCAGACACTCACCTGTGTCGGCCTCGTCCTTGATACAGCAGCGGACGCGGCGGTCCCAGCCGGTCGTCTTGTTCTTCTGAACCATCCGTTCAAACATCACCTTCAGCTTGACCCCGCTAGACAGCTGCAGCTCCACCTACACAAACACACAAAGACAGCAAATGCTAGTTAGTATTTTTGTTGCTGTTAACTGAAACTCTATACAAACTACTGTCATCAATAGTTAAAAGATAATCCTATTTGTGCCTCTAGTGCAATCTCAGCCTAGGAAAATTCCTCCAAAATTTTGGTTGTCTGAGGACCAGTGGCCAGAATTTGGTTGTCCACATACATCTTTTATGTGTCCTCATTTTAAGGGGAATTCTTGATATTTAAGCAGCATCAAAGAGGGCAAAAATGACTATTTAGATGTAATCCATTTTGATAATTGACCACAGAATATCTGGTCGTCATGAAGACGACTAGAAATCATTTTCTGGTTGTCCACACCCATTTTCTGGTTGTCGAGGACACGAGGACATGCAGATTTTCCTACCCTGAATCTGTACATGCATGCACATCAATGGTCTGCAGCAGTTAAACTGTGAGGTAAAACTGAATGTGAAATGATCTTATATTTTTACAACAATGAATATGTTTTCCTACGCCATTTTCTGGTCTTATGCACAATGCACATAGCCCAGCTTTAACATTATTCCCGCTTTGGATTCTCACAGACAGGCAAGGTCTCAAAACTTATCTCACATCAAGACATTTCTTTTCTAGTTGACACGAAACTTACATGTTTTTGTCCGTTGGTCATGGCGTCTGTGATTTGGGTGCTGAGTTGATCGGTGTATGCGGTCCATGCGTTACTGTCGTCTTCCCACTCCCACTGGGTACTGGGCACGCCGGGAGGCTCCGTCTTTATCCTCTTGGCCTTAGACTTGGTCTCCTCATCAGCTAGAAGAGGTATTAGAATAGTCTGAATCCAAATTCTAATCATCCATCTATGACTGTATGCGTGCTTGAAGTATTCAGCAAAAGTGCACTGTCGAAAGGCCGAGGTGAGATCGGGAAATTTTATTTTTCTAATGCAGTAGTGAGTCCATGGCTTAAACAAGGGACTTTTAGCATTGCTGTCAAACTATTGAAGGTGTCCTGATCCTTTAATATAGATCTACCTCCCAGTTCCACACTTGTACCACCTTTAAATGCTGTTAAGGCCTACAACAAACAAGAAGCAAAATAGCTACAAAATTTCACTCATGCATGAGCGATGGTCATCACTAAGTTAACTGAAGGCCCTCCTAATACCGGAGGGCTATGTGTAATATGGGCTCTAGGTACTGACCACCACCACTCCTGCTGTCACACAGAGCTCAGGGAGGGGTTTAAGAAATGGCTACTCCTAGGCCCATATACATGTACTGCCAAACACCTAGTACTGAGTGACCTATCACTCTCCCACCTGGGACTGCCCTCCTACAGGTGACAGTGGTGGTCCTAATTTGAAGGGGTAAGGGCTGTTTGGCTCTGGCATTGGTAATGTAACCTACTTCTAGCTTCTCACACTGCCTAAGTCTAACAACAATTGGAGGACAATGCCCTTCAACTGCTGAACATGAGATTGTGTAACCGGCCATTAGTCAACTTTATTAGATTTCAAAAATTTTGGAGAGAAAAAAATCCTGAAAAAAGTGAGGTTAGGGCCAAAAATTTAGGGTAGGATGGGATTGTTTGTTTGTGGGGTTATTTTAACATCCAGCCAACCCTTTAGGGTTCTTTTACCAGACTGCACAAGGTAAAGCTTTGCAGCTATAGATCGGTGCAGCAAATTGGGAACTAAAAGGTACCTTTTCAAACCTCAAAATACAAAAAATGTAGTAGCACGGGAAGTTTTCAATCAATCTTTACAAAAGAGGTATCATAAGAAAGCCTATGAAATTCTCTACCTCATGGTATATAATATCATGGTATTTTTATAGGATATTACCCATAATCCCTTGCAAAGTGAACAAAAAAATATGGAAAAAACATCAAAACGTTATGACATATCTGTTCAGCTGGCGTCATAATTCATAATGAATTTCTTTGATCTCAATTTTATACATCTTAAATGAATAAATTTCTCAAACAGTTTCCATTAATGTCTTCCTTTTTATGATGCACCTTTTATTTGTTGATTTATTAACATTTGTTTAGAAATTACGTTTTCCCAAAACGTTGCCATTTTGAGACCTTTTGACACTGATGTCATTGATTGTATCTACACTATTTCCACATATTTCATGATGAATTTGATGATGATTTAATTAATTAAACAACATGAAGGAGATATGTCAACTACAAACATGTTTGCAGGTCTAAAGTACAAAATATTTGATGTCATGACATGTTGTCATGTTTTTATGGTTAAGAATTAAGAAACAGAGGTCAAGGTCATGACCCAGTTATCTGAGTCATGGCCTGGTCATGACAGATTGGTAGCACAGTCTTATCAGAACAGGTAAAATTAATGGATGGAAACGTGAATTAATTCTGTCTTTTATATTTCTATTAATTCAAACATATTACTAAACATTTTCTACAAGACATACTATCGTTTATAAGCCCTACCTTTATGAATAGAGGGTCCTGGGGAATGTATATGGAATGTATCTCGCAGATTTATTAGATTTTTGCTGAATCATAGTGTTTGAAAGGACCAGCTTTTTGCCAGTTTTGGGCTTTAGACACAGGTATTTGCTATTATACTGATAATTTGACCCAAAAAATGTCGTTAAATTAGATTTTTATTGTATGGTGTCAGAGATAAGGACTGTAATATTCTTTTGAAAACTCTTTGGGTTTAAAAAAAATTTTTTTATATTGTTTGAGATGGCCTTGAATGTGGCTAGTTCAAAGTTCCCAATTTGCTGCTCCGATCTATAGGTTTACGCCACAGGGGCGGAGACCGAATATATGAAACGAGGTGCCTATTTGTAGCAGTGGAACCCAATGCCCTCTTTGTAGTGCTGCCACACTGAGATAGCATGTCATAGGCACACAGTCATAGATCTAGATCTGGCCCTGACGGCTCGTAACTTTTAGATTGGACTACGGCAGATTTAGCCTGTGTTGTCGTAGCAACCTGTCATTCGTGTTAAACTGGACGTCTCGTAATGGTTAATCAACTTTAATCTAGTGAATTAACGGAGGTTCACCAAATTTCGGACACTTTTACATATAACTGCATGCAGCATCTATGTAAATCACTTGGATATAACAAATTTGGCCTTAAACTAAAGATAAATACATTTCACATCTGTTTTTATCAAATTAGAAATTAAAGAAATTTATTTGGCGTACTGACGGCCTTTTTGAAATTTTCAGTTAGGTGCACCAATTTTCGGACAGGTTCACCAATTTTCGGACACTTGAGAGCATCTAAAGGCATGGATAATTACACTACATATTTCCATAAAATAATCTTATAAGATTGTATTTTTTAGCCTAAAATAATAACGTAACAAATGTACCTGAATTTTACATAGTCTAGAAAGTTTATATCTCAATATTTAGTTGTTTTCTGACTTAATGGTCTCACCCACTTTGAATATGTAAAAATTCTTATTTTCTGTAAAATAGTCTTAGAAAATCATGTAAATTAATTGAATTTTTCTTATAAAAATAGCATTTTTAATAGAAATCATCAGAAACTAAATCATTTTTGTCCAGGAGATTCATAACTACTATTTTCCCACTAAAATCTGTTAAAATGGATTTGATGAAATAATGGTAAAGCCTAAATAAAGGTCATCCAATGTACTGATGGTGCCCTAAATAAATTGGCTCTTGTGCACTAGTTCACCAATTTTCGGACACCATATTTCTGTAATTAAATGCCACTTTTTGAGGCAAAATATAAATTTCACATTTTTCAAGTGAATAGCTATTATCTAAATGTATTACATTATGAAATAGTGTAATATTGGATTTTGATGACTTGTTTTTCTGTAATTGGTGACTTATTAACCATCACACTGATAAAATTGTGTCAAAACCATTAGGTGCACCAAAAATGCCATTTTGCTGCACCAGAATTTGTAATATTGGATATCTTTCCTACTTAGATGTGTAAATACACAAGGGAAACATTTTATTTTGACTTTAAATCACTGCGTACATACCTGAGGCCAAATTTATTGACATACCAAATATTTATGGAACAATTGTATAATAATTCAAGCCAAAAATTTGGGAAATTTGTCCAACTGTCCGAAAATAGGTGTATGTCCGAAAATTGGTGAACCTCCGTTATCTATTTAATTTAACCCCGAGGGTTAGATTAAATATCTTGCCCTTAACTAGGTTTTCCCAGCATCGGATTAAGCTCTGACCAATCATACTTGCTGTTACTAATTCACTTGGGGATGCTACGAGCCGTTCCCGTTAATCCCGGATTTTGCCTAATCTTGTCTAATTCAGTTTAATCCAATCCGTGAGGTTTCAGTGAATTAGAAAGTTACGAGCCGTCGGGCCCTGGAAATTATTTTTCCCTGACCAGGCCCCGACGGCCGTAACTTCTTAGACTGGATTAAGTTGGACCAAGCCACTGTTGTCGTAGCAACGTTCTTATCAGGTTAAACTAAATGGCTCGGAACTCCTAATCCAGTCTAATCCACCCTTAATCTAACCCCACTAGTTAAATTAAATATCTTGGCCCTAATCAGGTTTTCAGAGGATCGGATTAAGGTTAGACCAATCATACTTGTTGTTGCTAATTCACTTGGGGATGCTACGACGGCTCGTAACTTTAATTTAATTTCTAATTTAATTCTAATTTCTGGTCAATCAATTTTCCCTGACATTTTTCCAAATTCCAGTTTTCCCTGACCAATTCCAAAAATTCCCTGACATTTCCCTTGAGGAAAATAACTTTTCCCTAACCTGTGTCAATCCTGCCTTTACTCAGGTTACTCTTGTCTACGCTATAATCAGATAATCTAGACTTTCATAGTAAATTCCCATCTATTAAACTGAACCCCTGAAGAAGATGACCACCCCCCACCTCGCCTCGGGCTCGGCCCTGCGTGGGACGAGGCTTTCCTTACCAGCGGTTTGACTTCTCCGTCTTCGTGGCATCCTGACTCCCCCTGCTTCTCTTGAGGTTAGCTGCTCTTCCTTGCCGCCTGTCCAATTAGGGAAGCTTAACTTTCAGAAATGATTGTAAACAGAGCACTTTGCAGATTACCGCACGAGTCGGCAACAGTTCCAGGCGATGTTGACGGCGGAAGTCGGTTTTCGCGCCGCTCACAAACTGATGACGTCATCGGAACCTGTGCAGGGCCTCGGGCTGTGGCAAGCCGTTCTGGTAAGAGGTTATTATGGCGTGCCGTTTGCAATAGAGAGCTTGCACAACGTCGTTTGGTGCGGAGCAGTGGAGGACCTCCTGCCTATCTTTCAGCGTTGGGAGCAGCAAACAACTCACATTTTCTAATTTCCCTCCGATAGATTAATGTTCATTTTGTGATATTTTGTAGAAAAAGGCCTAAGCTACCGGTACCAATAACCATTCATATTTTCTTTAAGAATTGAGTCTAAAATATACAGGGAACCAAAGTACCAGCCCCCTCCTCTTTGAGCTATACGGAAGATGCGAGTCTGAGGATTTGAGGGGAATTCCCATCCATTCGCGCATCGCGCTGCGAAAATAGCGATGGGAAATGCTGGGCTCTTTAACATTGGAGTCTATGGAGAAAAGGGGAATCCCCGGAAATTCTGGGAACTCCAGGGAACTCACACAAATTTAAGGTCTCCTATGGCCTGTATGGGATCAATAGCGAACTTTTTCTCACTTTCTGGATGAAGATTGGACCAATAAATAAAAAGTTAGAGCGAAATAACCTGTTTTTCTCCATACATTGCTATAGTAAATGACCCCAACGTTTCCGATCGCGATTTCCCCAGAACGTAGGTGCGCGATGTTCTTTTTTGAGACCCTCATCTTCCGTATAGTCGAAAATGGACCGGAGGTTCTCCACTCGCCGGTGTCGCACGGCATAATACGTCCCGAAAACGACGTTGCGCAAGGTGCCTATTGAAAATTATTGAAATTCCGGTAGTTCGCCGGGAAGAGGTAGCCCATAATGCCTAGCGTGAAAGGGGTTCCTGTTAACTTTAAACTACTCTATTAATTAATCTATGGAATGGAAAAATTTGAAAACATATATAATAGAGTAGGGTTGCCAATTTTCGCGCATTGCTAGTTTTCGCATTTAACACATTTTTATGGACGCATTTTTTCTACAGATATCACAGAGACAATTTTTTACCACCATATGGCAAAAAAAGGTGTTATAGAACAAATATGAGTTTTTTTTATGATATTTCATGAATATCTATGCGTTTTACTGGTAAAAATATGCTTCTGATGGCCTATTATTTGAGAAAATGATAAAACCCTTAAAAAGTTAATGTTTTCTGAAATAATTATCATAAATTTGATTCTTACATTAAAAATCGTACTGGGATAAAATTATTATTATAGGTATTAGTTTAAAGTGATATCTAATCATTTAGATATCAGAAATTTCCAATATTTTCCTTATTTTAGAAATTAGACCCCTGCGTGAAAACTAATGACACAAAATAAGGCTGTTGCCAGTTTTCGCGCATTTTCAGACGTATTTTTCCGAATTTTCCGAATTTTCCAAGATTTTTCTTCCCTAAAATATCCAAATAGGCTCAAAACAAGGCTTAATGTATTGTGAAGATGTTTTCCTGAAATAATGATAACCACCAAAGTGTTATATGCATTTCTTATATTAAATTCAAGAGAATCAATGTTTTTGCAAGTTATGAAAATTCGCAGAATAGGGTTGTTTTCTACTTTTTTTTTTTGTATTCGTTTATTTAATCAGACATAAAATAAGTGCAAAAGCACTTGTTTTCATTCAACTTTAACTATATGATTTATTTTTTTCTTTTCTCCAGAAAACATACCATACGTGATATCTGTTTGGTCAATCACATAAAAGTTGACATTTATCTCACACAACAGATATAAGAAGATAATCCTTTTCTGATGCCATCCTGATGATTTTTTTTTAAATATTGAATATTCTACTCTTAATGCACCTAAAATATGGTAAAATGCGCGAAAATTGGCTACAAAATGCGCGAAAATAGGCTACAGTGCGCGAAAACTGACTACACAACCTCTTAAAATATACGAGCATGTATAACACCAAAAAAAGCCGAATTGAAATTTTTTTTTCAATAAATGTGTTCACCGACTTTATTTCACTTACTAGAAATATCAAACAGTAAAATAGATTATTTTTTTCTCTATATATTCTTCAAATAATCAATTTAACGTCCTTAGTGCGCGAAAACCGGCACCTCTACTCTATAGATCTATTACAATTAGATCTATAATCTCTGCTATTGATATGCAAAAAAAATGAAATTGTTAAAACATTATCTTAAAAAATTATTGCATTTTGACTTTTAGGGGTCTGGCTTCATTGAAGCTGTTTCTTCTATAATCTAATGCAAAGTAGTTGCTTGTTTCAGCATCTAATTGTCACCTTTTAATAAACAAAAAAAAGTAGAGGGTCAAGGTCATGTGACGAGTCGCCGGTGAATATGGTCTGAGAATATCAACAAAATCCAGTGTCCGATGGGATTATACGACTGAAATCTTCAGGATGTTTGGATTATAAGACTTTGATGACCAATTTAACAATGAAAAACTATGCCGGTGGAAACAAGAACATCAAGAATGTCCGATACTAAAATTGATGACAGTTCCGTAAGTGAATCTAACCTGGCGGCCACTGCGTCTACCACTGACACTACAATTATTGACGTGATAAATGCCTCTCTGAAAGAAGTTGAACGACGGATTGAAGGGAAAATCGAAGAAAAGGCTCGACAAGAAGAAGAGAGGGCAACTACTACTCAGAAATCAATCACTGATTTACTGAAGAAAATTACTGATGTCCAACAGGAAAACAAAGTGACTAGTGCAGCTATCGACGCGCTTGAAGCCGAAAACACTCAACAAGCTAGACGTATCGAGTACCTTGAAGACAAGGTCCAATACCTAGATGCACAGGGAAGAGCTCATTTTATAATTATAGAAGGGCTTACAGAAGACCGCAACGAAGACCTGAGAACAAAAGTTGGGAACCTACTAACTGATCTAAATGTATCGTTTGGCATCGAAATGATTGATACTATGTACCGGGTAGGATCCATCAACGAAAAAGCTACCAGAGCACGCACTGTCAAGGTAAACTTCCCCTTCCTACGACACAAATTTGAACTTTTCCGAAATTTGTATAGGCTAAAAAATAACCAAAAGTGGAAGGGGGTGTTCATAGAAGATGACCTATCGCCAGAGAAGAAGGAACAAAAGAGAGAAATGCGTGCCATAAATGCCTATGCTAAATCCAAAGGTATTGACAGCAAGATGAGCGGACAGAAAATAGTTGTTGACGGCAAGGCTTACGCCTACACTGACCTGGACCAACTCCCGCATGACCTGTCCATTGAGGCAGCAAAAACAGTTGAAGTGACAGATGGCGTAGCCTTCCAAGGTAAACACTCCTTCATGTCAAGCCTCTCACCCTGTAAAATAAAGCATGAAGATAAAGTCTACAACTGTGTTGAAGAACTATTCGGATACGTGAGGGCTATCGAATGTGGAAATGGGGGCGTGGCACGGAAAATCCTCGGCGAGCGTGATCCATATCGAATTATGCGACTGGGTAAATTGGTAACACCAACCAAAGAATGGAAAGAAAAGGAGGCACCTACCATGATCAAGATCCAGCGCAAGAAATATGATCAAAATCCTCATCTAAAAGATAGGCTCTGTCGAACCAAAGGACACATATATGAAGCCACAAAACACCCGGTGTACGGTTGTGGTTTTACGCTGGCCCAATACAAGAGTATCAACAAAACGGCGGTAACCGGCGGGAACAAGTTAGGAGAAATCCTCGAAGATCTGCGCGATTCGTATTTAGGAGACACAAAGTGAAATACAAATAAACTCTTAAGTATGGTGAAGCCATCGTGATCGTAACCGCGCGATCCCCTTTTTCTGTACTCTATTAAGAAAACTAAAAACATGGCGGAGGCGAGAGATACACGAAGGAAATGTGTCTTATTTATGGATTCTAGAAGTACCCATATGAGCGAACAACTAAATATAGTGACTACAAAGAATCCTCTCGACATGGAGGTGAGGGTGGCCTATCGAAGAGGTGCAACTCTTGAAACTATATCGGAACTCTACGAAAAAGAACTATTTCGACATGACACTGACGTTGCCATTTTAATGGTAGGAGTTAACAACATTACTAAGAAAACCGATGGTGGTTGTGCCCTCCGCTTTGACAATACCAGTGACATGGTGAAGGATATCACAATGAAGATTGAAAATGCTACTGTAGCGCTCCCTGGGTCAGGTTAGGCCCGGGGAGTCAATTTAAACCAGGTTGATCACTAGGATTGGAAGTGTGACAAATGACCAAACAACAGTAACTTAAGTTGAACAAAGTTTATTAAAACAATCTCTCTAGATATAAAGTACAAAGCCAGAATGTACAAACAGTAACACAAAGTTACAAATAAGGTTTACAAAAATAAGTTCCACAAATAAAGGTTCTACAAATAAAGGTTCCACAAATAAAGGTTACACAAATACCCTTTCACAAAAAGGTAAACAAAGTCTGTACTTTGAAAAATACAAAATATAAACAAAGTCTGAAATTTGGAAAACAGGCCCAAATAAGTAAAGTCTTAATCTAGAACAGGCCAAACTAAGCAAGTCTGAAACTCTAGGGGAAAACTGTTAAGTCAAAATATATACTTGTGGGGCAAAACCATTAACTAAAAGTTAATAAAACAACCTAGTCTAACAGACATAGGCAAAACAACCACCACAAAGTATATCAAAAACCAGCGTAAAACTAGGCTATGCCAGTAACAGTCCCCTAGAGCCAAACAGGCCTTCTAAGTCTCACAAGTCAGGGTTACCTACCAAGGTCAGAACCCTACAGCAACAAAACAGAGAGTGAGCAGAGCCCCAGGAGAGCCCCCCTTATCTAGCCTGGGCACTGAAAGCACGGACCTCTTAGAGAGCACCCTACTCCAGACTCTCCAGTGCCCCAAACCCACTTCCCTGGAGCTCCCCTGGAGTAAACAATGCTGTGCTCTGATTGGTCAGTCAAGGAGGGAGAGCAGGCCTCCCATTGGTCAGAAAGGGAGCACTGTGATTGGCCTGCACAGACCGTCCGTCCGGTCGCCGAGCACGGGCCGGAGTAAGCCTCCGAGACGGGCCGCGCGGTCCACTTGTTGACGGGCCGGACTGCAGCAAGCCCCGGGCACCGCCCGTCGCCGCCCGTCGCAGCTCGACCCGATCGCGGTCCGCCACACGCCCCCCTCCTTGGACCAATGCGCCCTCGCATTGTTACCAGAGAAAAACAGTACAAAACAGTGCAAAAATACATAAAAAATACAGTACAAAATACATGGAACATGGAACAGAACAGTACAAAATACATGGAACATGGAACAGTACAGTACAAAATACATGGAACATGGAACAGTACAGTACAGTATAAAAACATAAACAGTCCGAAACACCTCCTGGGTGTTAAAAGTCTTTGCAAACGCTCTCTTGGATAAAATAAAGTCTCTTTAGCACCGGTGTAAGTATGTACAGTGTAGAAGTTCTATGTACAACGTCCAAAAAGAGCTTAGCTCTCGTCCGACGAGCTCTCACTCTCACTTTCTAGGCTGTAGCTTCGTTGGCTCCGACGCTTCCGAGCCGACCGCTGGCCACTGGTGGAGGTGTCCTTGGAGTTGCCAGCAACTCCCTCCCCACCAGGGCAGTCGACCACAGGGTCTGGCCCGCTGCCTGCCGGGTTGTCGTCGAGCCCACCGACGGTGGCGGTCGGCGGAAGGGCCTTTGGGCTGCGGACCCAGGAGGTAGTGGAGGGATCTCGGCCGAAGACCTCCGTGACCACCTTCTCGGACTCATGTCCACCGACATACCTGGTGATCACGGTGGTCACCCGAGTGAGGAGCGTTACGGACGTCTCGATCAGACGCACCGTCTCAGTCCGCTCCCACTCGGTCTCGCTGGTGACCCGCCGGACCCCCTGGTCCGCCGGCCCGGTTGACGGTTGCAGTGCCCCCTGGTCAGGGAGGGAGGGATCCGCCTCCTCCAGGGAGCCAACCACCTCGTCCCAGGTGGCGCGCTTAAGCTGCTCGAGGAGCATGGTGGTCTTTGGGTGGCGAGCCTTCCTGTGGCCACCCATGATCATCTGCCGACTCGTGTTCAGGTAGGGGCAGTAGGGGCACCGGTAGACAGTGTCCCCATGCGCCCTTGCCCGGTGCTCGAACACTTCCTTGTAGCCGTCGAAGATGCCGCCACACTGGTGACAGCTCACCTCCTTCCGCGACTGCCAACACAAAGAACAACAAGTTTACTTTTCTGGACCATCTCATATGAAGTAACAACAATCTTCAAATTAATAGGCAACATTAAAGGTCTCAGCATAAGTTAAACACAAATCGACAACTAAGTTCTTAACTTAAGTTAAGCATCGTAAGCACAAAACAGGTAGATAAAAAGTTCTTAACTTAAGTCAAGCATCTTAAACACTAAACAAGACCAACACCTAAAGGTCGAGACGTTTCGGAGCCCTTCGGACTCTAGACCCTCGTCTCAAGTTGGCACTCCCCTCCCTAGGGACATCTTTCAAAACTACAGGCTTTCGCCTATCCCTACTATCCCCAGAGGGGACTTCTACTACGTCACCCCCTGGGTGTGCCTCTACAGGTACATCTTCTCCAGCTTCACTCTCTTCATCAGAAGAATCCTCCCCTAGATCACGGTGTTGGTCAGCCCCTGCCGGCTCAGGGATGACCTCCTGTAGTTCATCTTCAGGTTCTGACACACCATCTTCCTCTACTTCTTGCCACTGAGGCGGCAACTCTCCATAATGGAGTTTTAGATGGTTGACATGGACCCTAACCATCCCGCTATCAGGGTAGCGTTGGATTTCACAATTAAGATCGGTGGGACAACCGACCACCTTGTATGGTCCAACCCATCCCTTCCCAAGTTTCCTCTTAAATGAGGGTGGGTACCACCTCCAAACAAACTGCCCCACATGGTAACGGGTTGGCTTGGTTCGGAGGTCGTAATTCCTCTTCTGACGAATTCGACTCGTCTCCAAATTCTCATACACCTTTTGGTGTACACCAGCCATGACTTGTCGTACCCACTCAATGTATTCTACAGGGCACTGCCAAGGTTCATCCTCAGGGGGTGAACCCGCAATGAGGTCAATAGGCAAGGTACCCTCACTATGTAAAAACAAACGATTCGGAGTACACCCGGTGCTCTCGTGCTGTGTTGCACGATATGCAGCCATGACATAAGGGAGATGGTCATCCCAATCATCCCTATTGTCATTTACATAAGCCTTTAACATCTGTAGGAGAGTACGGTTATGTCTCTCTACATGACCATCTGATTGGGGCCGGTAAGGAGTTGTTCGAGTCTTCTCAATACCGAGCATCGAACACATCTGACTGAATAAATGTGACTCAAAGTTTGGCCCCTGATCAGTATGAATTTGCCTTGGCAACCCAAATACCATGAAAAAGTCAGTCATCACTGCGTCTGCAACTGTTTGGGCCAGCTGGTTGGGCATAGCCCAGGCATGAGCCCATTTAGAAAAGTGGTCTGTTAGGACCAAAATGTACTTATTTCCACCATCTGTCTCAGGAAGCTCTCTGAGAACATCAATGTGTACACGGTCTAAACGACAACCAGTAGGGATCTGCCGCAAGCGTGCCCTATGCCCTGGTCCTGGCTTTATCTGGGCGCATATGTTGCATTCCCTGCACCATCTATTAAGGTCGCTCTTGCATCTAGGCCAATAAAACTTCCTACGAACTTGGGCAATCACCCTCTTGGTACCCATATGCCCACCAGTCCGACTGGCATGGACCTCACGAAAAATCTCAAACCGTAACTTCAGGGGTGTCACCAACTGGAGGCGGGTCACAGCCTCTTGGCCTTCCCCCTTAACATACTTCCTGTAAAGAACTCCATCCCGGACAACTAAACTAGACCATTGGATACAAATCACTCGGGTATCTTCGTCATATCCGAGTAAAGTCTCCCTATCTGGTCGGCCAACCTCATCTAACTTCCACTGGAGGATTTTCCTAACAACAGGGTCCTCCTGCTGCATCCGCTGGAGATCCTCCAGGGACCATGTATCCAACCAGTTAGGCTCGGTTGACAGCCCCTCAGCCAAGTCATCCTCTGACTCATTACCTTCGGATGCCGTTTCCCAATGTCCATCTGGGTCGGCCACTTGCCTCACAGCATCCGAAATAACTGGATTAACCACAGCATCCTGCTCCAAAACAAATTTGGCATGTTGCTTTCTCAACCCACAGTCCTTTGGAAGAAACTTAGGACAATCGGACTCAGTCCGGTCTCCCAAGAAACCGTCTGCCTCCTCCTCTTCACTCTCGCTACTGAGAGCATCATAAATGTAATCAGAGGGAAAAATGGGCTCCTGCCTAGACAACTCGGGCACCTCCTTCCCAAGACATGTAAGCCGCACAGGTGACAGAACCCCTGTCATCTCCTGATCTGGCTTAGAGGGTATCTCCCTCCCCTTACTGGGCAGCGAATCGCACGCTAACCCACCGGAACATGTAGGCCTATCAGGTGATGGCAACCCTGCCATACCTCCCTGATTCAGCCCAGAGGGTACCACCCTCTCTTGAGCTCTCGGAAACCCTTCGACCAAAACTCCAGCACACGCAAGCCTCCCAGGCAACAGCTCCCTAGCTGTCACACTGGAATCTGGCTTAGAGGGCAACTCCCTCCCCATTCTGGGCGATGGATCACACACCAACCCCCCGGAACGTGTGGGTCTACAAGGAGACAGTAAACCTGCCTTATTTCCTTGATCTAACCCAAGGGGCAGCACCCCTTTCTGGTCTGGCTGAACCCAACTAGTCTCGACAGAACGCACATCCTTCATAGGCAAATGGTCTTCCGTAGGGCACTCTGGGCACAAGTCCCGCAAACATGCCATCTTACGTTTAGGAACCTTCCGCGACAAGGCGTCAGCATTACCATGCTTGACCCCTTGCCTGTGTTCAATCTCAAAGTCAAAGGTACTCAGCTGTAGGACCCATCGTCCCACCATGGCTTCAGCATCCTTGAAACGCATCAGCCACTTCAAGGACACATGGTCAGTACGGATCTTAAATTTCCGACCCAACAAATAATGTCTATACTGTTTTAGAAAACAAAACTACTGCAAAAAGTTCCCGATAGGTAACACAGTAGTTTCGCTGGGAGGAGGACAGGGTCTTACTTGCGTAAGATATAACTGTTTCCTCACCATCCTGCACTTGGGAGAGCACCGCTCCTACCCCAACATCACTAGCATCGGTATCAAGTATAAACAAATCTTCTTCAGCGTGGGAGGGATAACTCAAAATGGGAGCCTCCGTCAACTTTCGTTTCAAAGACTCAAAGGCCTCCTGACATTTCTCAGTCCAGGAAAACTCTTTGGTCTTTGACGTCAGTCTGTTCAGGGGCTCCGCAATCGCTGAGAAGCTCTTGATAAACCTCCGATAATAGTTCACTAAACCCATAAAACTCTTTACCTCCGTAACAGAGGTTGGAGTCTTCCACTCACTAACGGCCTGAATCTTTTTCGGGTCACATTGAATTCTATCGCGTCCAACAATGTGACCCAAGAATCCAACTCTCTCGGCGAGCAAGTCACACTTGGTAGGCTTGAGCTTCAGCCCAGCATCTCTCAGCCGAGAAAAGATGGATTCCAGATTGTAAAGAGCCTCATCAAAAGTTTTGCCCAGGACAATTATATCGTCTAAATAGACAAGACAGGTCTCCCACTGGAGACCTCGGAGAACCTTCTCCATAAGTCTTTCAAAAGTCGCTGGAGCATTGCACAAACCAAAAGGCATGACATTAAATTCATAAAGCCCTTTTCTGGTTACAAAGGCGGTCTTCTGCCTATCGCCATCCTCAACCTCAACCTGCCAGTAGCCACTGGCCAAGTCAAGGGTTGAAAACCACTGACTGCCATGGAGAGCATCCATGCAGTCAGAAATATAAGGCAACGGATAAGCGTCCTTCTCCGTAACCTCATTTAAATGGCGGTAATCAACGCAAAAGCGAACCGACCCATCCTTCTTAGTAACCAGAACGACCTGTGAAGCCCAGGCGCTGTCACTCTCCCTTACGATGCCTTTTTCCAACATAGAGTCAACTTCTCTTTCAATAACTTTTCTCTGAGAGTCTGCAAAACGTCTGGGTGGCTTCTTTATGGGTCTGGACTGCCCTGTGTGAATCGCATGTTTCACAACTCCAGTGCGTCCAACTTGCCCATCAGGCCCCATAAAGACATCCTGATTTTCTACCAGGAGACCACCGAGCATCTCAAGCTCCTCTTTGCTCAGCCCACTAGCAGCGTCAGCCACTAGTGGCCTGAGATGCTCTGGCAACTGCTCAACCGAACAAGATCTGCGGGATTGCTGACCTCCCCCGGTTGATACAGGAGCCACAGACACACTCTCCAGTTCCTCAGCCGGTGTCCAAATGCCGAGTATGGTCCCCGGTTTGACACGAACTGGATCTTCACTAAAATTTGAAAGGACAACCATTACCCTCCCATGGTCCTGGCGAACTAACGCCTTAGGAACCAAGACACCAGTCCGGTGCATAAACTCAAGGGATGGTTCGACAATGCCTTCTTTAGCTAAAAGTGAGTGGCTACCCAAAGTTCCACAGACAACCATTTCGTGCTCGGCAGGTACTAGAAATCCAACTTCAGCCCTAACTTGGGCAACACCATCACGCATCCTCTCATGGAGTTGGATCTTATTGCCATCAACTGACAAAATGCCTCTAACTAGGTCCATTTGGCACTCACGGGCTGACCGTAAGTACCGAATTCCCAGTAAGCTCTCAAAATTCCCCAACTCCGCAACAATGGCGGGTATCTCATACCAACAGCTGCCGAGCCGAACTTCAAGTGTTGTTTCACCGTAAACTTTGAGAGCCTCCCCTCCAGCTCCTCTCAACAGGAGTGGACACGCCCTGAGAGAAGGTCGATTCATAGGCTCCATCTCCATGAACTTCTCAAAATTAATCAGGCTATGCCCAGCCCCAGAATCAACTAACCACTCAACATTCAATCCGGCAGAATGACTGTTTACAAACCAACACTCATCATCCACTGCCCGGACATGAATCAACTGCCCGATATCCTCATCTACAACTAAATTGGTGGCTTTGCCCTTGGGCGGAGGGCCAGCCGGATCTAGTTTAAATTCTCTGCCCTCAAGGTTCCACCATTTCCAGCCGACTGGGCAGCTGAGGTGGTTTCCCCATGTTTGTCAGCAAAATTGTCAGGCTTGACAGGACATTTATGGGCATAATGCCCCAGTTTGTGGCAACACCAACATTCCACTTCTGACAAATCTTTCCTTCTATAAGAGCAGTTCTGCTGCTTTTTCTTCTCAAGGTCTTCGATCCTCTGCTTAGCTTGCTCAAGCTCCTTGAGCACCTGATCAAGCTTACTTGGCTGGCTCTTGGCATTGCCACCAGCAGCAAGAGTCTGCTGCACAGGGGCAACCACAGGAGCCGGCTTCTTCTTCGGTGGCTGACTCATACTAACTGTATCGTCATACACACCGTATGCTGTGGCAGTATCCACAGCATCCCTCAGGGTAGCAGGGGTGAAAGCATGGACATGCCGTTTCATCCCATTGTCACGCAACCCTTTGACAAAAATGTTAATCAACAACCTCTCATTTGGTGTTTCACCAGGAAAGGCACGAATCGCCAACCGGCGCAAATCATGGGCATAAGCTGCCAAAGATTCGTCGGCCTTAAGGACACGATTCATCAGTTTAAAAGTAAACTGAGCCTCTTGGCCAGGAGGCCGAAAACGACCTTTCAAGGCTGAGACTAGAGAATCAAAATCTGTTTGCAAGGGGAGGGCTACACTTGTCAGCACCTCCCTGGCATCTTGTACTAGACAGCAAGCCAGCTGCATGCCCTTTTCATCATAGGACCACTCATTCCAGAGGGCTACGGCTTCAAAATGGCCAATAAAGTCCTCCAGATCACTTGCCCCATCATATTTCATGGGCACAATCATCTTCTTGGCAGGTTTGGCCTCACGCCTCCTAACAGGACTTGCCTGCCTAGGCCCCCTAACAACTGGGGTAGCCCTGCTAACAGCTGGCGTAGCCCTGCCATCCTGTGACCTAGCGTCAGAGAAATGGCTGGCTTCACTAATGTGAGAAACTGTGTCCCAATCATTGTCAGGGTGATCAGGTCCATCATTGACCTGATGCCTAACAACAGCATTCGGCTGGGCATTGTTTATCCCAGCTGAACGGAAAGGCGACAACAGCCAGCTCACACTTCTGTTCAGGAAATCCATCCTTACTACTCAGAAGCAACTCACAAAATAACAACCTTTTACAGGTTTAACTCAAATCAGAACCAGACCTGAGACACAAGTCCAGTTATAACCACTCACAAAAAGGGTTTGGTCACCCTTCTGTAAATCACAGCACTGCTTAACCTGTACCCACAGGAACCTAACAAATTATGCACAACAAGGACATGCACAGGCATGCACAGCAAAAAGTTTCCTTAAATAAGGCATCAACAAAACAGCCAGTAGCAGCTCACCTTCTTGGGAGGTTGGCTCATGTCCGAGCAGGGCAAAAGCAAGCAAAGGTCAAGCTGAGGTCAAAGGTCAAGCAGAGGTCAAGCAGATCGTCTGAAAAATGTAATAACTTCTCGTTGTGTATGGCTATCAAAATATCATTGGTCAAAGTCACAGCTATCTCCAATCCTGGTCACGGGCACCAAAAACTGTAGCGCTCCCTGGGTCAGGTTAGGCCCGGGGAGTCAATTTAAACCAGGTTGATCACTAGGATTGGAAGTGTGACAAATGACCAAACAACAGTAACTTAAGTTGAACAAAGTTTATTAAAACAATCTCTCTAGATATAAAGTACAAAGCCAGAATGTACAAACAGTAACACAAAGTTACAAATAAGGTTTACAAAAATAAGTTCCACAAATAAAGGTTCCACAAATAAAGGTTCCACAAATAAAGGTTCCACAAATAAAGGTTACACAAATACCCTTTCACAAAAAGGTAAACAAAGTCTGTACTTTGAAAAATACAAAATATAAACAAAGTCTGAAATTTGGAAAACAGGCCCAAATAAGTAAAGTCTTAATCTAGAACAGGCCAAACTAAGCAAGTCTGAAACTCTAGGGGAAAACTGTTAAGTCAAAATATATACTTGTGGGGCAAAACCATTAACTAAAAGTTAATAAAACAACCTAGTCTAACAGACATAGGCAAAACAACCACCACAAAGTATATCAAAAACCAGCGTAAAACTAGGCTATGCCAGTAACAGTCCCCTAGAGCCAAACAGGCCTTCTAAGTCTCACAAGTCAGGGTTACCTACCAAGGTCAGAACCCTACAGCAACAAAACAGAAAGTGAGCAGAGCCCCAGGAGAGCCCCCCTTATCTAGCCTGGGCACTGAAAGCACGGACCTCTTAGAGAGCACCCTACTCCAGACTCTCCAGTGCCCCAAACCCACTTCCCTGGAGCTCCCCTGGAGTAAACAATGCTGTGCTCTGATTGGTCAGTCAAGGAGGGAGAGCAGGCCTCCCATTGGTCAGAAAGGGAGCACTGTGATTGGCCTGCACAGACCGTCCGTCCGGTCGCCGAGCACGGGCCGGAGTAAGCCTCCGAGACGGGCCGCGCGGTCCGCTTGTTGACGGGCCGGACTGCAGCAAGCCCCGGGCACCGCCCGTCGCCGCCCGTCGCAGCTCGACCCGATCGCGGTCCGCCACACTACCAAGGTACTGTACACTTACTCACCGAAAGTCATTATCTCACCTCTTATTGGACTTGACCTGGCAGTCTACAACAAGAAAACCCATGAATTCTATTTGCGAGATCAAGAAATCGTGAACCAAGGGATTGTAAAAATAAATAACAATATAGCTCTCATGAATCTGAAATCAAATGTTCCTACTCCCTGGATTGAAGACAGTGTACATTGCCATGTGAAAGGTCGAATAATTCATAAATACAAACGTCTCCCTGATGGTCTCCATCCAGACAAAATCACAGCCAAAATTTGGGCGAACAAAATAATTGATGCATTACGTAAATTATTGTAATGTATGACTTTCCTGAGTCGGTCACGGAGGTGAAGGCTCTTCAAACTGTCATACTTTATTATGTTTCTGGGGAACATCCTGTTTTTTCTCTTTAATGTATCTTTTCTTCCAAAGGAACACTTATATTCAGTTTATTATGAAAAATACCTAAAGTACTAAAATTCTCAACGTGACCAAAAAACCGACTGTACCTTATGGCTGCATTTTTGAGATTTCCAAAATGTGGGCCTTGTAAAAATTGTAAATATGTAACTTGTTTGATCATCAATTTGATGACCACTACATTGGATAGCCTTTATGGCCTGAATTCCAGTGTAAAATGCTCAATGGCTACTACTTGTGATACGAATCTCTTTGATGCGAATGTGATGATGCAAGCGAATGTGAACATATTCTCTTATTATGAACCAGGTTAAACTGATTGATGGTAAGGGAATACATTTCCTACATTTAAATGTGAGGAGCTTATGGAAAAATTTTGATTTGTTCAGACAATTTCTAATGAATGAAAATATTGATGTTTGTACTCTATCTGAAACCTGGCTGACAAATCAATTACCAACAAATCTTGTTGATATACCAAATTATGTATGTAATAGGTTTGACAGAAATTATACGAATGACGCAGGAGAGATAAAAAAAGGAGGTGGGCTCTGTTTTTATATTAAAAAATCTAATATTATTTCAGATACTGAATACTTTCATCTAAACATCTCATCTCCAAATGGTGAAATTCAAATAGTAACTATCAATAATACTTTTACTAAAAAGATGATTATATTAAATGTCTATAGACCTCCCATGGGTAATGTCCAGATTTTTTTGGAATCACTCACAAACATATTAGAAATAATTTTAGATTCCGAAAAAAGACAACCCGAGATTTATATCATGGGTGACTTCAATATAAACTACATGGAAACTCAAGATATCAATACCAAAAAACTTAAATGGTTTGAAAATTCATTGAGTTTAAAACAATTAATACAAGAGCCTACTAGATACTCTACTGTTAATACCTGTATTGACTTAATATTTACAAATGTTCGGAACATGTGTACCTCAGGAGTACTTGATGTTGGTATAAGTGACCATGAGGTTGTATATGTTACACGTAAAAAAGAAAAAATTACGAAAATTCAATCAGTCTTTCATGGTCGGTCATATAAAAATTACGAGCCTGAGGTTTTCAAAAATAGATTAAAGGATCTGACTTGGGATGACTTGTATATTTTGGACAATCCAACCGAGGCCTGGCTTCTTTTTAAATCTAGAATTACTGAAATAGCCAATAATATGTGTCCATTGAAACAGTTTAATATTCATCAAATATGTGATCCCTGGATATCCGATGATATATTGGAAGAAATTATAGAAAAAGATAGATTATGTCGTGAGGCAAAATCTTCTAAAAATCCTGATATAATAAGGAATGCCAAGAGAAACAAAAATAGAGTTAAAAATCTGGTAACAAATGCTAAAAAAACTTTTATTTGTGATAACTTGGAAATTTACAAAAATGATTCGAAACATTTCTGGAAACAACTCTCTAATATTTTACCTTCACGAGCAAGTCACCAAAAAAATAGGATTTATCTGAAGGATATCCAAGGAAATTTAATTAATGATAACAAAGTTACTGCCGATACAATGAACAAATTTTTTACTTCAATTGGTCCGAACTTAGCTGAGAAAATTAGTGAACCCTGGATTTATTATGGTATTCAATGTCAGCATTCTATTGATCAGATCAATACTAATGAGGCTGAAGTTTATAATCTTTGTAAAGATATCATAAATACCAAATCATCTGCTGTTGATGAATTGTCAACTAAATTATTGAAGCCTGCTCTACTATCACTGGTGCCCCAATTCACATTCATTTTGAACTTATGTTTTCGTAATAGTGAGATTCCTAATCAATGGAAAATAGCTAAGGTTACTCCACTACCTAAAGAAGGAGATTTATTTGACTGTTCTAACTACAGGCCAATATCTCAGTTGCCTCTGCCTGGTAAGATATTAGAGAAAATAGTGCATAAAAGACTGTATAATTTTTTGACCCTACATGAATTACTAGATGAAAATCAGGGAGGTTTTCGGAAAAATTATTCAACCACATCAACAATAGCGAAATTTACCAATACCCTGTTTGAATCACTTAATAACAAAGAACCAACAATAGCCACTTTCATCGATTTTTCTAAAGCTTTTGATACTGTAAACCATAATATATTATTCAAAAAACTGGAGCTGCTTGGTATCAGAAATGGAGCATTAAAATTAATCAAAAATTACTTAACAGAAAGGCAACAGAAAACCATCCTAAACCAAACAACATCTGATCTGCAACAAATTGTATGTGGAGTACCCCAGGGATCTGTTTTAGGCCCTCTTTTTTTTTTAATCTATATAAATGACCTATCCAAAATTACGGAATATACCCTTAATTATCTCTATGCAGATGATACTGTTCTTGTCTCTAAGGCCAAGGATTTGGTAGAGGCAAAACGAAGGTTGCAGCATGATCTTTCTAATATAGCAAACTGGTGTAAAGGCAATAAATTAACTATAAATATCAAGAAAACGAAATGTATGATGTTTGGTTCTAAAAGATTCGTTAAAAAGCACAAAAGATTTCCAAAATTAAAATTATCAGGGACTGAACTTGATTATGTGCATCATTATAAATATCTTGGAGTCATCCTGGATAACTGCCTTAATTTTAACAAACATATATTACAAACCATCAAGATTGTTTCACATAAAGTTTTTATTCTTCAGAAGATCAGGAAATATATATCCGAAGATGCAGCTGTTAGAATTTATAAAACTATGATTTTACCATATATGGACTATGGTGATATATTTATCTCCAAATCATGTACTAAATTGTTAAACAAACTACAGCAAATGCAAAATCGTGCCTTAAAGATATGTATTGTTAATGGCTTGCATATCCCTAACGAAATGCTGCACCACTCTGCGCAATTACTACTGTTATCTGCAAGAAGGAAAGCACATATATTGAATTTTATGTTCAAACAGAAAAACAATACTTTATTATTAAACAATAGAAATGTTCGTACTAGATTACATGATGCTGTGGTATTTCAAACGACAAGGCCGAAATGTGAAAGATTCAAGGCAAATGTATATTATGCTGGGGCATTATTATGGAATGATTTGAATGTTGATACAAGGAATATCGAATCGTATGATGTCTTTAGGCAGTTGCAGAAACAAAACTCAATGAATGAATGATAATTTAGCAACCAAGAAATTGTCATTTACAAGATTCTAGAATATTGTGGAAATGTTACCCCTCTTTGTTAAAATACTTTTAAATGAAATTATCCTGTATTATTTTTTGTATATTGAAAGCCACTGATTACATTTGTATCGCTATGTATAATTTAAATATGTAAATTACCTTGATCTTTTTGAGTAAAAGCCGTTAAAATTGAGCACCTGACGAATATGAGAGAAACTTGTAAGCAAAGCCCCACACCTGGGTCCTAAGATGTAGTTGTATGTGTTGTATGACTATGACCTTGCTTATTGATGTATAAATTTACTATGTTTCGAATGTTATCTGACTGTATATAGTTTTGTTGCTCTAGCAACCGTGGACCTACTAGAATACCGGATATCATGTTGTTCTATTGACAACTTTTAGTCCATCTTTTCATTGATAACAACCGTTTTCGCCATGAATATGACCTTAGTTGTCGAAATGGCGTAAAGCATCCATTACTCACTCACTCACTAGAATACCGGTCCGATTGTACCGAAGTATACCACGTTAATAAAGAATTTAAAAAAAAAAAAAAAAAAAATGAAATAGAAAATAGCCCTCATATATTTCATCATATTCAGAGGATTAATCATAATTTTGCATAATATTTGTTTAACTACTCTTTAAAAATGACTTGAATAATAGAAAATAGTGACCGGAACCTATTATTCTCGGCAATTCTCGTGGACGAGAACTGGCACCTCTTCTCAGCGAATTGTGCTTTTGGATTATATATTCTGTCCATACTGGAGGGCTAGCTATTTCAAGGAGTGAAGATAATTATATATCTACCGGTTCCCGGGAAGCTGGACCACCAATGCACTATTGGAGTTTTTATGATTTTCACTACTATTGTAGATTAGAGGTCTAGACTTTGAATCACTTCTCGATACCACAGAATTGCTTATCCAGTTCTATGCTCAAACTTACCTCAGAATGCTAATTCCCGTTTTTGTGCACCGTGAAATTGACCAGTTTTGTAAAGAAAAAAGGAACAAGAGAGAGGAAACAAATAATTAATAGATATGAAAATAGATCTATTCTACCTAATAGTGTCTAGATTAATCTATGCAATGACAGATTATTCACTTCAAAAATATATTTCATCAAAGAATTTGTTGCTTATCTTTAATGTTGACGGAGACATCATATTAAGAAGTGCCTTATTTAAGAAAATCAATGGTTGGTGAATTCCCCAGAGTGCACCCTGATTCGATTTGCAGGTTTAATAAAATAAAATTCAATGATGTGATTGTTGGGATGATCAAGATTTTTCGAAATAGATCCAATGCTTATATATTTAGCTTCACATAGTAGTCTATGTGTTTTTCACTTTGCTAGTTTTATCGTTCAATATTTCAAGCATTTTTCTCAGGCCAACACAAAATAAAAGAAAATTGTGTTCAGGTAACATGGCTCGAAAAATTTGTGTAGGTAGGTCGATTTATTTATTTATTTATTCATTTTTTTTTTTTTTTTTGGGGGGGGGGGGGGGGGGGGGGGGGCTAACACAGGTAGACTTGGTAATCCCTGAATATCCATAAATGTCTCCAGACACCCCCTATCAATGTTAAGCATAAAAAGTACATCTCTTGATCACATAAAAGCCATTTCTTGTCCTTTAAATCATACACATTAAGTATGAGCTAAACATTTTTTTTTTTAAATATATCCTTTGGGGAAAAAATTATTAAAAAAAAGTTAGGGTAGGACCAAAATATTAGGGTAGGTAGGGTTACCTGAACACAACAATTAATTCATTTGTAGGCCTCATGCATTATATCTAAAGACATATAATAAATATCCTATAGATCTGGTCTCCTGATGTCAACCTAAGTAATTTTCAATGTTCAAAGCAGGAATCAAAAGAGAGAAAAAGTCCCATTCTAAATGATAATCTGATCATAACATTTGAAAAAAAAATCACATTTTAAACTATTTAATAACGAAAAGATCCTGGCCACGGCATACAGGGTGGTTGTCTAACCGCTCTTTGTTGGTTTGAACAGCACTTTGTGTAAAGAATTATAATTTGGGCCCTAGAAATAGAACCAGATAAGCCTAATCCCTCATTTCAAAGGCTCTACTTCTCAGAAATTCCATTTGCTTTTTCAAGAATGCTTTCTCAAATGATGAGGTCAGAATTTGTTGGAATGCAAAAGCGGTGAGTTTATCATATATTTAAATGTGCCATAGCAACAATTAATGGCATTGGTCGTTTTTCAATGACTTTCTGTTCAGTTGAAATTCTTTCAGGAATTTCTTGTACTTTTTACTCATTTTTACTGTTTAAAGAGTGCTAAGAGGAAGAGTAAGGTTTTAAATGTCTTAGAGGCTAAACAAAAAAATCAAAGGTCCTACTTTGAGGCCTGGATTTGGAGACTTGGTTTCTACAGTTTTCCCTAACACAGTAACAGGTTTTCTTTGACAATTTTCCCTAGTACAATGGTGACCCTAAAAATGGGGACTTTATAATGCTTGTGTTCAGTTTCATAACCCTAAAATGACCATATCCGAAAAATGTGATTAAGATCTGAATAAACGCCATTTGCTTCTATGTTGATTCTTCCATTTATTGAGTGCCCAATACGCCATTTTAATTCAGACTAGTATCGAGTCGGCTGGTAATCTGGTGACATAAATCTTTAGCTGCGCAGTGCATCCTTCTACCCGCCTGAAATGGGGCTTTCTGTACATTTCATTAAAGCTGTGCGTCAGGAAAACCCACAACCCAAACAGAATTACGTTATATTGCTACAGTTGTTTTATTTCTGTATTTACGTGTCCAGCATTCCAGACCCGAATTGTCCCTGTTTTCGTCGATTAATAAAAGAGCACAAAATCTCCACGTTGATGACATTCTATTCTTGTTAAAAGTATGACGTGTACACATGTTGATAAGCGCATGTCTCACTTTGCCCCAACGACGTGGTTCTCAGGAGGGTCGGGCCTGTGTCGTACATGCCGTGATCGCTGAATTATAACTTAAGAGGTCTATGTACAAAGTCAATAGATACATACGTCTCCGCTGTGCTCCTCATGTACAAAGTCAATTCACCCTGCCACAGATAGCTGATTTATAGTCACCTGCAGGCTAATTTTGATCAAATTTGTCGTCAAAACCCATGGAAAAATCAATGAATAATTGCGATATTTCCACCTATAATAAATGCATTTTCAAACAACTTGAAAAATATGTAGTCTATCTGGATCAAATTAAAAAAAATAATGATCTCTAAATTTTCTTCACGTGACACTAGAAATAGTGACATGATTAATGTAATTAAAATTCCTATGGTAAAGCCTTGTTATTTGTCGACATATCACCCAGCATGCACCCTGTTCAAGGCTAACCTGCAGGTATAAGTTAAGTCATTTTCTATCCATGGTAGGGTGAATGGATACATACTTCTTTCTCCCCTGCTCCTGGGAATATGCACCAAGAACAAGCATCTACAAAATACATGTCAATGCACGAGCCATACTAAATCAGCCGCACAAATCTCTTTTGATTTTCTCCTTGACATAAACAGACACAGCTCCTCAAGTGTGCGAGTGAAAAGTGGCCAACTTCATTGATTTTAACTTTTATGAAAAACAATTTAAAAAAAAAAAAAATAGAACATTGAAGTACGATTACCCTTTTTCCTTTTTTTCGTGTTTTTATATTACATACGGAAACACCGAAATTTTATATTTTCATGTACATTTAATATTTACGACGATTAACTTTGGCGATTAGAGGTCTTAAAATGAGTGTTCAGAAAACCTGTCTCCAAGTTATTCACATTACAAATACGACTGTTTCACTAACTAGTCTACAACAAAAAACGCTGTACACAAATCATAACAGAATGTGAGGATATCTCGTAAACCTCGGTCGCTCTTGCTTCTACTCGTGCTTACAAAAGACTCCTAAAAGCGAACATTATCCCTCCCGTTCTGCAGTTTTCCCCCATGCAGATGCACCCAGTAATATATTAATACATGTCATTATTTGCACCGCGTGCCTCACTCATAATCTACACTCCCCGAGATCACTACGAAAGCTTGTCCGGACAAGAAAAAAACACCCATCCCCAGGATTGCGCAAAAATAAAACACCTACATACTTCGGTGGTTACTTTCAGTTGTATACCCATTCTAACAAGACACATTCACTTAAAGTTTCACTCATATGAAAGCTCTCCGAGGTAACAGTTGTATAAACATTATGTGATCCCTGTTTAATGTACACATTTGTCCATGGCCCTCTGTGGATTATTTCCTATTAGCATTGTGTGTGCATACACGGGTGTTATATACCACATTGCACGACTATTATAAGTATTTATTTCATTAAAATTACATTAATTTACAGCATTATTACATGCAAGATTCCAATAAAAAAGAATTGCCTACACGAGCTGCGGTCGTTTACTCGGTGGTAAATGAATGTCTATCATTGTCGCACTGCCTCCCAGTTTTAGCTTTATTCGCTTCATGGGCAGTTGGAATGACACTTCTGAGTCGCGGTCGTCGACCGTCTCATCAGTTAGCTGGTTGGCCGTGTAGAAGCAGCTCGTGTCCATCCCATTCTGTCCCGCTGCCCGTGTCATGAAGTCACTCACACTACTCCCGTTACTGCTGCTCTCGCTCGATTTGCGATCCCCTCGCCTCTCTTTTGAACGTTTTGATTTCTTTTTCTTCGATTTTTCAGGGGACCCTGAGGAGCAGTAGTTGCTAAAGATCTCGTAGACAGGCTCGCTGCTTTGCCCACCTGTGCCATTCACACAGGCGCCACTCGGGTTGTCCCTGCAGAAGGGGGCCGACTCGGATATGTTCCTGTCTTTGCGCATGCGTATTGTTAGCTTGGGGAGTTTCCAGCCCTGTTGTTCGATGAGTTCAGAGTCGTACTGCGTCTCCTTGTGTCGCCGCTTGCTGCTGCCTGGACTCCGAGAGCTCATCGCCTTTAACCGCTTTCTGGGCGATGTGTGAAAACTGTCCCGACTCGAGTCTTCGTCGCTACTCGACGTTTTTGAGGTGTTGCGGATCTTGATCCCTAGTCCTGACGTGATTTGAGTTTCATAGTATGGAATGCTGCCTGTGCTGCTCGACCGACTCAGGTCCCCCTCAGAGGAGCTTTTGCTCATCTTTTTCCGCTTGTTTTTGTGGCGCGGCGAGCTATCGATGGACCTCAGCCCATAGTCCTGTGACTGCCCAAACGTAGTCCTGGTTGCCTCTCCGAGCCCACCGCCCCCTTCTACTCCCAGGGGGCGGTGCACAGTTTGTTCGGGCTGGCTCAAGTACTGCATGAGCACGCTCCCTTTCAGCTGCTCAGCGTGGGTCGCTGCGTGAGCTGCTCGGAGATCGACTGCAGCGCTTGTCGGTGTGACTGTCACCACATCGATCAGCTCCGACTCCTCCGCACTCTCCTGCTTCAGCTCCACCCCGCCCTCCCCAGATACCCGCCCTGAACTGCCACCACTGGCTCTGTGTGTTTGTGACTTGTCTTCTGCACTTGCCCTCCAATCTTCTTTTTTCAAGATTGGCATCTCCTTCTTGCAGCTGTTGGTTGGCCGGGCAGCCCACAGGGGCGGCGTGCTCACAGCTGGGGGAGTGGGCGGTGGTTCTTTGGGGGCCACAACTGCCTCTTTCCGTAACCGAGGCATTGATTCCTCTTTGGATTTCTTGGGTGAGCGCAGGACGTGTGGGGACACACGGAGAAGTTCCCGTAGTCCAGAGTCTGAGTTGGGTGCCTGAGATAACTGAGTTTGGGCCTGGTCACAGTTGCCGATCACGCCTGTATCCAATAAGGTATCTAGAGCGGGCGCTGTCTCTGCTGCTGCTTCACTCTCCAGGTCGTCTATAAAAGTTGAGCTATTGTTTCGCAGTCTGCGTGGTATAACACCGTTAGGCGAAGCATCTCGCCTGCCAGCGTTACCATGAGTTCGCGGTGATAACCTATGTTCTAGTGAGGCTATATGCTCTGCTGATACCCCTGTGGCACCAACTGGCTCGGCACTGTCTATGAGTTCTCGTTTGACCGTGCAGGTATAGGAGTCTGTGGCGCGACTTGTGCGGAGGCGGTTGGACGTGGCTGCCCGTTCTGGGCTGCTCTGAGATACTCGCGGGGAGGCCGACCCCCTCAGGACTTTGGGGGAGCAGTTGGCAGTCAGACCACCACCGCGGCCCGGGGTACGACCCGCCAATACGGGCGCCTCGGCAACACCCCGAGATGCTTTCCCGTTTTGAGTCGGGCTTTTGGGAGTGAAGACATCTTCCTCGTTGGGTTGCTCCAGCAGAGAGGCGGTCGTACAGTGCGCCTTGCGGATGGGACTGTTCATACACCCCGTGGATCCTTCCTCTGCTGCACACCCCTCCGCTGTCCCCTTCTCTTCACCCTTAAGCTGTAGGTTCTCAGTCTGGTTTTCATGGAGAACAGCAGTTTGTTCAGTCGCCTTCTTTGTCTGTTGCTGCTCGGTTTTCCTGGCCTGGAACCGTCCCCGCCGTCTCCTCAGGTTAGCCGAAGCCTTGATGATTTTATTGGCCACCGCGGCCGATCGCCTCCTCCGCTCCTGGGGCTGGCGTGGGTCGGGCAGCTTGACGCCCTGGGCCAGCAGGATCTCCGCGTCGTACCGGGTGATGCCCCGCTTCTTCAGCTCGGCCGCAGTCAGAAGGTGGGCCTGCTTCTCCAAGTTTGTAGATCGCATATCCCAGTTTTCTTGAAAGAAAATGAATAGAAAATATTTACCCTACTTTTCCACACGTCACAACCTGGTCTCATTTAATGCTTAATGGATTACACCTAGAGATTCGAAAAACAAAGAAATCGTCATTTGCTGGCTGTAACATTCTATTTTAATTCTATACTGATGAAAGAACATAATGTTGCACTCAGAAGTATTGTTATGCCACCCAAAAACTTGGGGAAGTATTTTTTTTGTAAGACATCAGAACCAAAAATTGCCAAATTTAAGACGCCTTTAAGGCTTTGAATTAATTTGATGTAAGACCACTAAAACGTTTTGAGCCCTCGGCAAGCGTCTTTTAAAATTTTACTTATTAAAGGACATGTAAGCTAAATGCACCATATCCTCAAAAAAAGAGGAAAGTTTTATCAACAAATCAACATATGATGTGATGGATATTTCGTAAATTCGTTAATCGCAACCAACTGTAATACCATTGTGGTTTATGGGCGGGCCGATCTGCTTGTCCTCGGGTTTGGGGGCTTTGGTCTGGCGACTTTTTGGAGGTGGTCGTTTGGGCGCCTGTTCCTTCGCGGGTTCTTTCTTTTCCCTACTCAGCCGGTCGTCAGTGTCGCGTAGCCGGTATCCGTTCATGTCTGTCAAAAGTTGTTTGGGGTTCGCATTCTTTGGGGTGAAGGCTCCAGTATGCCTCCTATAAAACAAACATAAGAGTTCAGTAAATATCAATAAATCCAATCCAGGTCACTGTATCATATCAACATATTAGGGTTTTCTTTAACTTTATTTTCTATTACCCACTGGGCTAGAGCTTAGGATTTCACACTAGCCTGTGATAGATTTTACTAGCTCGGCCCAAGAACTTTCAAATGACATATTACATGTTGGGAACCTGTCTATAGTTTTGAAGATATTATAATTTGACTAACAGGTTATGCATAACTTTGTTTAGGAGGTATTGTTTTCCACTAGCCCATTTGGCTAGCTGGTCAAAATTTGGACTAGCCCGACCAGGTTTTTATTAGTACCCGGTAGTAGTAACTCTATATTAAGGTCAAACCCTCCATATAATCTTATACTAGTCATAATGTCAGTCCTGGAGCAGAGCTTCCATGAGAGGCGAAACAGTCTTTGTTTAAAGATCAAACGGGGGAATACAGGGGATATGGATGGGGGGGTCCCATGTCAAGTGTCGAATTTAAGAAATGGCCATGTCGCATGTCATTATCTTTTTAAAGCTCCTGTCCCATGTCGAATTTAAGAAAAGATCCATGTCAATTGTCACTTAATTGTCATGTCGCCTGTCGAATTTAAGAAATGGATGTGTCACCGTGTCGAATTTAAGAAAGCCCCCTGTGACCTGTCGCCCTGTCGAATTTAAGGGTCTACATCCCAAATATAGGGCCTATTCAAATTGCAAACACGTCCAGGCCTAAAATGATCAAACCATACGACATGTAGGAGCCTGACAGGTAGGCTTGATAAGGCCTAAAAAAAAATTTATTGAAGGGCGAGTGAAATTGTGACAGTGCCATTTTGTGTTAAAAATATTCAGATTGCAGACGTGGAAGACGTTGCTGGTATAGCCAAAGACGTCACTACAAGAATTTTTTTTATTTCATATTCAAAAGGCATAATTAGTATAGGAATAGTCCCAACGTCCCTGGCCCATGGTCATGGTGATAACGATTGTCAGACATAAAGGCCCTCTGCGAAACGTCCCCGACCTGAGTGACGGCCCCTAGCTTTGAAGGAACTCACTGCAGTCGACCCTGTGAAGCTCAGGGGCCGAGGGTTGCGTGAATTTCCGTCGTTCGACCTGACGGCCCTCCTACATTGACAGGGATGTAGATGAGAGTCCTCTAATATCGGGTCCCTTCAAAGTCAAACCTATGTTCGCTGAATTAGTTAAAGGGACGTTCTCGTCTGTGAGTCCAATGAGATAGATCCGCCGACGTGAGCCTAACGACGCGACGGCCGGTGACGTGTTTTCCACTTTTGGAACGTAATCCGGCGACGTTATTGGTCACGTCACGAAATTGGCGGGGCTGTGAGGGGGTTACAACGCATCAAAATACGTCCGTCACACGGACGAGAATGTCCCTTTAAATTTCTACACCCCCCATCATATTATGTAAAAATTCAGGAGAAGTCCCAGAATTCTGCGGTTGTCAATTTACCCTATTATCGCCCACATTTCGGGGAAAGATTCAATGTTTTCATCGGAATATCTTGAAAAATACATAATGTCAATACCCTAAGTTTGGCCTGGATGACCTCTGATACCCATGACATTATACTAAATACCGTTTCAGTCTTGAAATTAAGTAAATCCGCCAAATTTGAGGCTGGAAACCGAAAGTGGTTGTGGTGATGGCCATGACGCCAACACAGCGACACGGTTGCAGCACACGCTGGTGGACAGATAATGCTACTTCCGGAGCCAGCTCTCGGGAACTGCTAACCTCGGCCCGGATAATGCTACTTCTGGAGCCTCCCGGAATTTCACGACATAAACAAACTGGATGTTTTCCATCAAATGGAATTTTACTAGATATTTACCTTACCACGGAATGTATTTTAAGTCAATAAGACAAATTATAACATTCAATTCACTTTCATTATATCCTTTCATGAGAAAAGTGTGGGTTTTCAGAGTATCTTTTCGGATCCAAATTTTGCACATACAAATATTTTGTCCCACTCTTTTACAGTGAAAGTGCACTAAATCCAATAAATAGTTTGTATTTTGTAAAATAACAGTGAATTTCCGCACCCGGCTTTTCGAAAACCGCATCCGGAAGTAGCATTATCCCCTCCGAGGTATGCACTTTCCAGGTAACGGCTCCAGAAGTAGCATTATCTGTCCACCCCCGTGACCTACTTTTGTACCGGCGTTTTTTTTGTCTTTCATCATGCTGGACGCCAGAGATGAAAATGAAATAATGCAAAAATATGGAAGAAAATGTGAAAAAGCCGAATGAACTATTCTTCCCTGATACATTTGGCATCATATGACCCAAGTTTTATATCCCTGTCTTATGTGAATTTTAAGAAAAATGGGCGGACAACTTCAAAAATCACAAATTTTTGAAGATTTCGCTGGGTCCTGGCGTCTAGTGCTTTGAGCCTATGTCTTGCCTTCATGTAAGCTGCAAACCAGCGTAAAAAGTCTATCTACTCGAGAATTTCGGCGAAATGTCATTTCGCCTCAAAATTACCACTAATAGTGCCATATATAGAGCAGTATATCTGGAGCATATGTTTTTAATTTTTCATTTAAATCACTATCATATGTAGCAGTTTTTCCTCATTGATGGCTTCGGGGGGTTGCGTTGAACAGTTCAGATAGATTACCTTTCACACGTTTCACACTCGCAGTAACTGTTATTGTCGCCAAAGAAGTCGTCACCATAGTAACAGGTGATTTCTTCTTCTGGTTCAATGTCCCTGAGAACCTGAACGCACGCCGTGTCGCGCCCCGTGGAGACAAACTGTAAAGAAAAGGGTTTTCATGTGTACACATTTCAAGCTTTATTTCAAGATAACAGTTACATCTGAGGTGTATGGAAAACGGCATATCAGGGAATTATTATGTCATGAAGGCCAAAGGATTTTTTTTAAAGACATTGAACTTTAGACATCTAGAAAAATGCTATGCCACACGAGAATCGAGGCTATCATGCTCACCCAAAAAATATTTTACCAACCTATTTTAGGAAACCAATTCAATTCAGTGTATACCAAAAACTTTTTCACGTATCAGACATATATCTGATGTTCAATGCTTTAATATAGAAACTTTGATCAGCTCATATCGGACATACATTGAACACGCCCGATATCATTGGCAAACTCTGCTTTTCTATGAAAAAGGGTGCAGTCTTATTGTGACCGATTTCATGTAAAACGCTATTAATATGATATGGGTTTCATTCTCCAAGTTGAGCCAATGAAAACACAGAAATGATTCTAGTTCACTGCCTGCTCACCTTACAGCTGGGCCGACAGTCGTGGTTGATGAAGGCAGCCGGACCCAGCCACAACTGGGCGCAGTTCTTACGACACGAGTACATGACGCTGAAGTCGTTCACGCCATACTTCAACAACTGGTGCTCCTCCTCGGCAGTCAGTTCGGCTATACAACCCACCAGGTTGGCAATCTTATCACCTTTTTTCCTGCACATAAAAGGGACATTGCGTGAATAATTACATCTGGGGAATAAGTATCAGTACTTAGTGCCAAGAGAATCTTTTACCGTTTTTAGCATTTCCTTACTGGTCAGTGGACCTTCCAAATATAGCATCCTGTCTATTGGTTTAATCTATCAATATTTTTTGATATCCAAATTTACTGGGGAAAACCCCTACCCTTTATTTTATTTTCTACTGACCCGATTAATGTTTAGCCGCCTTGGGTCCCTGGTCAGTTGCTAACGCTACTTCGCCTTGTATCATTTATCACTGACTTGATGTCCTTATGATTGATTATAGACTAATTTATATACACAAATCTGGCTACACTTTTGTGAATTAGAAGGGTCGTACCATTTTTGTGTGGCACAGATTTTGCCGCCGACTTGGCCTTCCATCGAGTATCGGTAACATGGCCTCAGCTCGTATCCAGAAATCGGGTCAAACATCCGGAGATACCGAAACACCTGAAAAACATACAGCACAATGTGACAACATGCACCCAACACGTCTTGAATTGTTTATTTCAATAATTTATTTATTATGGCGTCGCGTTGGATGTTCTACATTGGCGCCACCGTGTGTGCTATTTACAAACCAACCAAGTGCTGCCACCTAGTGTTGACATTGCTACTTTTCTGCACAACGGTGGTGTCACCTAGTGGTGAACGCCGTCATATATTGTTACTGACATGGTGCACGTTTAAATTTCTTCTTTTTTTTTTAAACCTAATTAGTCCTTATTAACAAGACACGCTGAACTTACATGACTCTTGAAGGTTTTTTTCTGTGCCTTATTTTTGTTCAGGAAGTACGACCGCAGACAGTCGCCGTATGTGTAGTCTCGGTATGCCCGGTCGTAGTCAGGACTTTTCTTGAACCTTAGAATTGTTGCTTTCCATTCTTCTTGTTTTCCTTTTACGGGCCGAAACCTTTTAATCAAAGTTAAGGAAATCATTTGAAAATCAAACATGTAAATTCATTCTAGACACAAGGTGGTTTTCACAGGTAATAATTTGTAATGGTGACATGCAGACAGCTTATAAAATATGTTTAAATACATTCAGGGGTGGACATAACCAGGGTCCTAGGCCCTTAAAAAGCAGGTCAGGCCCCTAGATTCTCTGGGTTAGGGGCCCAACTGAAAATCATTAATAACAAGGACTAGTATATGTGAGTGCCCCTAGATTTAATTAAGTGAGGGCCCCTAGATTTGGAAAGGTAGGGGCCCCACCGACCCCTGGATTTTAAACTTATGTCCACCACTGTACATAGAATGTCTAAGACATAATATTTGAATGTTAATATTTTCTACTCTAAATGTTTTCCGCATTACAAAATATGATTCTTTTATCCTATTTCAGTATCTCTCATGAAGGCTACAGTGCATGACGATCACAGTTAATTAGCACTTGAAGAAAATTAGTAATTAGTAAGATTAATATGCTTACTAGTTACTAAGAAACAAAGATTGATGTGCTAATTCTTAGGCTTTTGAGGGGGTCATATTAACACTAGCTTAACGAGATTCTGTGAATCATTAACGTATGGTGCAACAGACCAGGATATGGCATGACTTTTCACTTATTCTATATCCATTCTTACCTTGTGTTCATTTTATGGGTGGGGAAGCCGAGGAAAGGGTCGAGAACCAACATCGTTGCCATGTCGTCATTTTCGCAGAGTTCCTTTGGCGTCATACCGGTCGATGAATTTGACCGGTTTGATCCGTCCGCTACCATCTTTCTGAAAGTCCAACCATTTTCTTAATCAATATTATTTTAATTAATTCTACCTCCATGATGCATTTAAAAGTTGAACTGGGTACAAATGCACCAAATTATCTCACAGACGAAAGTGCGTGTAAAATAGTATAAGCAGACACCAATAGGTACCAATACGGAGGGACACTACCCCTCCTCCTGTCCCTACAGACGCCGTGCTGTGTACTTTCACAGGGCATGACAAATCATTTTCAGATCTGGTTGCCCATGTCTGGATCTGAAGTTTATTCCCAAGCATCCTACTATGTTTTATTTTAGTTTACCACTGCACTTTGACGTAGCAAGGGGAGCACTGAGCAGCCCAGTATGCAGGGAATTCCCAAAATTATATTCCTTTCCTCCATACTTCCCTAAGATCTCAACATGTTCATTTTTTTACTTTTGAAATATTTTTAGAACACTTAAGTGAAATTAATAACACTACAAATAGCACTTCATGAATTCATTTAAAAGCTTTCCTTTAAGGTCTTAACGTGGAATTTTCTTCTTATTTTGTTCTCCTAAGATGACAAAATATTCAGCAGTTTTGAACCCCACCTCAAGTATCAAATTTCAAGAACAACTTGAGGCCAACCTTTAAAAAAAGTTTGTTTCCTGTTTACCGCCCGACTGAGTATTTTAGGGCCGACTGGGAACTTTTTTTTTCATTTTTGGGAAAATTCTTTTTTTTTGTGCAAAATTTTCAGGTATAACCTTATCAATGAAAAAAAAAAAAGAAAAAAAAAAAGATTTTCCGACCTCCCGACTGGGAATTTTTCTGGTCACCCGCTGGACAGGAAACAATTTTTTTTTAAAAGTTGGCCTAATAGGCAGCCTTCATTGAGGTAATACTCTATGGAATGAAACAGTCTGACATATGACAAAAAAACATACAAAAAAAGTTGCGTTTAAATATCCCGACCGATAATTTTTTTTGGCCTAACCCTTTTTATTTTTTAGAATTTTGTTTTCAAAATTTTACAAAAATTCAATAAAAATGACCTTATGGGTAGTAAATGAAATGTTATCTCAGAAAGCTATATATTATCGCAAGTACTGGAGTAGGTGTATGGAAGAAATGATTAATATTACATTTTTTGTTTTTTAAATCCAAAATATGGGGGAGACAAATTTAAAAATCGAACCACCTTTCCTAATTTTTTTTAGAGACAGTGATATCTAAAACTAGATTTTTATTTTTGGTCTTATATTGAGAATGTTCGCTGAATATATATTTCAATACCGATATCACCCAAAGTCCCTTAGATCTACTTAATGTACGAAAGCCCGTAGCACTCTTCCCCCCCCCCCCCCCCAAAAAAAAAAAGAAAGAAAGAAAGAAAGAAAAAGTTGTGTCCAGGTAAGATTGGTAGAAAAGATTAGGGCGGATATGTTGGGTTCTTTTGTTGTTTTTTTTTACTTACCAAATAGACCTGGGCAGTGTTGAAAACAAAAAATCTCTGAACATGCTCTTTAAAACAATTTTTAGCACCTAAAATACATGCCCAGAGCATTATGCTGTTTCATTTGCTCTTCTTGTCAATTCTTTTAGATTTTGAATTTTTTTTTTTAGAAAATAAAGTTAGGGTATTGCCAAAAATTTAGGCTAGGTTGGGATACATCTACCTGAAGACGATATTTATTTTTTTATGCCTCACTATTCTATGTCAAGTGAACGACAGCTGATGACACTTGCAGCTTTTTTTACTGGCCTAAAAATGTAGGATAAACATGTCGCGGAGCCAGACTAAATCCATAGATAAGGCAGAGAATTAACCCGCTTACTGGTCACTTATCACAGGAAGTGTCAGAGTATGACATACCAAGCGATTAGGCCACACTTTAAAAAAATCTGATTCCGGTTGACTGCCCGACTGGGTGTAAAACCCCTGACTGAAACTAATTTTCTCAATATTTCCTGACAATTTTTTTTTCCAATTTTTTTTTAGTACATTCCCTCCAAAAATAAAAAAAATCTAAAATATCCCGACCGCCTGACTGACCATTTCAAAAGCCAATCGGTCCACTGGAAACAAAACTTCTTTTTAGCCTGGCCTTACATGTAAACAGGTACAGTGCAGTTGACACCAAGTGCAAGATGTCAGTCAGTTTTCAGGAGGAAGTTTCTTTGTTTTCCTTATCAATTCCTTGTCACTTCCACTTTCTTTATGATATCAGCTAATCAATTGGCCCCTAATTTTACTTTAGTTTCCACAATAGACATGATTACTCTAAAACAGCAGTACCTGTATGTATTTTATCTTATTTCCAGCCTAAATAATCTCCAAATAATAGTTTCTTTGTGACAGTCAAACCCAAACACTTCCCTCTGGCCTCCATTGAGAGGTCACTTCCGTTGGAGGAGCGGGGTCAAGGTCGGCGATTTAAATCACGATAGAAAGGTTTTGTCACATGTTTATCAATAACAAACCACGTCGGACTAAAAATGTAACAGGAAATATGAAAATAAAAAAAGATTGGTGAAAATGATAAGAAATGGCGCTTAGCAGCCGTGTTTTGGTAGTTTTCAGGGTAAAGAAGGTTTGTGTACGTTCGGGGGGAGTGAAAAGTAACGGCAAACTCGGCAGGATCTAGCGATCGGTCCGAAATAAAATGTTCAGAATGTGACAGAATACGATTAACACAACACTTAAAATACAAAGCAGAACACGTAAAACGGATTTTTACATCCCCTCGATAGGCCTGTTTGGGTGGCCGTCTGTGGGTTTTGTTTAAAAAGAGGTTTATTTGGGGCGGGTCGGGAGCGGGTCGGACATGGGGCAGGATCCCGACGGGGAAGAAGAAAAGGCGGACAGAAAATTCCCAAATTCTCACCTCATCCAACACCTCCTGGTCCCAGCGGATCGTATAATCCTTACTGAATCCTCCTTATTCGATTCCGATCCCACCAGGCCATGTGCGTTCGAGTCTACTGGCCTTATTAAGACATTTTATTTTCTGATTCTTGGAGTCTCCCGTGAAAACGATTTGGGAATAATGGCTCCTCGCTCTGTTCGCCTCGGGGAAATCAAGAAAATAGTCCCTTAGTTTCTCACTTCCTACGTCAAGTTAGAAACCACCAACAAGTAGATTTCTACTTTATAAATTTAACACACAATAAGGAATATCATGTTATATCAAAAAGAGCTTGTCAGGCATGTCAAATTATCGAGTTTTCTCTTGGCAGGTGCGCGTGGCGTAGTGATATTTGGTGAGTCGGAATGTTGTGATCACGTGGCCGGGCGCTCTCCGGCCAAGGAGGTGAGAAAAGATCTGTTTCCCGCGCCCTGTGAACTGTACAAAAGGACCAGGTAAGGAAGAGTTTTGCCGAAATACTCCATTAATAGGGACTAATAACACCCCAGATTTTGTCTGTCGAGTAATATACAAGGTGTTTGTTATCTCAAAAGAGCATTTATGATCAAACCTACCAGGGATGTGTTGATAAACAATGTGACAGCATGGCCTGCACTAGCCTGACTTGGTACTACTACTACTACGGTGGCCCAAAAGTACAAAATTACAGTATCTCTCCTCAGTCCTCCACCTCCAAGGTCTCTCCTTCGTCCCAAATTTCTCTCTTTCAGTGGCGAATTTAGAGGGAGGGGGCACATGCCCCACCCCCTTTCTTTTGGACCAAATTTCATCTGTTTTGTTGTAAAATTTGGCCATAAGCCAGGTAGCAAAATGACGTCCTCAGGACGTCCAAAAAGTGGCCCAAATGACGTCAGCTGCCCATCCAAATGACGTATTCTTTTGATGTATATGAAATCAGGATACCTCACTAAAAATGTAATATATCTGGTCAGGAATATTTATAAAAGTATTGTATACGGGGGATGCGGGTCTTAAAAGATGGCATTGCGCACCGAATATTCACGCAAATAGCAATCGGTAGTTGGTGGTACGTTTAACATAGGAACTGTAAGCAAATTATAACTTACTTGTAGGATTCTGTGGGTGGAATTACCAGTTTCCAATGAGGCAATCAAGGATGGACCTGCTGCTTCAATGGACGTCGGGGTAACTCTGATTATCCGGCAGCAGCGAGGACGCGTGGTGGCCGAAAACGGAACTACGACGCTACGACGGCTACACTCCACCCCATTCAATTTTTTAGGAGGGCTCACTCCATCAGAAGCGTCATTCCATTTTGAGTCATCATTCCCTTTTGAGTTGGTGGTGGCTTTAATTGATTTCCTCATAAGAGTTAATTCCGGCAGAAGTGGTGGTCATAATCTTTCCCTAAGGCCTGCTGTAGAACTACATCTTACCAAAACGTCTGGCTCATCTACGGGTGTATGTACAGTTCTATATGTTCTAGGCATCTAGTTGCTACTATATACAAGGGTAGGTCCTCTTGACCTACAGCCCGAAGAACTTCCGGGCGTTCATCAAGGAGATCTCCAATCCTACTTGGCCCATTACCAGGTAGATGGACGTCAGCCCATGCTGGTCAGACCGGATACCTCGCGGGCACAGCAGCGAGCAGGTGAAGCCCCTGATCTGGCCCCCACGGGCTGTAGACAGGAGCCTGATGTCCAGCATGTCCCGCAGTGTTCACAAGCGGTTGAGCTGTTACTCTTCTAGTCTTTTTGTCTTGGGATGCCATCTGGCCTGTGGCATTGGTCACCTGTTATGGACTTTGGCCAAAGGATGGAGCCCAGGCCAGGAGGTGCTCCTGCTCGAGCCCAAGTGATTTCTGCCGGGTTTCCTGGTCCAAGCGTGGTGCCTGTTCCAGGTAGCGGCCTTGGTCCAGGTGCGGGGCCTGGTCTGGGGGGTGACCTCTGTATTTCTGCCGGGTTTCCTGGTCCAAGCGTGGTGCCTGTTCCAGGTAGCAGCCTTGGTCCAGGTGTGGGGCCTGGTCTGGGGGGTGACCTCTGTATTCCTGCCGGGTTTCCTGGTCCAAGCGTGGTGCCTGTTCCAGGTAGCGGCCTTGGTCCAGGTGCGGGGCCTGGTCTGGGGGGTGACCTCTGTACTCCTGCCAGGTTTCCTGGTCCAAGCGTGGTGCCTGTGCCAGGTAGCGGCCTTGGTCCAGGTCCAGGGCCTGGTCTGGGGGGTGACCTCTGTATTCCTGCCAGGTTTCCTGGTCCAAGCGTGGTGCCTGTTCCAGGTAGCGGCCTTGGTCCAGGTGCGGGGCCTGGTCTAGGGGGTGACCTCTGTATTCCTGCCGGGTTTCCTGGTCCAAGCGTAAGGCCTTGTCTAGGAGGTTTTGGTCTAGGTTGGACGGTTCTTGTTTGGTTTCCCAGACCAAGCAGGAAGCTTGATTGAGGTAACAATCTTGGTCCAAGCATGAAGCCCTGTCCAGAAGGTGATTTTCACTGAGCTGGGATGGAACTTCCTGGCCCAAGTGTGAAGTCTGATCAGGGTGGTGATCTTGGTTGAGAAGGCTTGGTGACTTGTCAGTGTTCGCTGGCAGGTAAACTGGAACTTCTCCAATCTTCTTGTCCTGAGCATTTTCCAGATTTCGGGATCCCCAGTTCATGGGTGGAGTCTGGTCTAGGGGGCAACCTCGGTTCAGAAGGGTTGGTGATAGGTCACACTTCCCAACACCTCCCACAGCATTCACTGTTAGGCAGGCTGGGATTTCTCCTGTCTTCTTGTCCTGGGCAGCTACTGGATCTTGGGATTTCTGGTCCATGGGTGGGGCCTGTTCGAATTCCGGGCCGAAGTGTGATACTCGGTCCAGCGATTGCTCCAAAGACGGGGCTTGATCCAGTGGGCGATCTTGGTCCGGGCATGAGGGCTGATCCCAGGAGCGGCTTGTGATGAGGGGTTGCCATGGAGCCTGTTGAATTTCTGGGCACAAGTGTGATACTCGGTCCGGCGGGCGACCTCGGTTAACGAGGGGTGGTGATTGGTCGCGCTTCCCAGCACCTCCCACAGTGTTCATTGTCGGGCAGGCCAGGACTACTCCTGTCTTCTTGATCTTGGCAGCTTTCAGATCTTGGGGTTTCTGTTCCATGGGTAGAGCCTGTTGGATTTCCGGGCCAAAGTGTGACTTTCGGTCCGGCGGGTGACCTCGGTTAAGGAGGGGTGGTGATTGGTCGCGCTGACCACCCCTTCCTAGTTTTCCGATGCCGCAATCTCTGCTCCCACCAGTTTACATTTGGGATTGGGGCATCCATGCATGAAGTGGCCCCACTCTTGGCAGTTGAAACACTGCCTCGGCTGGCTCAGGGAGTGGCTACATGATCCGCTAGATCTGCTCAGGTATGGACTTAGTGACCTGGCTGGCCTCCTCGCTGTAACTTGCAACTTGTCCATCATGGTCCCCTGTCTCCACTGCTTTTTCAAACTGCTTTCCCAAACCTTGAAGAGGATCCCTTTCCAGCCTGACAATTGAGGAAGGCTGGCTGCTGATTTGGTTCCCAGTGATGAAGGAAACTGGTGATCTGTATCGGCCCTTGTTTTCGTGTCCCCAAGGTGAGGCCTGTAAGCGACGAACATCTTGGCTGTCCATGCGTCCATGCTCCCTTGGGGGCTGTTCTGAGGATTGGCGGTCGTGCCATTCCTTGTGCTGAGAAACAGCATGATGGCCCCTGCCTTCATACTCCGAGGTGCCCTGTGAGCAGCGGACATCCTCGCTGGGGCGACAAGGCACCTTGTACTGGCTCTCACCTTGGTGTTCCCATGGTGATCCCCGTGAGCGAAGGGCGTCTCTGCTGTCTTGGCGTCCTTTCTCCCTTGGGGGCTGCACTGGGGAATGTGAGCGACAGTCGTCCTGGGAGTGCGGCGGCTCTGAGAGATAGCTGCCATTTCTGCTGCTCCTGTACTCCTTTCCCGGAGTTTGGTGTTGTGGGATGTAGCGGTTATCCCGCATGCTCCCCTTATGTTGAGGAGTAGAGTGCCGCTGGGGTTTTGGCCAACCCTCGCTCCCTCTCCCGGCCCCTCCGGATCTCCTGGGTAATCCTGACTGGTCCTCCTGTCTCTTCCTTTTGAGTTGTAGGCCTCTTTCCACTTGGATGCCTGCTCCTTTGCTTCTTTGACCTCGCGTTGCAGTTCTTGAAGTCGCAGCTCTTTAATATCTTGCTCATGGTCCTCACTGAACTCTTCATCGTCGGAGGATAGAAGAGAAGCCTCTTCTCTTTCAGCTTCGGCGCATCGGGCGGCTGCCTCCTTCTCGGCCTGTGCGGCTGCTTCCTTCGCGGCCCGGACCCGATGACGAGTTGCTTCCCGGGCGGCTCGAGCACGCTGCTTCTGCTCCGACGCTGTGCGTTCCTCCTCTTCCGCTTGACGCCGAAGCTGCTCATGCTGGTCAGCCTCGGCTGCTTCCTTCTCAGCCTCTCGGTGGCGCACCTCAGACTCATTTTGGTAGTCGGTGATTGTAGCGTTCACGCTGCTCAAGGATGAGAGCAGGCTTTCCCTTTCTTCCTCCTCTCCAAAGTCAATTACCTTTTCCACGATGGCGTCGGTGAGGGCATCAAGTATCTCTTTCTCCAGATAGGGGGCCAGATCTTTCAGCCTTTGTGCGGGGCCATGCTGCCGAAGAACCTTGGCGAGGGTCCTAGACCTCGCCACACCTATTCTTGGTATGGTCCTTAGTTGGTCTTCGGTCCCCGTGTTAAGGTTAAAGGGGGGATCAGCCGGCATACTGTGCGCCATGTTACAAGCGTGTTCGGTAAAACGAAGGATGGGTCGCGGAACGCTTGAGTCGGGCTGTCGCGTCGGTGGTTAGTTTGGAGTTACGGGATCTTAAGGAAGGGTTGTCGCTTATCCTATGTTATCCCGTACCGTATTTCCCACTAGACTGAATTGCAGAGGAAGTCTTGAATCTCAAGCCTTGATACCGGAATAAATCAGAATAGATCCCGGAATTTCTTGAATTTTCCCGAATTAAATCTTGACACCGGAATAAATCTGTATGGATCCCGGAATTATCTTAGATTTTCCCGAGTTAGGCTAAATATTACTGCAATGCTTGAGTTTTGACAGATTAGCCCAATTCTCCACTGATACCGGAATAACTCCCAGAAATATCTCCAACTTTTGAAGAATTTGCTCAAAATTTCCAAAGAATTTGCCTGATTAGCATTTGTACCGGAATAAACCTGAGTAAATCCCAAATTATCTTGAATCTTCCTGAATTAGGCTAATTATTGCTTCAATTCTGGCAAGCTAGCCTAATTTTCTTGGGTACCGGAACAAATCCTTGAAATATCTTCAAGTTTCAAAGAATTATGCTATGGGTTTGTCACCAAATTTTGAAGTTGTAAATTATGTCACCAGGCTTTGGGTGCTTATATAGGATAAGTGGGCAAAATTACAAGGCAAAATTACTAAGTCCAAATAGGCTCACCAAAGTTATGAGAATTACACCTAATCCAGGGTAAATAACTTAAATATATGGCCAAACTTAGAACATAATAAATGCAGAATGTTCTGTAGGGCCCACTTAATGTTTTTGTAGAGTTTTAGCCAAAATGGCTGACTCCTGGCCAGGGGGCCTGGGCCTTTTTTGAAAACTAAGCCCCAGTTTTTAGTCTTAAAAAGTTCACAACATGTAAAAATAATGGCCCAGAATTAAAATGTAGGTGATATACAGTCCCTATAAGTGACACTTAAATCATAAACAGTCTTAGTAAATGCAGGATGGCTCTGTAATTTGTGTGATGAAATGGTTTGGGATTTAAAAATGGACAGCTCCAGCCTCTCCTGGGATGGGCAGGAAGGTGCTAAGTTCCACCAAATAAGTCCACAAAAACACACCAAACCACACAAAATGTCACATACACACACAGGGGGGTCGTTTGTGAATAATCCCTGTGAGTGTCAGCGTTGTAGATGGCCTTTTTCAGTCCTTTTCAGAGTCATTCAGATGTAAACAAAGCCAGGGGCTTGAATGTAAACAGTCTCCACTGGCAAAGTTTTATCTCCACTGAAACTGGGTAAATCCTGGGTAAATCCTGGGTAAATCTTCACAATATCCACCTGGGTAGGTACACCAACACTCCTGGCACCAATGTAAGCAAATTATAACTTACTTGTAGGATTCTGTGGGTGGAATTACCAGTTTCCAATGAGGCAATCAAGGATGGACCTGCTGCTTCAATGGACGTCGGGGTAACTGATTATCCGGCAGCAGCGAGGACGCGTGGTGGCCGAAAACGGAACTACGACGCTACGACGGCTACAGCACCTATGGGAGAAAATAAGTTATTTCGTTCTAACTTTGTAAATTTCAGTCCAATTTTCAAAAGGTAAGCGAGAAAAAGGTTGGAATTAATCCCAGGAATGCGATACAGCCCTATAAATTTTTGCATTAAGTGAATATTTCGCATAATCGCGAAATTTCGCATTTTCTCCATAGGCCCCAATGCTAAACGTGGTCATTTCTGAAGCCCAGTATTTCACTGCGCGATGTGGAAAATGACGAGGATACCGCTAACCCGTTTACTCCGTATATCAAGAAATCAATTTTTAAAAGGTAATTCGCTTGGTAATTTAAAAAAAAAAAGAAAAAAATTATATATGTATATAGTAGAGTCTGATATCAATGTAAAATCTGATTTTTAGCTTTTTTTTACAGCTATCTTAAAAAATAACATAATTTTATGAAAATATGAAAAGTTGCTCTGAAACGATGCAATTTTGATAAATTAGTAATTTTTCCAAAATGGCCCAGCCACTTTTCATCTTTATATTGCGACAATTTCTGACCAATTTTGGACCAAAAGACGTCCAAATGACGTTTGGACATCCTGTGGACCAAATTACTGACTAATTGCCAACGTCTTCTAACCATTTGGCAACATCTTTTGGAAGTCAGACTGCTACCTGGGAAATTCATAAAGAAAAATATTTTAAAATATCACCCCCCCCCCCCCCCCCCCCCCACCTTTTCAAAATCCTGGATCTGATGCTGTCATTCACTCCAAATTTCTCTCCTTCAGCTCCAAATTTCTCTCCTTTACACCAAACCTTGGTCCTTCACTGCAAATCTTTCTCTCCTTCACCCAAAATTTTCTCTCATTCACCCCTTGATTTCATTGCATTTGTTTTCATGCTGGGGTCTATTTTGAAAAATAGGCATTAATATGTGACTATCCAGGCCTCAAAACCTTTTTTTTACCTCTTGGACCTTTAAAACCTTTATTTTGCTCTCAACGACCTTTAATGATCTTTTTTTTCATTTCAAGTGATCGATGAGTGTAAAAATTTGTAAGGACAAAAATTTCATGAATCTGGACTGAACACAGAAAATGGTTGTGACTGAAAAAATATGCATTTCAAGGGTAATATGACTCATTTAAATGTATAATGAGTGTGCCATTTTTGCATTCCAAAATATTTTGACCTAAACATAAACATAAAAAAACATAAGTGGAGTTTCTAAGAAATAGAGGTTTTGAAATGGTTTTGGAAATATGAGGGGTCATTTCTAGGACCTACTTCCAATTCTTAACACAAGGTACTGTTCAAACCAGGGGCATAAGTTTCCAATTTCCCTCCAAAGATTTTCTTTATACCATTTCCAGTTTTTTCACTTCCCTTACTTACATCCCTATCGCAGTGGCAGTTTTTTTTGGGGGGGGTGGGGGGGCCTTGTCCCACCCACCCAAAAATATAAATAAATAAATATATATATAAATAAGAGGAGGAAGAAGAGAAAGAAAAAGAAAGACCAACCTCTGACAGGTGGTATACCTTGAGTAGGTGTGTCTGAGGGGAGGAGGGCCAACGTCTGAGGGCTGGTAGGCCTTGAATATGTGTGCCTTCCAGGCATTTCCAGTGGACAATCACCTTCCTCCCTTAACCTGAGGGTCCCCTGGTCCTCTCTAGTTGACCCCTAACCCCCCTCCCTTAACTTGAGGGTCCCTTGATCCTCTCTAGTTGACCCCTACCCCTTCCCTTAATCTGTGCGTCCCCTTGCCTCTCCAGTCTCTGAGGGATCTACAGGGTATGGGAGGGAGGGAGGAGTCAACTACAGAGGGTCGAGGGTCTACAGGGTGTGGGAGGGGGGTAAAAGTCAACTACAGACTGAGAGGGTCAGGGGTCTACAGGGCATTGGAGGCGGTAAGGGTTGACAGGATATGAACAAGAAAGACTCTTTACGTGAATGAGTGCTAAGTTTTTCAGAATTGTCATAGGGGTTGACCACCAAACCCCCAATTTGGATGGTTTACCCCTCCTACTCTCCCCCTAATCAGAGCGTCTACAGGGTAAAGGAAGGGGGAAGGGTCGACTAGAGAGAAGTAGGGGGTTTATAGGGTATGGAAATGTGAAGGAAGATTGATATAAAATGCCTCAGATTGCATGAATATGTGGTCATATTTTCAAAATTTTCCCAGGGTGGCCCCCATACCCCCAAATCCATAGATATTCTCAAAAGGTAGAAATAAAATCTCAACATAAAGGAATCGATATTTTAATTGGCTAAGAGTGCCCAAGGTTCCATAAATCAGATGTTATTCTTCTCAGTTTATAGGTACATGTAACTGAATTCACTCAGACTCAGAGAGTCCCAGATTTGATATTTGAGGAGTTAATTTTTCAAAACATTTCTTGGGGGTGGCTCCCATACCCCCCAGTGCAGAAATATTCTCAAAAGGGCAGGAATAAATCTCAACATAAGGGAATCAATATCCTAATGGGCTAAGAGTACCCAAGGTTCCACAAAACAGAGGCTGTTTTTCTCAGATTAAAGGTATCTGAATTCAATCAGGGGGTCCCAGATTTCATATTTGAAGGGCTAATTTTTCAAAAAAAATCCTGTGGGTGGCCCCAGTAAGTGGGGGGAGACCCCCCTCCCACACCCTCCCATGGCATGGCTGTGATTTCTGTAAATGCTACTCACAACTTCCAAATCTTGGCCCCCTTCCTAAAAAAAATCCTGGATCCACACTTGTATCAAACCAATGAATAGTGGTTAGACAACCATACATACCCACCCTTGCCTACAGCCTTGGACAGGATGTCATTTATTTCAAACCAAGAGTGAAATTAACGTTTAATCCTTTAATGGTAGTAGCACCGAGCAGAAAGGAACAATGAAACATATGGTTTTGGTCTAAATTCATCATAAAATTAGTTGAAACTGTGGTTTTTAAATGACCTTTTTTTTCTTGATCCGACCTTTATTTTCCAAAATACGACCTTTTAAAGGGACTTTTTTTTTCATGATCCCCGCTTTAAGGCCCAGACTATCTGAAGTTACAAATGATGGCATACCAATATAAACTGATATCCAGAAAAGCCTAACAGGTTTCTAAATGAACCAGCATATAGCCTTGATATGATTTATAAACAGGTGTGCAAAAATTAGGTTTTACTATAGGTTTCTATGGGAAAACACTAGTTCTTCATCTCCTGAAAAATTTAACCAGCATATATTAATGAAACATGGTTGAATATAATCACCTCTGGACATGTACCAATATATTTCATCAGAGAAAAGTGGGTGTCACCATTGTAGGCCTAATTAAAGAGCCACAGCCCTTAGAAACAGAATAATATGGCAATTCCTCCATATTGCTATTTAAACAAATTTCCGTATTATTCAGTGTTTGAGACTAACATTTTTGGTCCTCGGCCAACAGGGCCAATACTATATATATATAAAAAAAAAAGCCCTGATAGCTTTCAGTTGGCCCGGACAACAATTGTAGAAATGATGGTCAAAAAGATGTGAAAAATACAACTAACGACATGGTCAAATAACGGTCGGAAACATGATCAAATGACGGCCCAAAACATGGCCAAATGATAGCCGAAAAGGCGTCGGCCATCCAGGGCCAATTTAACTATGATTTCCTTGGGTTTTTTTTGCCCTGATTAAAAAATGTTGGCCATTTTTCATTTCATGCAGATTGGAGAAAGAAAGTTTGATGTGAGAATGAATAAAGCAGATCCAGACATTTTAGAAAGGGGTGTGTGTTAGACCGTAAAATGTAATTCTGCCCTAAAATGTAACTCGACGTAAAATGTAAATTAAATTGACGTAAAATGTAAATTTGCCCTAAAATGTAACTCAAATGGCCGTAAATTGTAAACACAACTCCTGCCTTAAATTGTAAAAATGTAAACAAACTTTTAAACGTAAATTGTAAATCATTACATGCCTCACATCTTGAATACCCTTAAATTTATGCCAATAGATAGCACAATGACTAAGATATGATCTAAAATAATAATGAAATGAATACTTTTCCGACAGCGAATTCAAGTGGAAACATTTTCTGCAATTATATCATTGCATCTTTTACCAGTTTAGTTCATTAAATTACTTTTTGAAGTATGCTGGTCCAAGCTTACTTACTCTCCACAGTGCAGATGCCTCAGTACATTATTCCCCTTGATGGGGAGCAGATTTATATTCTATGTCACTGGTTCACATTTTCATTTTACGTCATTTTGTTACATTTTATGGTAGATCAGATTTACATTTTACGTTGACATGATTTACATTTTGCGTCAGATTTACATTTTACGTTGATTTCAATTACATTTTACGTTGATTTACATTTTACGTCAGATTTACATTTTACGGTCCAACAGCGTGCCCATATTAAAAGAAAAGGTCTGGGCTCCCCCTCTAGGGATGCCATTTTTACATGAAAAGTTGGGTTAGCAGACTATCAAGTTTAACTGTGTAGGACGTGGCTAGTGTGTGAGCGCAATCGTTGCTACCGCTCAAGTGCCTGGATGCAGGGATGCAGGGATCCAGTTGATTGGTGCCTAAGACAATTGCAACCATCTCCATGGTAATGGCCCAGGGGCCAGAGTGAGTTGGGCCTCAGGCTGCAGTGAGCCAAAGAGTGACTATCAAGACTAACAGTAGTTGCCTCTGATAGCCTACATACGGATATTTTGTGGACTTAGGTCTCCATCTACCTGGTTTGAACATGTATTTCTAATGATATAGATGATGCCCATTTTGCATACAATATTCGGGTCGAAGGACCTACCTCGGTTCTTCACTGTGGGACACACTACCTAAAGACACACAGGCTGTTGATACGATATATGAGTTTGAGATTAAAGTGAAAAAACATATCCGTGAGGGCCTCTTTAAATGAATTAAGTAGGCCTTGTATTGGGATATCACGACGGTTATAGTTTCAGTATATATGTGTATATGGCAACAAACCTGGTAGCCAATTTCACTATGTAAACTAAAATTGTCTTGAGTATATATTTATATTATCATCACATCTCATCTCATTCTTTCGTATTACCATAGTGTATATTATTTTCTCTGTTACCTAAACTGCTCATCAGCGCTATCTTGTGGTGATTATTGAACCTGTATCACCGGAACATGAATGTAATTACTACAAAGGTTTCATTGTATTGTGCCATGGCACAGCACTAACCGGTAGACCAGTGCATATGGCACTGAGGTTTTTCTGCTGCTGTATAAAATTAACTGAATAATAAAAAAAGTGTGGTTAAGGAAAGAAATGTGGGGTGAAGGAGAGAAATTTGGAGGTGAAGGAGAAAGATATGGAGGTGGAGGAGAGGTATTGTACTTTTGGACCACCCTACTTTTGGGCCACCGTAGTGCTACAGATTGACACTCCCTAGCAGTAGCAGAAACTCCCCACCCCCAGTGCAAAGATAGGGAGTGGCAGGTGCTGCCCTCTATGCATTTTTATTTCGTTTATTCAAGCTGACACTAAATCTAGCCGGGACAGACGGACCTGTTGGAGAGTATTTCATATTTCAATTAAGACTGCGCACCCAGGCTAAACTGTTGTACCTTACATGGCATAGTATACCAGGTGTGGTATATATAAAAAAAGTCCCCTCCTTTTTTCTCCCCCACCCTCTTAATTTTTCTTGCTCTTATTTCTTGCATGATTGTGTTTGACCAAAAATATGAACTAACATTAAGAAAAACTAATTGTTATGTTGATATGTTGTATCTTCTTTGAAAAACGTATACTTTGAGAATCTAAAATGAAAAACAAAAAATCTTATTTTTGAGCGAAGATTTCAATGGACTAAGCTGACAGCTTGCTAAGCCCACCACTCCTCCTTTCTGTACACCTTTATTCATGGTACCATGTAGATAAATATTGGGGGCAATGTAGAGTTTAGTGATGATTGTAGAAATAAGATGTTTTAGATGTATGAGGTGCCCTGTGGCATGGGCCAGCATCATAACACTGATTATCTTTAGGAACTGGCCCAAGGTTGAAAAAGCAGTGACAATGCTAGGGCCATGCCATGCGCCCTGGGTGTATTAAAAATGAAATGTAGCATTACATTTTTAAAAAGTGCACCAATGGAACATTTGAGATATTAAAGACATCAAGATGTATTCAAATAACGCACCTCCTTGCAGATATATCTCATTTAACTCAATGAGGAGTGCGCCATTGTTGTATGCAATTTTTTCCTGAAATAATCACCGAAAAAGTCTATATAATGTAGTTAGAATAATATCAGTTATTCTACAGACATGTTCTTTTTTATTCTGATTAACAGTAATTAATCAAGCCTACACCACCATGCCTTCCAACGTTGAGATCAAGGCCCGCGTTGCCGACATTGACCAGCTGAAGAAGACGGCCGCTGAGCTGAGTCAGAGCGAAGGGCAGCTGATAGTCCAGGAAGACACCTTCTTCACCTGCACGAATGGACGTCTAAAACTACGTCAACTTCAGGTAATTGAAAGCAGTTTCTCCTCTTATAATTTCTTTATTAGTATCTTGTAGTAATAAAAATAGTAGTAATATGATTTTTATCTGTCAGACCCCACTAAGTAACTTCGGTAATGAATAATTTAATATAGTTATGCACACAAAGCAGTGGCCAAAACTATTTAGGATGTCGAGTGTCAGGGCCGATGGGCCTTATATTCATGTTTAAATCAGAAAAACCATCTACCATTTGGGCAAATTTTTATGCATTTTCCTTCAAACTTTTCTTTCCTGATATGCAATTCTCAGCCATGAGCTAATGCACAGGTGTTATGTCTCAAACACTGACTCAATTGACTTCTTCCATTTCTTCTTTCTTTAATTAATTGATGTATTCCCTGACCCCCCCCCCCCCCCCTCTTTTATAGAAAGGAGAAAAATAATTCAAGAGACACCTGTTAGTAGCCATGTAAAATGTTTTTCTACTCTTTTCATTTAGGGCACCCCATCCCAGCTGATATACTACAGCAGACCTGATGAGGAGGGTCCCAAACTTAGCGACTACCACATCACCCTGGTGGATAAACCCGAAGACTTAAAGGTTTGTAACAACTTTAAGTAATAAAGGTAGACTTTGAGATCACCCTACTCTGCCATATCACCTGTCGGTGAAGTTCTATATTTCTGGTAGGTAAACGTTTTCAGTAAACAGTGAAAATGTGAGGGGCCGCGCCATGCGCCATTTGACACATTAAAAGATGAAATGTCGCGTTGAATTTTGAAAAAGTGCGCCAAGGGAACATTTACAAATTTTAAAGACATTAAAATGTATCAAAAGAGTACATTTCCTTGAAAGTATGTCTCATTTAACTAAATGACGAATGCGCCATTGTCACATAGTTTTTTTTTCTGACATAAACACTGAGTAAGGTGAATTGAATTTCAGTTGCCCCTGCATATGGGGTATTTCTGATTTCCTTATTTTTAGCCCAATATCATTAACATAATAACCTTTCCTAATGATTATTACCAATGTTTATATGATTTCCAAACTGGATGACTTTCCGAAGTCAGGTGATATCTGGGATAACATTAAACTTGAAAAGAAAATATGGTTTCTTGTATGTATCTAGTATGCAGTGTCCGAAATTAAGCTGCGCCCTGCACCCGGCGCGCACATTTCCGTCGACGTGTGCATGGTTTTGAAAAGTGTGCACCCGGAATGTGCACAATGTTTAGGTCTTTATTTATTCCTATATACTAGGAGGGTGCACCGACCAAGTTTCGGGTGCATAGCTTGAGGGATTGTGCACCCGGCGGGTGCACAAAATATATACTTAATTTCGGACACTGAGTATGTATATCTCAGTTATTGACTATAAATCAGATAGTTCTCAGGCAGATAATGCCAGATTTGAGTGATAATGTAGATTGGTGTTTAAAGTTATCACCCGTTTGACACTTGCAGGAGACGCTGAGGCTGGCACTGGGTATCCGCGGTGAGGTGAAGAAGCGCCGCATGTTGTACCTGGTCGGTCAGACCCGCGTACATGTGGACCAAGTCGACGGACTCGGGGACTTCATGGAGCTAGAGGTAGGGGAGGTCACTTTGTTCTGAAGTTGAAACAGAGCTACAATAGATTTTCTATCACTAGACCTTCACCAAACTGCCGAGGGATTCATATGAGTTTGAATTACTCTGTCATTAGACTCTGTTGGACTGGTCGGCCCAGTGTCACTGTCAGTATAATGTGACTCGGGATATTGTGTGGACCTATGACATGATATCTCAGTGTGGCAGCACTATAAATAGGGCATTGGGTCCTACTGCTACAAATAGGCACCTCATCTCATAGACTGTCCATATGACGTAAAACTAGCTGCAAAGCTTTACCTTGTGCAGTCTGTTAAAGAACCCAGAAGGGTTGGCCGGACGTTAAACTAACCCAATAAACAAACAAACAAACATTCTAAAGTTGGAATAGAGCTACAATAGAATTTTGATCACTAGACCTTCACCAAACTGCAGAGGAATTCATATAAGTTCAAATTATTCTGTAATTAGATTGTTGTTAGATCTCAAAATCCATTGTTAGAACGTCTGTGTGTAGTCTCAATTTAATCACTTGTAAGGCTTCAATCTGTATCTCATGCTCTGCAGGTGGTGATGAAGGATGGACAGGCAGTCGAGGAGGGCCAGAAAATAGCCGACGATCTGATGGCCAAACTGGGCATCAACGAAGGGGATCTCATCACGGGCGCTTACATGGACCTCATCCTTAAAAACCAGCAGAACGGTCATTAAACAGGAGAACCCCGTCACAGGGGCCCAAATGGACCTTGTCCTTAAACACAGAACAGTCATTAAACAGGAGAACCTCATCACAGGGGCCTACATGGACCTCGTACTTAAACACGGAACGGTCATTAAACAGGAGAAGCCCGTCACAGGGGCCCACATGGACCTCGTCCTTAAACACAGAACGGTCATTAAACAGGAGAACCCCGTCACAGGGGCCCACATGGACCTCGTCCTTAAACACAGAACGGTCATTAAACAGGAGAACATTGTCACAGGGGCCTACATGGACCTTGTCTTTAAAAACCAGAACGGTCATCAAACGGGAAAACCCCATCACACAGGCCTACATGGACCTCATCCTTAGACACAGAACGCTCCTTAAATGGGAGGGTAGATCTCATAAGGCCATTCTAAATAAAAATAGTTTTCCAGTAGGCCGGCCGGGTGAGAATATCTTGGCCAGGTGAAAAGAATTTTTTTGACCTTTCAAAAACAAACCAAAAAAAAGATTAAAAATCAATTATGTTGCATTCTTACCAACCTGAAAAGAACATTAAAAAGGGGACAAAATCAAAGATCCCGGCCGCCCGGGTCACCTTTATTTACACCACCCGCTGGACTGGAAACAGATTTTTTTTAAGGGTTGCCTCACAGGGATCTACAGAGATTGTTATGTGCTTATTGGAAATTATGTTATTGTTTATGCTCTCTATTGTGAGATAGGGAAAGTAGTGAACTTGCATTTATCAACTTTTTCAAATATTAAGAATGTTTGGAAAGAAGAACATTTAAAAGTATTGGCAGTGAAAGAGAATTATGAAAGAAAGTGGAAAAGCGTTTACTGTAAAACAGAAATGGATCTTACATGAAAAATAGCTTTTATGCCTGTAGTATCTTTACGGGTGTCATTCCATTTTTAGTTTATTCTATGTAAACATGGATAGTGTGTTACCTTCTATTGAAGTTTGTTGCCATTACCCTTAACAAGATGTAGAATACATCGATACACCAAGCGTGCTTATCCCCTGACTATGTAAGGCCAGGCTTTGAATAATACCAGTGAGATGCATTAAAAAGATGAAAGAAAAACGTGTATGTGGGATATGTTTATTCCTTTCCTGAAGAGGAAATAAAGTAGAAATATAACTTTATAGAATTACAATTTCTTTTAACTTACTCTAAACGCATATTTCTCAGATGAGCCTCCTGTGTTGTATACCTTAATTGTAATTGGATCAATTTACAAGAGAAACTTTTCTCTATGAACCATATCGTTTCCGTTGACATTGTCTAAACAGCTATAGTTTGGGTTCCATTACAGGTACCTAAAGTCCCGTTCTTCTCACTTAGACTGTCAAGTGACGAATTATAAATGTATTTTTCTCGGTGTATAAGTTGAATTTGAATTGGTTTTTCTGGTTGAAGCAACGTCCGTTTCTTCATTTTTAGAGGTATCTGAAACAGAATGAGACATTTTTGTTAAAATTATCTATTTGAAAAGTAAACGGTAAATGGCGTGGTGTTGTTTTGAATAAGGATAGTTTCTGTGCCATAGGGATAAGATAACCCAGTATTTCCAAGTGATTCACAACATGTTATTCCTAGAGTGTCAGTTTTATAAAGTTCTGAATACCCTTGCACCTCGTTAGCACAATTATGTGACAATTTTGAAGAAACATGATAGGAACTTGATGTAATTTGTAAGTAGGAATCCTGATCACCCAAAATTAATAGAAGGTTCAGACTCCTCGGCCATTGGCCGACAGGCAGGGGTTAGTCTCGAACACTAGGTTCAAGTAGGCAGTCAAGGGACCATAAACGGCTTCTTAAATTTGGAGGGATTTAAAAGTGTGTAGTGACATTCATACCTGAGTATTACTGCAGGTTTCAAACCTGAACTGACGAAGGAGTGAAATGAGCGCCATTTTGACTTCGAGCATGGCTAGGCGCACACCAATACACTGTCTGGGCCCGAGGCCAAAGGGAATCCACGCCGCCTGTGGTCTGTGCAGTTTGTTCTCCGCTGAAAACCTGAAATGGGAAAATAGTTTTATGGTTATAAGCGGGCCCCCTGATGGCAGGGTTGCCACAGGTCAGGGTTAAGTGGTTTTTTTTCAAGATCAGGGAAAAGTCAGGGAATATTGGAATTGGTCAGGGAAAAGTGGGATAAAAAAGAATGTCAGAGAAAATGGACCCTAGTCAGGGAAAAATGGAATTTCCAAATATGTCATAGCCCGGAAAATAAATCACAAAGTATATCAGGTCACAAGAACCGGGTGCACCAAAAAGTTTTTTTGTGAATTGCAGCCCATTGACAGGCATGTTGTGATTTTAAGGTGCCTTGCTGTGATCCAGCAGCATTGCCTTGGCTACATACAGGAGTTGCCAGGAACAAATCAAGGGACTGCATTTAGAAAGTCTGAGCTTAAAGATTGTTCTAGGGATGGCTCAAGGCTGCTTAATGAAAGGATTTCTTAACTTTTAATCCTGGGAAAAATGTAATTTGTCAGGGAAAAGTCCGGGAAATGTCAGGGAATTTTCACGTCTCTGGTTTGTGGCAACCTTGAATGGGTGTACCTTGATCATGGGTCTAAACCCTTGATCTAATCAACACACAGTTTAAAAAAATGATAAGGGTAGTCCTGTGTCAAGAGACACTAACTTTTTACTTTCTATTAAAAAATTAAACATACAAAATGATAAGGGTTGTCCTGTATCAAGGGACACTAACTTTTACTTTCTATTAAAAAATTAAAATTCCACTGTAGGTCTCCCAACATTTCTAAAGACATTAACTTGAACCATTGTTCAATAGATACACAGAAACATACTGCAATACAAGTGAGCTCATGTAACACAGTATAGACTAAAGAAGCCGTACACGTACCTCTCTGGGATGAAGAGGTGAGGGTCTGGCCACAGGTCTGGGTCATGGTGTATGGAGTAGATGGGGATAACGACAACCATCCCCTTCTCTACGTGCACCCCTTCCACCTCAGTGTCCCCACAACACACCCGGGTTATTCTGTAAGACATAGGACATGTTAACGATTGTATCACATCTCATGGAGTAGATGGGGATAACGACAACCATCCCCTTCTCTACGTGCACCCCTTCCACCTCAGTGTCCCCACAACACACCCGGGTTATTCTGTAAGACATAGGACATGTTAACGATTGTATCACATCTCATGGATTAGATGGGGATAACGACAACCATCCCCTTCTCTATGCGCACCCCCTCCACCTCAGTGTCCCTGCAACACACTCGCGTTATCCTGTAAGACACAGGACATGTTAACGATTGTTTCACATCTCATGGAGTAGATGGGGATGTAGACTACCATCCCCATCTCTAGGCGCACCCCCACCACAACACACCCGCGTTATCCTGTACGACACAGGACATGTTAACGATTGTTTCACATCTCATGGAGTAGATGGGGATAACGACAACCATCCCCTTCTGTACGCGCACCCCCACCACAACACACCCGTGTTATCCTTTAAGACACAGGTCATGTTAACAATTATATCACATTTCATGGACTAGGTTGAGATAACAACTACCATTTCCAAAACAATGGAAGATGAGGCATAAAATTCGTATTATGTACAGTCCCTGAAGAGTGGGGTTGCCAGGGGGGTTCCTGGGTGTCTTGTACCCTCTTTACTTTCCCAAAATATTAGTAAAATATGAGAAATATTATACAAATCAGTGTTCGAAACTAATATCGGACAATGGCTGAGAATTCTGAATCAGGGACAATTTCTGGGGAAAATATATTAAAATCAGCCATCCGACAGGTTTCGTCAATATGTACCTATATATAGTCGGCCCAGGTAGACAAAGGTCCAAAAAGTTAGTGTTAACTGAAACCCCCTCATTTTCCCTTAGAACCCTCTTTGATGTCAGGGCTGGCTACATCCCTGCCTGAACATGCTGTGTTCCAAACAGGGTCATCAAAGGCTGCGTGTGTGGTGTCCTTTCTATGGGACATTGCATATAAAAGACCCCTTGCCACTCTTTGAAATGAGTAGAGTATTGCACCTGGTTGCGGATTTCTCCTAAATCAAATCACATAGATATGTTCACCCACAGCTGAAAAGCAGTCTGGTAAAACAACCCAAAAGGGTTGGCTGGATGCTAAACTTACCTAACAAACAAACAAAGCCCCCAAGGAGCCCTTACCTGCCGGCTGGCGGGTACATTCGCAGGGCCTCACACACCACCATGTCCAGCAGGGGCATCTGACCCAGCGTCTCCAGGTCGGCAGTCTCCTGGATAACATTTATTTATATACAAGTAAAATTGTTCTAACATTTAAACATAGATGCAATTTTTTTCTACTTTTATAGGATTTCCTACTTTTTGGTGATTTTGGATTGCACAACCAATTTTTCCTACAACAACTTAATATCTGTTTCAAAGTGTTTTTGTTGTGGTTTCAAGCTATTCATATACAACTTCTATGTCAGGAATCTATTCCTGAGGGCAATACTTGCTCTTGGTTCCTCCTGGAAAAAAACGTAGGAAAAGCGTTTCCTACTTTTCGATCAGTTGGGAGTTGCATCGCTATTTACAAAATCATACTTTGCCCCATTAAAATGTGTGCAATATCAAATTATTTTCCAGAATTATAGGTTTCATTGACAGGAATACCTGTATAACATGTGTCAAATGAAAATGGAAAAATTAAGTCACCAAATTAAATGTGCAAGACAGGAGAATATTAAAGAATTTCTAATGCTTATAATGTTATGAAAAATGACCATTCTTATTTGGCTAGTAAACTAACCTTATCTTGCATTACACAATCGATCTCAGCTATGAGTTTCTGTTGGTAGTCCTGATGGGTAGCGAGACAGTAGCCAACGAAACTGAGGGTGGTTGCCGTGGTCTCGTAACCAGCCAGAAAGAAGATCAGAGACTGGGCCACAATCTCCTCATGAGTTAGTCCTGTGAATAAACAATAGGTTGAATTATGGCTGGCCAGAAAGAAGAGAAGAGACTTGGCTACAATCTCCTCTAGAGTTAGTCCTGTGAATATACAATAAGTTGAATTATAACTGGCCAGAAAGAAGAATAGAGACTGGTCCAAAATTCTCATGAGTTAGTCCTGTTGATATACAACAAATTGATCTTTCAAGAAGCACTCAATTATTTCTATGGCTAACCTATGACAGTGCTCTTGACAATGATAAAGCTAAAAACCTGTATAGATATTGGTTCTGTTGTAGTTACAGTTGTTGCTATGGCATACAAACAGTACTCAGAGAATATAAGTTATAAGAATATAAGTTAATGGGTTAGTCCTTTCCCTAAAAAAGATCTGTTTAAAAGGACAATCTTCTAAAGAAACCAAAACAGGTATGATGCTCAAATGATTCAGTGTATTCATTATGTGTAGTTGTGAAAAAACAGTTCTGCATGGTTTATCATTAATTACACTATAATGAATACTTTGAATAATTTAATCATCTAGAAAACTGTTCCTTAAATGATAGCCTTGTGTTCTTTTTGAGGACTTACAAATGGATAAAATAACTCAAGTGTAGGTCTTCTGCTACAAGTTGTTTTTACACAAGTCTGTTCACCTTGTAACTAATGTACCACTAACCTTTACTGGTCCACAATCCATCAGGGCCATGGATGGTCTCGTTCTGAACTGCTGAGGTCAAATCAAGGTCATCCACCTGAGCGTTCATCATCAACTTGAGGAAGTCTGTTTGAAACTAAAAATATAATAGTGGAGATACTGGTCACATCATGCAGAGTGGTCAGATAAGTAGTATATACATCTTTTTCATTAAGATGGCGCCCCCGGTGACTTCAAATAGAAACAGTTTTTTAGGGATTTCCCATAGTTAAGGTATAGGAAGTGAAGTGACCTAGTTACCCAAAGCCCCAAAAGTGGGCAGAGTGGAGCACTGCGCAGGGTCGTGGTAAAGGTGTATACAATTGGGTATTTTCATCAGGCAGCAATACAGAATCAAGATCTCTTTGTTCATACCATAACCTTTTCCCCCATACAATCTGTTTTTATTGATACTTAAGGGCCATACCCACTAGGCGATTTTACCATTGCCGGGCGACGGAAAAAACGGCCGTCGTAGTCGCCGGGCGACGGGAAAATCAAGCAAGTTTGATATTTTGCCGGCAATTTTGCTGGTGATACCGTCGTCCGTCGCCCGTCGCCCAGAAATCACCCTATACCCACGTTGAATCGCCCGGCGACCATGGTCGCCGGCCGACTGGACACCGCCGATTATGTAATTACCCCTCGTCGCCGGTCGCCGGTCGCCGGTCAAATCGTCTAGTGGGTACGGGGCTTTAATGTTTTGCTATTCTGTGTTATTATTGAAATAATGTTTTTAGCTGTGCTTTATACTGCAATAGTTATCAAAATCAGAAAAGTCCCATGCCATATGTGACCCGTTTTGGCGAATTGGTTTGGATGTCGCAATGAGTCGGATGTCAGCTGTTACACCTCGTTTTAAAGCAAAGAATCTGTATTTTCTAATGGGATAGGTCTCTAAAAATGGACCCGGTGCGACATCCTACTCAATTCGCCAAAACGGGTCACATATGTATCTGCTGGACCTACGCATATCAAAAACACTTACCTCAGAGGAATCCTTGTGTCGCTTCATTACATCATCAATAACTTCCACAAAGAAATCTGTGACATCTTGTGGAAAGAAATTTATCTTCAACTTCCTTATTACGCATGTAGAGATAGGTCCAAAAACTGAAATACAAAATAAAGATGGTTGGGAACAAGTACATTATGTTTATACATCAGCTTTACTGAATAGTGTGAATGGATTTGGTATTTTGTGACAAAAACAAACAATGTAAGCCATAATTCCCACATAATTGGCCTAGCACTCAATTACAATGTTCCTATTACTTCTAGAGAGCATATGCAAGTATGCATGACCAATGCGTACTGATTTGGTAAGGTATTTGAACTATATGGCCTGACAAAAAGAATATGGGGAAAAGGCTTACAGAGGAGAGCTGCCATGACTGCAGGTCTGATCCTGAAGTTGAAGACCTTCTTGGCATGGCGGACAAAGGGGCTGTCTGCATTGTTCTGGGAGTCGAGGTGCAGGCCAAAGGCTGTGCCTGCGATCACATCCATCGCAAATGACCCACAACAACTGGAATATGACAATATTATTTTAATATATCTCTAATTAAATCCACAAAGCCCTCTAGGGAATCATTGTAGACGTATTTAGAATTATATTGAAGAGAAGTGTTTTGAATTCACCCTACCACGGATAGCTGATTTAAAGTATTCAAAGCACCTGTGGGCTAATTTTGACCAATTTTGTTGACAAAACTTCTATAAATACTATGATAATAATTATGATATATCCATCTATGATGAATGAATTTTCAAACAACTTTGAAAATATACAATGTATTTGGATACACATTTGAACAATAATAATCTCTTGTTTTTCATCAGGTCAAACTACAAATCCGACCTCCCTATACTCCTCCTTTGAATTGTTGAACAATGTGAACCTTATATTGCATGATATATTGCAAGGACAGCATAGCCACATTCTTACCTCTTTAGATCCACTAGTTCTTTATTTTTTGCCTTTTTACTAAGGTTACTGACGAGGGTGACGCAGCATTCATGAATGAGAGGTATCATCTGAAATTATAAGTAATAGTCACTTTTTTGAATTGAAATAAATGAAAACAATAGGTAAGAGAAGGTGTGTATCTTAATCTTAATTTGAGAAATCAGCCAGCTATAATATGTTGTCAAACTGAGTTACAGCGCCAGTCTTAATGAAAGGACAAACATTTTAACTGTGGAAGGTCAGTGTGACTCACGTGTTTGAGTTTGGCAGAGGTGAAGGTTGGGGTGAGCAGGGCCCTGACATGCCTCCAGTGGGCACCCCTCAGACTGGACACGGCCCGCCGCATCGGGTACTCAGGGAGTGTGCCACCCTGTGAGGGGAGGAGGGGAGATGTGAACAAGATTCAAGATGGTTTTATTGACTAGTGTATTGATTTACATTTATGTCACCACATGGTTGTCATTCTGACGAAGATGACGTATTTACAATATTAATAAATGTTATATAAATGCAATACAAAAACACAGATTTCCAAAAGTTTCTCTTGCACATTTGACATCAGGTTGGTTACATTGAGTAAGTATATGAAGTATATCTTGTCTTGTGTTACAGCGTGGACATAAGTCATCATATACTTTTTTCTCCCTATAGCTATGATATTGATAGTCCTGCAAGTAGTTGTAGTCTATCCGTAATTTGGTTTCTTCCAAAGCCCAGAACTATATAGAGGTTTAATATCCAGTTAAAGTTATAGGTACTTTTAGATATAATAGTGTTTGGGCCCATGGATATTAGCTAGCTCCTTTTGCAGTCCAGACTGCATGTCCAATCAATAACATAGTTCCGCATTATGAAAGACATAACACTTACGTGAAAGGTTGAAGTTTATTAATCTCCAATAGGTGTTACTATTGTTAGGATCTCCCATTGACAGTGAACAATCCAATACTGAATAGGGTAACATCCACTCACAACACCCAGCTAACGCTCCTGCCTAACTGACAGTCTATCTGCTTTCACTCCCAACTCCAGAATCTGACTATAACAGTACCGCTCTTTCCAGGATGTATGCCCAACAATGGCGAGCAGTGCTCTGCTGGCTAGTGCAAGGACTGCGCCTTATATATGAATGGTTCTGCCTACTTAATGTTCCATTCTACGCTCTTCATTCAACATAGAGTGACACACTCTTAACCCAGATTCTTAGTTTATACCAGCTAAGTTAAAGTCTGGATTGACCATACAGTGAGTCAGTACAGAGCTTCATCATATGCATCTTATTATACATAGTATGGGCCCACCTCAGACAACATCTCAGTATACATAGTATGGGCCCCCTCAGTCACATCTCAGTATACATAGTATGGGGCTCCCCTCAGTCACATCTCAGTATACATAGTATGGGCCCCCTCAGTCAACATCTCAGTATACATAGTATGGGCCCCCTCAGTCAACATCTCAGTATACATAGTATGGGCCCCCTCAGTCACATCTCAGTATACATAGTATGGGCCCCTCAGTCAACATCTCAGTATACATAGTATGGGGCCTCCTCAGGCAACATCTTAGTATACATAGTATGGGCCCCTCAGTCAACATCTCAGTATACATAGTATGGGCCCCCTCAGTCACATCTCAGTATACATAGTATGGGCCCCCTCAGTCAACATCTCAGTAATCATAGTATCGGCCCCTCAGTCAACATCTCAGTATACATAGTATGGGGCCTCCTCAGGCAACATCTTAGTATACATAGTATGGGCCCCTCAGTCAACATCTCAGTATACATAGTATGGGGCCCCCTCAAACAACATCTCAGTATACATAGTATGGGGCTCCCCTCAGTCACATCTCAATATACATAGTATGGGCCCCCCTCAGTCAACATCTCAGTATACATAGTATGGGGGCCCCTCAGTCAACATCCCAGTATACATAGTATGGGCCCCTAAGTCAACATATCACACTTAGTACGGGCCCCCCTCAGTCAACATCTCAGTATACATAGTATGGGCCCCCCTCAGACAACATCTCAGTATACATAGTAAGGGCAAAATTTAAATATTTTAATGTAAAATTTTAGCCCTCCGATGGGGCGCCTGAAAAACTATATTAGGGTGCCTCCCCTTTTTGAAATCTCTTGATCCATCTCAATAGTTATCTTAAGTCTGTGCCTAAATATATAAAAAATTACTATTCACTATTACAAATATACAGATGATATTTTGAGCTATGTGCAGAGCTCAAACCTTAGGATAAACCACATAGTTCAACATGTTAGAAATAGATATAAAATTAGGCAGATGTTATTCATCATGGGCACAGATTTCAAGGGCCTTAAAAGTACAGACTAGATATAACTAGTTTTAAACATTGTTGGTGGCCCTTAACAATCAAGGAATAGGCTCTCATTGTAATACTTACTCTCCTGTCCTGAAAGTTGTGAAACTGCTTGATCATAATCTGTTTTAGTACGCGCGGGTCGGCCACGATGAGGGAGGGTGTGTGGCCCTCATAGGTCCTTCAGGGTGATAGAGAAAGCAAGGCTTAGAACAGGGAGAAACTGGGTCAAACTGGAGAACTACTTGAGTTGGATGGGTTTAAACTGCATTAGATGAGTTGAGCTGATGCACCGAGGAAAGGTTATTTGGATTTGAGGCATGTTTTTACTCATTTTGGCATTTATAAAGGGAAAGATTAGCTTGCAAATGTCCAAGTGTGATCTGCAGATCCACTTAACAGATCAGTTGAATTTTCTAATCCAATTACTGGAGGTTTTAGAAGTCTATTCAGTTTGATTTTTGCTTGAAATTTTCTGAACGCCCAGGATGCTTTGTCTCAATCTCATTATGTTATGAAAAGATTGAATTTGAAAGGGGTGCCACCATGGATATGGAGGGCAAAAATCTAAAAGGGGAGAGTTTAAGTGTAATACTTTTATATCTCAGCTTCTGAAATGCCTGTAGAGACATTGTTAGTACTTCCAGATTTCATAGTTATGTCTTAGAAGTGCCTCATACCAAATCTGGTGCTTTTACCCAATGTGTAAAACAGTCTGTTAACAGGCCCCACTAACATGAGCTCTGGGCGCCAGCTGCAGTGTATCCAAGGCTCAGTGCAGGAAATATCTAACAGTGTAACACATTGTAGGAGTAAGAATGGCAAACATGTGGGAACTGGTCTACTCACTACAGTGTTCTCTACAAAGGTTTTGCAAGTGAGATTAGTTCTGTTGGTATCAAAGATTTCTTCTGAAAAAACAAGAATGACTTAGAAAAGGCGCCACTTAAATTGCTTGTTGTACCTTTATCAGTCAATCACTTACCCGACAACTTTACCGTATGTTGAAATGAGGTCCTTGTCATTTGTTAAAACTCCCTGTGAACAGAAAGTTAATCATTAATAATCAAGTCAGAATTGGTTGAAAAGTAAAGTGAAGAACAGGTAGGGAACAGGATGTATGTTCCCCTCGAATAAATTACATTTGCACAAATCCCTGGATCCGTTTTGCATGTCCCAGTTATGTGTATGTTATAGTTTATTCTTCACCAATAAGAGTAGAAATAGATATGATAAAAAGTGAAATTTTTCTGAGGCATGTCTGTCATATTATTAATAGGAGGACCTTAACTCCCTGTATGACTTCAAAAGCACACAAATGATGAAAATTGCAAGTATCCGAAATCAATTTAATTTGATCATTACATGTTTATTATGAAGTTTTCAATTGAATTCCCATTGAAAGGATTGACTTTATTCTACCTCACCTTGATTATGACAGGCAGGAGGTTGCCGAGGAGAGGTAGGGGTGTCGGGCCGGGGATGGCCAGGCGACGGAATGTGGAGAAGGTCCTCTCATAGTACCTGGGGGGGAAGGAAAATGTCTTTTTATTATAACTGGGGGGAAGAGGGAGAACTTCCTTTCAATTTTATTATAACTAGGGGGGAAAAGGAGAACTTCCTCTTTTAGAACCTAGGGGGGGGGGGGAGGAGAACGTCCTCTCATAGTACCTGGGGGGAAGGGAGAACGTCCTCCTATAGTATCTGGGAAGAAAAGGAGAATGTCCTCTTATAGAACCTGGGGGGAAGGGAGAATGTCCCTTTTAGTATCTGGGGGGAAAGGGAGAACGTCCTCTTATAATACCTGGGTGGAAAAGGGAGAACGTCCTCTTATAGTACCTGGGGGGAAAGGGAGAACGTCCTCTTATAATACCTGGGTGGAACAGGGAGAACGTCCTCTTATAGAACCTGGGGGAAAGGGAGAATGTCCTCTTATAGTACCTGGGTGGAAAAGGAGAACATCCTCTTATAGTACCTGGGGGAAAGGGAGAACGTCCTCTCATAGTGCCAAGGGGAAAGGGAGAACGTCCTCTCATAGTGCCAAGGGGAAAGGGAGAACGTCCTCTCATAGTGCCAAGGGGAAAGGGAGAACGTCCTCTCATAGTGCCAAGGGGAAAGGGAGAACTTCATCTCATAGTACCTGGGGGGGAGCAGAACGTCTTCTTATAGACGTTGTGCAGATGACGTAATATTTGCCAAAATAGGCTAGCCGCTACGTTGGTGATCGATTTGAAATCATGATTATTTACTATTCTAAAACAGTTAGGAGAAATGTCTACTTTCACAATAAATCACTGACTCAGGATATACAATTCTGAACATTTAGATTTTATAAATTCCATTTTTCATTGCCATGTGCCAGACGTGACCACGTCTGCACAAGGTCTATACTGCCTGGGGGAGGAGAGAGGTCAATCAGGCCATGGGTGTTTGGACTGGTTAATTTACATAATGTTTTCTACTTTTTCATCTATAAAAAAAAACAGATTTTCTGGCAGAGATCAGAGCTACTATATTATTGTACAATAAGCAGTTGTCTACCTTTTCAAAAAATCGTATTCTGCTAACTTTTCTCCTTTTTCAGAAAATTCGTTCCACATTTTGTCAAGACATTATGGTTAATGCAAGGTAGTAAAGAACGCAGGGGGCGCAATAACATGGTATCAACACATAGAGTTAGCTGTCCCTAGGGTAAACAGAACCACGTGAGGGGCTCAGGAGTAGCTCGGAGCTGATACACAGAGATAAACCACCTCCTGAGTAAACTACAACCCCCACCCCTCCCCCTGTTAGTACCACTCCGGGCAGGGGTGAACGCCCACACAGAGAGACTGAGAAGGCTTATTATAGAGCCAGGTCAGCGGGGGAGGGGGGGGTAGATACTGTGTTCTCCTTGGCATGATGGTTAAATTATGGCAAACAACAGGTGGTAATGGGAACTAGGTCTTCCATTAAGTACGCATGCACTAAAGAGGGAGGAGGTGGAAGTCTAAGAATAATTTATCTGATATCATATTGTTTCCTTCCTTTCGAAGTTAACTGTGTTCCTTAGAGAGCTTTGGAAAGGATTTGGCTCTTTTGACTCACGCAGGCTTCATACATAGGACAGCAAATGAAATATCTATACATGTACTCGAGGTGATGTAATGAGAAAGGATTGGAATTATGTAATATGTAATAACATTGCAGAAATATTTGCAGATGAAAATTGTAATGGTTAAACTGTATTATCTTTGACACAACAGGGTCCCTTTTCATCTCATGACGAGCTTGAAAGGTAAGACCCATTTCTGATACGCAAACTACTTACACGTGTCCCAGCAGGAGGAGGGTGGTGGTGAGGGAGGCCCACGGAGGGGGCAGGGTGACGACCAGGACCAGGAGGTGCAGGGCATACTTACACGTGTCCCAGCAGGAGGAGGGTGGTGGTGAGGGAGGCCCACGGAGGGGGCAGGGTGACGACCAGGACCAGGAGGTGCAGGGCGTACTTACACGTGTCCCAGCAGGAGGAGGGTGGTGGTGAGGGAGGCCCACGGAGGGGGCAGGGTGATGACCAGGACCAGGAGGTGCAGGGCGTACTTACACGTGTCCCAGCAGGAGGGTGGTGGTGAGGGAGACCCACGGAGGGGGCAGGGTGATGACCAGGACCAGGAGGTGCTCCCCATACTTACACGTGTCCCAGCAGGAGGAGGGTGGTGGTGAGGGAGGCCCACGGAGGGGGCAGGGTGATGACCAGGACCAGGAGGTGCTCCCCATACTTACACGTGTCCCAGCAGGAGGAGGGTGGTGGTGAGGGAGGCCCACGGAGGGGGCAGGGTGACGACCAGGACCAGGAGGTGCTCCCCATACTTACACGTGTCCCAGCAGGAGGAGGGTGGTGGTGAGGGAGACCCACGGAGGGGGCAGGGTGACGACCAGGACCACGAAGCGCAGGGCCTGCAGCAGGCACCAGAGTATCCAGGGTATCACTAGGAGGACGGCATTGGCCACGGCCTCCAGGCCCAGGGCCAGCAGACGGAGCAGCACCCAACCCATCCTCAGAACACAATGACACTTCTCAGCGTCACTAAGCTTAATGTCAGCACAGGGCCTCTAGCCGGCCCATCCTCAGAACAAAATTATTGTTCTCAGCGTCACTAAGATCACCCTCAGAATAGGTTGGCTGTTCTTAGCATCACTAAGCTTAACCTCAGCACAGGGCCATTACACTCAAATCATCCTCGGAACAGGGTGGGTGCTATCAGTTTCACTAAGATCATCCTCACAAAAGTTTGGATGGACCTATTACAACAAGATCATCCTCAGAACAGGGCAGCCATTCTCAGTATCGTTAAGATCATCCTCAGAACACAATGGCTGTGGTCAGTGTCGCTAAGCTCAGCCTCAGAACAGGCGAGCTGGCGTCGGGTCACTTAGATCATCCTCAGAATAGGGCGCCCGTTCTCAATGTCACTAAATTGATCCTCAGAATAAGGTGGGCATGCTCAGCGTCACTAAGTCCATCCTCAAAACAAGGTGACCATTCTCAGCACCATTAAGATCATCCTCAGAATAGTATGGGTGTGCTTAGTGTCACTAAGATCATCCTCAGTACATCTGCACTTTTTCCTGGTCTCTCCTCTCCTCTCTCATCGTTTCCTAGTAAAAGAATAGGAATCAGACATGGAATGTTAAGTGAGTGATTTCATAATGACTTTATATGAAGTCATATACAAAACATCAGGCTAAAGATACATAAAAGTAAATAACAAGGGAACTGAAAGCTCACTGCGCAGATTAAGAGGATGATAGAGAACCCATAACTGTTACATGTAACTAATACTAACAAATTGACTATAAATGTCAAAAAAACAAAACACATGTTCATACCAAGAACATTAGAACAAGGCTGTATAGCAGACCGGAAAAGTATAATACTGCAAGGTGATGTACTTGGTAATGTGAAAACTTACAAATACCTTGGAGTAGAACTGGACAGTGACCTATCATTTGACCAGATGATCGATGCAACCTTTAAAAAGGCAAATAGAAAATTATATACATTAAAAAAGATCAGGCCTTGTATTTCAAATTCTGTTGCGAACCTGATTTATAAAACCTGCATTCTACCCATTCTCGACTATGCAGACTTTTTAGTGGACTCCGGAAGCAAAATTAAAATAGATGGGCTGGAAAATATTCAAAAACGGGCTTTGAGGACTATAGACTATAACCATCACGGAAATCTTAAGTATCAAGATCTAATGGAATTGTATGGTCATACCACTTTGCTCTCTAGACGAAATGAACATTTGCCTTCTATCATGTATAGACATAGTAATGAACCTGCCAACTTAGAATATTGCAGACCAGATATGAAGCTGAGAAGTGATCGTAAATTGAAATTCAAATGTAGAATGACACGTCTAACGAAAGTTGAAAAGAGCCCTTTCTTTAGAGGTGTTAGACTATAGGATATGCTCTCAGCTGAAACCCAGAGATCAACGACAAAGGTCAAATTCAAACGGGCAATCAAAATAATCAGGCCTTGATCAAGCTGACAAGTCGGATCTGAATTTGACAATGTTTTGGAAATGTGTTTAACTATGCTATTGTACTTCTCACCTTGTTCATCTCTATGTAATTCATCATCATACCTATAATCCAACTGGAAGAACACTACATTGTAGGTGAAGTTGTTGTAATAAAAAAAAAAAAAAAAAAAAAAAAATATAAGTGATGGTGAACACCAAACTCTGATGGACAACTGTATCATTTATTAAACGTAGTGTAGACAATTCAGATAACAACTAACCAGTATAACACATTATGTTCGTTATTTCCCACGTCTTAATACATTTCAATGATGTGCCTAGGTCAGTGAAGGAACAAATAACGGTATCTTACCATCTGTATCCAACAGCAAACCGGGTCGAAATCCTCCTCCTCCTCAGGGCTCGCTTATACTTATAAATACTGCGATTCTAAACCCCCAAAAGCTGTATAGCCCTTCAGATGATAAAAAGGTGCGATGTTATTCCTCGACAGGCGACCAACCAGAATGCTCCGGGCGCCTCCCCCGCCTCTCCCCGTCTACGGCCTGGCGTTGGTCCAGAGGCCAGAGTAAAAACACGTCTAAACCCCCTCACTGACCCTAGTATGGTTCAGATGTGTTTTATACGTGCTGTCTCTGACCACCCATCCGTCCAGTAAGTCACGTCCAGCCCATTTCGCCCCTTGTAATGAGTGCGCACTGGTCCTCCCCCGGGGGGGCAGGTGTAGGCGGTAAGAGTTGCTCCTGGTGTACCAGCATTAGAAACACATACCCTCCGTCAGGAATAGAGCAGCTCGGTGGGTTCATGGGAGTGGGAGCTGCTCCTGCCCCGCCCCCATAGCCCTGACAACCTCCAGCACAATACCCCCGCTCCTGGAGGGGGAAGGGTAGGGGCTGGGGAGCTGCTCCCGCCCCGCCCCCGGCTCTCTACAGCCCCTCCTGTAGGCGGGAGAACCTCAACCACTGGGACCCCGCTCTCAGTGGTGGGTGGGGGAGAGGACTGTTGTTGGGAGGGGGGGCTGGGACCTGTGTGGGGGTAGGTATTATCAGCCTCGGGGCCGGGCCTGCTCGGGTTACAAACTGGGTCACAAACTGGGTCAGCTTTGTGTTCTGCTCACCTCTAACTCACTTTATGGGCTAAACGATAGAAAACATTATTATAACTTTAATATTGCTGAAAATGATGAAGACAATAATAGCTGAAACAAAGGAAACGAAATGATAATACTACGGGAGCATATGCAGCTGCATGCTATCATGTCTACATTACATATCTCAGATAGATACTGTGCCTCACAGAAGCTATTTCGGTATCATTTGCATAGATTCATGCAAACTCTTGGGCATGTCTATACTCGGGATAAGGAAGTAATACATACCCATTTTGTTAATAGAGGCTAGTAGGCACTCTTACAGTTCTAATTACAATAACCTAAGCTTTTGGAAATTACTGTGCAGTGACGGAAAAACAGCAAAAGGAATGATCCCTTTCTTAACCTGACTTTGATATAAAGAAGATATAAATGATCATCATGTTTGTATTTCATTCATCAACTTTAAAGAATCTTTGCAATTATAAGTAAAATATCAAGCAAAAAATTCATCCATATTTGTAAACATATTCATTTTATTCATTAAGGCTACATCAACAGTAATGGACATGTGAGAAAGAGAGATCATGATTTCTGGCAGTCTTTTATTACTTACATACCAATTCAATAAGAAGATATAAAATCTCATGCTGAACTGTGATATTTGTATAAAATGTTTCCATAAAAAATACACACAACTTAAATCAAAGATACGCAGAGTAGACTGTTATGATAAGACAAAGTAACAAAGTGAAGAAAACATGGACCTCACTTCTACCTGGCATGGTGCAATTACATTGGACAGGCATTTTATAACTGAATGGTCAGCCGAGAATATCCTGGGTTGGTGACCAAAAAAAGGATTCGCAAATCCCAATTCATTAGTCATGATTCAAAATATTGGGTTTGTGAAAGGTACATGGTCATGAATTTTTTTTTTTTTTTTTCTCATTTTTTTCATTTTTGTTTTTCATTTCGATATAGTTACATTATATTAAGTTCTTCCAATAGATAAAAAAACTTATTACACACAAAGATATGTACTTTATATAAAAGTAATTTTCTTGGATGCTCCTAAAGATTCATTAACATTTTTCTGGACATTCTGAAGGTTCAAGAGACATAAAACCATTGTCGCAAATATTTGTAAATCATTTGATCACCACCTCTGTTAACAAGCCTTGGTAACTATAAGACCATTACGTTTTTTGTTGAAGAACATTAAAAATGTTGTCATTAAGACTGCATCGACAAAAATCAGAGAGGACATGGTGATGCAGTGACTTATGAAAGTGTTTAACCTCCTGAGGTGCAGGGCTACATGACCAATAAAGCATTACTTTGTAAGATTTCCCAAGGCTTTCCTGGCTCTGTCAAAGCTGAATGTAACACACCTTCCCCATCTACTTCCACCATGGTACATGTATAAACAAGTCATCATTATTTATAGAATGTGATTATATATGATCAAAATATTTACAGGAAATATCACAAAATCTAAATATCTCTTAGTAATATAATGTTGTTATTAAGTAGTGTACCCTGTATGTCTTGAGCCTCTGACAATTTAACAAATCGCATGTCTTCTGGGAAACTTGAGCTGTTTCATACACAGGGGATATTTGGGGTTATCTGAAATACTTCACGATTTCAATGAGGAGGAAAACTACTATTCTGGGCCTTTGGGTACCAGCACATGGGTGGATCCAATGAAGGGGGGGGGGGGGGGGGGGGGCAAGGGGGGTGCCCCTCCCTGTTTTTTTTTAAATATTGCATTTTTTAATGTGAAATATGACCAAAACATAATTAAGGAGAACATTTCCCAATAGTGTGCCCCCCTCCCTTTTCAAAATCCTGGATCCACCAGTGCAGCAATAGATTATTGGTGTCCCACATCAGGAACTTTTTTGCCACCGGTTCCTGGTAAGGTATGTCAATAGACTTTAGCTGATATCCAGTGGCCCAAAATAGTCATTCTCCTCATTCTATTGCATGGAACCCTGCATGCTAAAGCCTTCCCCTTCTAATATGCTTGTAAAATTCCAAACTCCAAAGCTTGGTATGCTCCCTGGTCTATCTAGACTGTGTGGGGCATATACACAGATGTGTGTGCGTGTTTGTGTGTGTGTATGTTTATGTCAATTTGGTATTCATCTGTAAATAAGCAGACACCTGAATTGCGTTATCTGCCTAAAAATAAATCTTTGACCTTCAGTGAACATTGCATGAAGAAATTTTATGATGATTTACTTGTAACATTTCAGATAGCAATGATAACTGAGTTTATTTCTTAATTACAAATGCTTTTGACTGTCGAAGGTCCAACAAGATGCTCATATCGACTATATTATGATATATTACTGGATGATGAAACATGACATTAGACATGACATTATGAAAAGACAGGCTGGTCGACAGTCTGGTCGACACCTAAGGTTTGTGCAGTGGCCTTGGCGTTTTGAGCATGTGCCGGAAACGCAGATGACAATCAGGAAGCAGGGGTTGAGAACGGTGATGGCGGTCAGCCACACAAAGGGGGCCAGGATGATGTTGTTGTGAAGGAGGGAGGCGTCCATGTTACAACCGCAGCTGTGGCCGGGACTGGGCGCTGCACTCTTCATTATCTGTAAGATATTCTTTTTATATAACAATCTTTATTCTGGCAAATATTAGTACAATGTACTAGTTTTCGTTACATGCCAGTAGGTAAATATATAGTCACATGCAATCAAAATGGGTATATAACATCAAATACAGTTTGCTTTTCAGAGAAATAAATTGATTCAGTATATTGATCAAATTCACGACTTGCATACATCCGCCATATTGGAAAATCTGTACCTCAGAACGAGGCCAACTACCATGCAAATCTTTTATCAATGCTGAGTGTATCTGCGATAATAAGGCAGGAATCATCCTCACTAATTGTCAAAACCATATATGTGTATTTTTCTGGTCAGATCTTGTACAATTAGTGTTTGTTTACAGATTATTGAAAGAATATGGCGAAATCTTTGAGTATTAAAGAAACCATTGTCGAATTTGTTACATTAGAATATACAGGACTGGACAAGCGTAGTTTGAAGCCACTGCTCGTATTTCCATCTCCATGTATTCTGGTTAAAACTGAAACAATTATATTATTATTATTGTCAAGACTCCTGTAGTCTTTTATAGTAACAGCCTTGCTGCTAAAGGTGTTAGGTTTAGTTTTTTCGCGCAGTTTGACACATAAACAGGGCTATATTTAGAGTAGCTTTCACGCCAGTCCAGAACCTCGCCTCGTTTTGAGGTGTGAACGACGGTGGCGCCCCAGCTCCGTGCAAGTAGTGAATTGAATTAGCTTTGTCTTATTAGGCTAACTCAATTTGAACAATGAAAATATAGTAAACAAATTCATTGTAGGAATAACAATATAGTAGGCAAATTGTTTAAGATATTTAGTATCAAAACACAACAGTAAGTGTTTTATGGTCCTCCATTTCATTATGATTTAAAGAATAATTACAAACAATTTATACATCCAAAACATGTTTTAGGAAGGGAAAAATTCCTTTTATGTTATACCTTATTTAGGGATGTACATTTTTCAACCAGGATTTTTGTAGAAGTTTGAATTTAGAAAAATCCGCAATATTTCTATCAGCTACTGAAAGTGAATTCCATTCCAAAGCACCTCTATATAGTGTACTGTTTTTGTATTTTTCACCGGTAGGCCCCGTTGTCTTATATACCACAGCATCATGCATCCTAGTATTCCGCATAGGATTACTAATTAACTCCTTATTGGATTTTTGCTTAAACATATATTTTCTCAGGTTCATTTTCCTACACATTTTTAAGTTTGCCATATTACAATGTTGGTGCAACACTATAGTTGGAATAAAATATTGCAATGACACACAAATTCGTAACCCTCTATTCAGTGTTTTCTGCAATTTTTCTAGAGCTGAAAATGAGCCACTGGCATAGACAATGTCACCATAATCAACAATTGGTACAATCATTGACTTGTAGATCCTGATATTAGTTTCCTCATCAATATATTTTCTTATCTTAGACAACAGAAATAGTTTATGTGAGACAATCTTGTTACAATATGAAATATGCTTGTTGAAATTTAAGTTGGCATCAATATAAATACCTGGGTACTTATAAAATGGTGAACGCTATTTAAGTATTTATGGTTAATTGTAATTATTGGGGAATTGTTCAAGATGTTCACTGTCGTCAATATTGATGTTCCTAACGGTTGCTAGTCAAGTGGTAAGTTAGTTCACGAGATGGGCGCTCAATCCATAACATGAACAACGCTTGGCAGTAGGTCAAGTTTATTTGTGGATACGATGATGCGTACATTTGCCAGTGGAGAGATGATAATTCCTCCAAGTGTCACAACCTTAATCCAATGGAGAGTAAGCTTTCTCCTAGAAGTCCGCCTAGTCTCACGCTCAACAGTAGTGCAGTAATTCTCACATAAGTCACCAGATGTCCCTGTGGCTTGCGCAGCTATCTAAGCCCCTCGAATCTCTTGATCCATATTGTCCAAACATTAATGAGTTTCTCTCTACCCTTACATCGTGCTCTCGCTTCTTATAGCAGTCTGGTATTGATTTTACCCTAGCATCGACGCCTGCTGGGAGGTGTACCCTGCTCAAAGGTAGAATACTGTTAACATTTAGCCAGAATTTTTTTGAATCATTCAAATTTTCTTCTAGATCGTTCAGTATGTATTGCTTTTTAAGATTTCTGACATTCCTAAGACAGGCGTTTCTAAGTGTACGAGCAATTTTCCAATCCTCTGGATTTTGTGTACGTTTAGCTTTCTTCAAAGCCCTGTCTTTGTCCTTTATTTCTTCAATAATTTCTCTAGTTATCCATGGTTCATTAGAATTTTGGACTTTAAAGTTCTTAGTACGACACATTATTATTTATAATTTGGAACAATTTTGTTTGTATGGTGTTCCAAATATGAGCTACATTATTGGAGGTATAGACACTTTGCCAGTCAGCATCTCTCAATTCATCCTGCAGTCTCATTTTATCATAGTTTTTATATGATCTACCCATGAACTCAACTCTTGGAGATTTTACAGTACATTTCTTTCGAGTAAGAATAATTAATTCATGGTCACTAATATTGCAATCACAAACTGCAGCATTCATAATGTTATCTGAATTTGTCATAATTAAATCCAGACAGCTGTCCCGGGTGGCAGAGAATCTTGTGGGTGATTGAATCAACTGTGTTAGCCCTAATTTCTTAATGGTATCTCTAAGTTGTTTGGTGTCATTAATTGTTTTTTGCAGAAAGTCAATATTAATGTCACCCAGAATAAACAAATCCTTTTTAGCAAGATTAACATTTGAGACAGCATGTTCTAGATATTCTAGAAATTGATGAACATTCCCATTTGGAGGGCGGTACATAACAGAAATGACAAAGTTTTTACAGTTTTCATTTAAAATTTCAATCCATAATGATTCAATAACTTTGTCTGACCTATTTAGGTGTTTAAAATTTTGATCATTATAAGTTAGCTTTTCGTCTAAGAACATGCATACTCCACCACCCTTTTTGACAACAGTATCATGGTCATTGTCTTTCCAACCTCTGTCCTGACGTACTAAATTAAAATTATCCCTATTTACAAAACCATCAGGTATTTTATCATTAAGCCAAGTCTCAGAAAAGGCCATTATAGATAATGTATTTTTGTGTTCAGATAATAGTTGCGTGACCAACTCAGTTTTGCTCAATAAACTTCTCACATTCAAATGTGCACAGTGAAATCCCTTCCTACTCAATATTTCATTTAACATGTTCATAGGAATTAATGTTGAGACAAGCCATGGCACACTCAGGTATGTTTGACAAGTTAAGGATCCCTGATAAATAAATATAGTGTCTGACTTTCTGCGTTTAACGCTGTCAGACAGATAAACCTCTATATTTGTTACAGCCATTCAATGTGCGAATATTCAGCACTTAATGCACTCTGTCTTACAGTACTTAACTGTATAATATTAGAACTTATTTTCTCTAAGTCCATGAGTAACTCTCCTCACTGGGACGAGTTAATTATTATACAGGTTATATAAATAGCTCATGTCATTTATTCACCACAAGTATCTTCGTTGGTGCCAAATTTTAGCCCATTTATAAATTATTTGATTTAACTCTCCTCACGGGGATGAGTTTCTGATTACACATTTAATAACAAGGCAACAAGGCAAATTATAATTGAGTAAAGAAACAACAAAACAACAATAATGCAAAGCAACAGTCCAATGATCTCTCCTCACAGGGATAAGTTCATTTTCCACTAGTATCGGTAATATGGCCACTCCTCACTGGGATGAATCGGCCAATCTGATAAACATATGATAGATAAAGGTTTTCAAGCGGGTGTCGGTATTAATACAAAGACAGTCATAATCAAAGACTCTCCGTAATAGGATTAGTCCATTATAACAATTTAATTTTTTTTCCCCCATCAATCAATTAGTTATCAGACCAGGTACAATTTTTAACAATAGCTTTAGAGAAGCATTCTGCCCACGAGTCCTTTGTTTCCTTGGTGGGATGCAGTCCATCCACTAGTCTCTTGTATTTGTTGTGTAGTTCTTGTGGATTTTGGCGTGGATTGTGGAGCCAAGCCAGGGACTTACTGCTTGAATGTTCATATTTATGGAATTGATGGTGTGATTTAGATGGGGCATAGCCTCATCCAGGACTCTCTGGTTTACTAACTGATCCGCATAGTCCAGTTTATTGTACTTATCCAAGTTGATCCCCATCAATTGACATATCACTGGTCGATGTGCAAAGTAGAAGAGACTATCCCTGGTTGATACATATTTTTCATACATATTATTTACTGGTTGCCCAATGTCATCATACCTGGCGGTCACTTTACCTGAAGCATGTAACTCAGCTCGTTAACACTCACAAAAACGTAGATAAAATCATACTTTCCCTGTGAAATATCACAAATTGTCGGCACCTCAGACAACATACCATCGATATCAATTCCTTTCCTATAACACATAGATAGGTCAATTGGTATGCTAGGGTTGTTTTGTGTAAGATGTTGTTCAATACGATGTTCCAAGTTTCTACCACGTGAGTCTGCTAAAATAATGATCCTATAGGTATCATCCATATTATCAGCGGTAGTCATGGTGATATCGTACTATAGATCTACCAGGCAAGAAACAGCTGTTTCTGTATTTTGATAATACAGACAGAGAGTCAATAATTCAGGCCATCCAGAAAACCCCCCTTAGTTTTTCAACAGATTTTATATTTTCTGTAAAATATCAATTGTTCAATTGAGATCTATTCTGGATCTGTTTATATTTCAAAAATCCGACAAAGATTCCATGTATGCATGGATATATATAGTGAAAAGTGCCCCCTAGACTTACAACTGGCACAAAATGCCAATATCTTCTGATTCTGGGGGATTCCCCTTGGAGCGTAATCTCGCATCTGTAACTTTGATACCTTCAGCGTATCCTTCTCCAAGCAGACTATACATGAGTTGCTTGGAGAGTGGAGCACACAGTGGTGGGATTTTAACAGCTATTTAAGAAAATGAGATCATCCTGCATTCATCTATTGTAGAGTGTTGTTATGTGCGGTGGGAATTTCTTTACTGTAATTTCTCATTAACTGTATGCACACTTTTCAAAAACTTGTGTGACTTCATCATACTTTACATCAAAATGTTCCTAAAATCAATATGATATATGACCATACTTTTGATACCAATAAAGAGGAAATATTGTGTAGTTTCTAGTGACATAAAGTTCAATGACATGGGATCAAAAATAACAATTTAGCATACAAAAACAATGCAGAGGGCCGGGATTTTTCACGTTTTTGGGCTGTTTCTTGCCTGGTAGATCTATAGTCAACCAGTAGGTCTTGGATGCCAGGTCTCGTAGCTTCTCTAAGAATTCTCCAAGCTTGTTGTTACTGGGATTTTCGCCGTGTTTTATTTTGGTGATTTGCGCGATGGTGAGACCCACACCCCACTTTTTGGACCTCGTTGCCTTGTGCAGATGGCCTTTGGTTTTCTTCAGTTTTTCAAGGATTTTGTGAGAATTTGAGGACTACTGCCTTATAGACGATCTTCTCTTCCCTTGATTCCCACAGCTGGTCTGTTTTTATTGACTTGCCAATATGTATCATTTCATACGAATTTTGTGTTTCGCGCAATTTCCCTTCACTTAGCTTGTCCCCGGCGAGACGGGCTTTCCCTATAAGTATATACTGCTCTGCACTGCCATAGCAATCGGATCCCTCTTGGAGTTGGCACGGCGCCAGGTTTGACAGGTAGGCGTGGGGGCCTTGAAAAGCTGTTCCGTCGGCTGTTTCTACAATTTTGGCATTCTCCAGGGATAAGTCATGAGGTAGGTTGTCAATTTCATCGTAGTTATATTTCTTGTCTTCAATGACAACAGCATTCCCTTGAACGCTAATGTATTGTTTATGGTTAATTATAGTTATAGTGCATTGTCCGAGATAATTACTGTCATCAAAGTTATTCTTAATGGGTGCTAGTCGAGTGGTAAGTAAGTCCACGAGATGGGCGCTCAATCCATAACATGAACAACGCTTGGCAGTAGGGTAAGTTTATTGGTGGATACGGTGTTGCGAACAATAGCCAGTGAAGAGATGATAAGTTCATAGGTATTCCAATTCCAATTCAGGGTAGAGTAAGCTTCTTCCGAGGAGTCCGCCTAGTCTCACCTCCAGCCGTAGTGCGGTAGTACCATGTAAGTCACCAGATGTCCCTGTGGTTGCATAGCTATCTAAAACCCCTCGAATCTCTCGATCCGTATTGTCCAAACGCTAATGATTTCTCTCTGCCCTTACACTGCATTCCCGCTTCTTAAAGCAGTCTGGTATTGATTTTTACCCCAGGCATCGACGCCTGTTGGGAGATGTACCCTGCTGAGCATTGTCATCAGGTATATTTACACCTACCAGCGGCACCTGCCATATTTATACTATGTATTTTCATAAACTAAGTGATTTGGAAGAGTTCTTATTATCCTCTTGTATCCAACCGGTGACCTTTACACTATTTCAATTATCATGCACAAAGTAAATGAATTAATCTAATTTTGTGCACCACCTCTGTTGTGCACGTATCCCCCTTGATCTAGCAGACGCCGCTATGCAGCGGAGATCTCACTGCTTGTTCATTGTATCATCGCTCAAATCATCAGAGATTGATATTTTTTTCCAATGATCACTGTCTTTTAGTTTGGCGATATTTTTGAATAATTCCTGCTTGGTTAGGCTGGAGATAAAGTTAACCTTGATTGGTCTTGGTCTGGGGTTGTTTTTGTTTTGGGGTCCAAGTCGGTGAATACTTGACACTGTCACCGCCGACAGGCTTACACCAAGTACTTTCAGCAAGTCGCCGACGTCTTCCTTGGTCCGATAAAGCGGCCCCTCTTCCACACCATCAATAATGATGTTTAGCCTTTTAGCCTCCTCCTCTTGCCTCTGAAATTTAGACCCAAGCTTTTCCAGTTCAAATAGAGATTTTCTCAGCAATAGATTTTCTTCTTTGAGCTCAGTTATGTCCGAGGATAACCGTTGACACTTACTGTCACAATCAACTTTAACTTGCTTGATTTCATTCATTGCTCCCTGAATTACGTCTTTACACTCCTTGATATGATTGTTGAGGGCGTTGGTGTTAATTGTAACACCAGTTTTGATTTCGGTGAGTGTATCTTGTATTTCCTGGTTACTGGCCTGGTTTTTCTGGAATTCATGTAGTAGATCATCCAGGGTCGTTGGCTTCGCCATGGTGGTTGCATTAGAATAATCAGTTGTTTCATCAGAGTCTTCTAATTGTCCCTTAGCTCTCGTTCTTTGTGATACAGTACTCATCTCGCGTTTTTCTCCAGTATTTCATAGAAAACACTACTAGGATTTGAAGATCATACAGGTAATACGTTACCCATATATCAACAAGCCCATGCGAGTGCTAGAAGCGCGTGTTGAGTGCTAGGCGGCCATGTTTGTATATTCATAGGCAAGGAGGAATTATTTGTCTTTGGTTTAGAGACATATATACCAATTCAATAACTTGAACACATACATGCCAATGTAGTACAACAATAAACCTTGTATCAAGTTACAAAGATAAAGTTGTTGGTTTGAGATATAGCGCCATAAGCATGTGCCAAAGCCCTTGATCCTATACTACTTACAGCTATTTCAGAATGCAACAGTCTATGACACCAGACTTTTAAAGACTGATAATCACTGTTTCAAATTGAAGTTGAAATCATTTTGGCTCTAGCAACAAGACATTTTTCCTATTCCACAACCCCACCAGTTATTATTTACACCATTGTTCTGACCACTATGTAGGATATAAACATGAACACAAGGCGGGGTACACAACTCCACCAGATATTATTTAAACCATTGTTCCCACCACTATGCAGGATATGAACACTCATTTAAGGCAGGGTACAAGACCCCAGCAGTTATTATTTAAACCATTCTTCCCCACCACTGTGTAGAATATAAACACTCTAATAAGGCAGGGTATACAACCCCAGCAGGCTGCCACCTGGTGGGGGCCTGGCTGGGGAGGGGGCCATGGTAGGAGAGGACACCTGGAGGGGGAAGAGAACAACAGGTTGATCACATTAACATATAGCATACACAGATAATCTAAAAAATTCCCTATAAGATATTTCATGAATTGATGTTATTTACTCTATCATTATTGTGACAAACGAAGCTGGAACGTTCAAAGAAAATAAAAGATCATACTGATGAAATTAAGATACATCGTTAACATATTATCAATGTTCCTTGCATGGAATATTTTATGAAATATTTAATTCGGTGACTAATTATTCTATTAGCTGTAAAATTTACCTTTAATCTAACTCTTTTGGTGGCCCTTATTTTGCCTAAAGCCTGCAATAAAAGCATCTAGTGATGGAACATTAAAAAATATCCCTGTATACATGCTTACATGTGTTGTGAACATTATATGAAAAAAAATCATCATAGGTCCCTGGGTGTTCTCCTAAGTTAAGTTAAGAAACATGTATAAAAAAAAGTCTTATGACACTGCACTGCAGTGACAATGAATAATTGAAAATAAGATGTATCACAAAGTGTTTTTGAGATATGGGACATTTCCCTATATTCTTGGGAGATTTGACATTTTTTGCCACTAGGGGGAAGCACTAGCTGGTTGGCATTATCCTTAAATTCTTTCCCTGCTCGTGCATCCATTGCAGCCCATTTCCTTCAATACATACTAAAGTGTCAGCTTGTCAGTGGCCCCTTACCTGCACTGTACTGTCCACAGTGATGGTGGGGCAGATAATGGCTGTCGTGTTGACATAGGCATTGGGATCTAAAAGAAACATGTATACAGTTAGTGGTAGATTGCATATGGACTATGAAATCAGGATTACAAAAAAAACATGCTGTGATGAGAGGACTTAAACGTTGTTGCCAGTGAGAAATTAGGATCCTGACAAAATGTTTATTCTAGTAAATCAGTGGCGGATTTGGGGGGGGGGCCAGAGGGGCCTTGGCCCCCCCCCCCTCCAAAAAAAAAAAAAAAAAGGAAAAGGAAAAGGGAAGAGGAGGAGGAGGAGGAGGAAAGAGAAAAGAAAAGAGAAAATGGGGAGTGGGGGCCCTTTGAGGCCTGGTGGGCCTTGAATAGGTATGTCTGAAGGGAGGGGGCCAACCTCTGAGGGCTGGTGGGCCTTGAATAGGTGTGCCAGAGGGAAGGGGGCGACCTTTCTGAGGGCTGGTGGCCCTTGAATAGGTGTGCCAGAGGGAAGGGGGCGACCTTTCTGAGGGCTGGTGGGCCTTGAATAGGGGTGTCAGAGGGAAGTGGAGGTGACCTCTGAGGGCTGGTGGGCCGTGTATAGGTGTGTCAGAGGGAAGGGGAGGCAACCTCTGAGGGCTGGTGGGCCTTGAAAAGGTGTGTCAGAGGGAAGGGGGCGACCTTTCTGAGGGGTGGTGGGCCTTGACTAGATGTCTCCTGGCCTCTCTAGTCGACCCTCACCATCCTCCTGTAACCTGAGGCCCCCCTGGCCTCTCTAGTTGACCCTTACCCTCCTCATGTATAACCTAAGGTCCCCCTGGCCTCTCTGGTCGACCCTCACCCTCCTCCTATGGGGCCGTCCATAAATTACGTCATGCTATTTTTTACCTTTTTTTGACCCCCCCCTACCCCCCTTGTCATGTTTTGTCATGCGACCCTTGACCCCCCCTCTAGAAATGACATCATTTCAAGAGGACCCCCCCCCTCCAAATCGCAGAAACAGGGGTAGACATAACAGGGGCCCAGGGCCTCAAGGCCGTTTAAAATCAGGTCAGACCCCCTGAATTTCTTGCCTACAAGCAAGTCTGGCCCTTAGAAAATGTTTGGCCTTAATTGAAAATAGGAATTTCAGCATCCAATATCCTGAATGCACCTATGATTTTTCTTTGAAATTCTTGAAATTGAAATTTTTTCAACATGATGTCATGCACCACATGACCCCCCTCCCAAGCAAGAATATGACGTTATTATAACGTTGCAGCAACGTTCTGTTTAGTTCTGCTTTGGTTCTGGTTATGTTATTTTGATGGCACCCAGAAACGTCTTTAGAACCTAACAGTGCGACGTCACACTGGAACGCTATTGTAACGTTATTGTAACGTTATTGTAACGTTCTTTCACGTCACAATAACGTTATTATAACATTCTTTATTGGTGAGGTCTCAACATCACTAAAATGGTATGTTATTGATACATTCTGTTTTAGTAAGTCTCAAACTTACATAAAATAACGTCACAGTTATGTGAGAATTGGGCAGGTCATACACTAACCAAAAAAGTATGGTCACAGAACTTTCTGTTACGTCGCTGCTTGCCTGGGCTCCCCCCCTTGTCATGTTTGGTCATGCAATCATGAACCCCCCCTCCCCGCCTGCTGCATGACGTCAATTATGGACGGCCCCTTTAACCTGAGGCCCCCCTGGCCTCAGAGGTCGACCCTCACAGTCCTCCTTTAACCTGAGGCTCCCCTGGCCTCTCTAGTCGACCCTTACCCTCCTCATATATAACCTAAGGCCCCCCTGGCCTCTCTGGTCGACCCTCACCCTCCTCCTTTAACCTGAGGCCCCCCCTGGCCTCTCTACTGGACCCTTACCCTCCTCCTTTAACCTGAGGCCCGCCTGGCTTCTCTGGTCAACCCTCACTCAACTCAACTCTTTCTGGACATGGTGTCCAGTGTACCTCAGAATGCCTCACATTGCTTGAATGAGAGGTTATCTTTTCAAAATTTTCCTGGGGGTGGCCCCCCATACCCCCCAATGGGAGGGGAACCCCACCCTTACCATGAAACCCATACCCAGAGAAATTCAAAATATTAGGGAAAAAACTATTATTACTTCAGGTCACCAAAGTACCTTAGAATGCCTTAGATTGCATGGATGACAAGTCATATTTTCAAAATTTTCCTGGGGGTGGCCCCCCATACCCCCCAATGGGAGGGAACCCCACCCTTACCCTGAAACCCATACCCAGAGAAATTCAAAATATTAGGGAAAAAACTAGTATTACTTCAGGTCACCAAAGTACCTTAGAATGCCTTAGATTGTATGGATGACGGGTCATATTTTCAAAATTTTCCTGGGGTGGCCCTCCATACCCCCCAACGGGAGAAACCCCACTCTTACCCTTAAACCCATACCCAGAGAAATTCAAAATATTAGGGAAAAAACTAGTATTACTTCAGGTCACCAAAGTACCTTAGAATGCCTTAGATTGCATGAATGACAGGTCATATTTTCAAAATTTTCCTGGGGGTGGCCCCCCCATACCCCCCAATGGGAGAAACCCCACCCTTACCCTTAAACCCATACCCAGAGAAATTCAAAATATTAGGGAAAAAACTAGTATTACTTCAGGTCACCAAAGTACCTTAGAATGCCTTAGATTGCATGAATGACAGGTCATATTTTCAAAATTTTCCTGGGGGTGGCCCCCCATAACCCCCAATGGGAGAAACCCCACCCTTACCCTTAAACCCATACCCAGAGAAATTCAAAATATTAGGGAAAAAACTAGTATTACTTCAGGTCACCAAAGTACCTTAGAATGCCTTAGATTGCATGAATGACAGGTCATATTTTCAAAATTTTCCTGGGGGTGGCCCCCCATAACCCCCAATGGGAGAAACCCCACCCTTACCCTTAAACCCATACCCAGAGAAATTCAAAATATTAGGGAAAAAACTAGTATTACTTCAGGTCACCAAAGTACCTTAGAATGCCTTAGATTGCATGAATGACAGGTCATATTTTCAAAATTTTCCTGGGGGTGGCCCCCCATACCCCCCCAATGGGAGGGGTAACCCCTCCCATACCCTCCCCGTGGACGGCTACGGCGTCCACAAATTGGGCCCTCATATACTAATAACACATTTTTTTCAAATCTGGGCCCCCCCCCTAAAAATTCCTGGATCCGCCCCTGAGTAAACACATACCAAGATAAAAGATAAGAAAGACAGATACAACTGTGTTATTGCTGAAGAAAACCTTGCACACACTTACAGGGTGAATGTTTTCCAACTAACTTCCCGAGTGTAGTTTTTGGATGAAGAACTAATAATGCTAGAGATACCTTAGGAAACTTCCAAGTGTAGACAGGGTTTTATACTCATAAATTATTTGCAAGGGATCCTTTGAAATTATATAATCAATGATCTATTCAATTGTCTGCTCAATTATCTATGTCCTTCACATAATTATTCTAATTTTTTCAACCTCCCCATAGCCATAGCCATATATCACCCAAATACTATAGCTTATATTATTCTCTATCAGGATTTCAGCCCTTATACCATTGTTAACCATTATTATACCCTCTGAAAAATCAGCAATTGCTAATGTCTCCATTTGCACGCACCTATGTCTCGGCCCTTGACAGTTTGAGTGTCAAAGGTCGCAGCCTGCCCCCGTCTAATGAATGAGTCACATGCCCCTAGAGGGTGGCGGAGGATGGCGGAGGGTGGCGGGGCCTCCTGTGACAGGAACCAGTAGCCAACAGGCATTGGCCAATCCTCTGCAAAGATGCCCAGCCAGTCGCCCTGCTGAAGGACAGTGCACGGCTGGTACATTATGGAAGTACACCTGGCGGGGAGAAACTCAGTCAGTGAGTACATATAAAAACATTCATTAGTAACAGTAGTATAGTGTATGCTTTCTATATAGACTGTACTTTGAAAAAGATTGTCAAAAACCAAAATTTAAAGAAAAAGCAAAAAGAGAGAGATTTACTCAGATTTTCCAATTTAAAAATGCCTAAACCTTCTACCTTGTGTTGGGGGGGATGTGAAATTGTCCCTTGCCCCCCCCCCCCCCCCTTGCATCCACTGATGCATTAATTTTGTTAACAATTATCCCCATTTTTATTACAATTTATAAAATGAAAAGGAAAACCTGTAGAAGAAAATCTGAGAAATGCTCCACTATATATGCATATTTCCTATATGTTCATAACTAATAATTAAGCTTATCTAGTATATTGCACATAATTAATTATTCTTTTTTTTGACATGCAGTTTCAAAATTACCATTTAGGCCAATAAAATAGCGATTTTGCCAATAAATAAAGCAGTCAACAGCAGTCAACAGATTCCCAAAGAGATACAGTACATAGCATACAGTACATAGTGCCTACTTTTTTTAATCCCAGGCCAGGTGCCTCACAGTGCGCATCCCGCAGCAGCCAGTTCTTCCAGTCTATCATCAAGTTGGGATGCCTCACCTGCATGCAAAAGGCATCCTGGGACCGGAAGTCAGCGGAGATGGCAAGGAGGATATTGTCAACAAGGGAGAGGTCCCCTGTACCCCTTTGTTAATGTGACATGAATATAAGAAAACAAATTTGATAATTGTAGTGTTTGTTTCATTCATTAACTTTAAAATATGTGGAGAGCCTACACAGCATTTGTGACTCCATTATCTGTATCTGTACTGGGGCATTAGCATCATGAAGTACCAAAGTAATGTTAAATCTTTGCAACCATAAGGAAAAATATAAAACAAAAAATTCATCCATATTTGTAAACATATTCATTTATTCATTTAGGCTACATCAATTATAATGGCAGTGTGAGAAAGAGAGATCATGATTTCTGGCAGTCTTTTATTACCTATACACCAATTTAATAAGAAGATATTAAATTTATCTCACGCTGAACTATGATGTTTGTATAAAACGTTTCAATAAAAAATACACATAACTTAAAATCACAGATATGCAGAGTAGACTGTTATGATAAGACGAAGTTACAAAGTGAAGAAAACATTGACCTCGCTACTGCCTGGTATGGTGCAATCACATTGGACAGGCATTGTATAACTGAATGGTGAACCAAGAATATTGTGGGTTGGGGACCAAAAAAGGATTCGCAAATCCCAATTCAATAAAAGTCATGATTCAAAATATTGGGTTTGTGAAAGATACATGGTCATGAATTCTTTGTTTTACTTTTCATTTCATTTTTACTTTTCATTTCAATATAGTTACATTATATCAAGTTCTTCCAATAGATATAAAAATGTATTACACACAAAGATAAACATATTATGTACTTTATATAAAAGTAATTTTCTTGGATGCTCCTACTATTCATAAACGTTTTTCTGGACATTCTGAAGGTTCATGAGACATAAAACCATTGTCACAAATATTTGTAAATCATTTGATCACCACCTCTGTTAACAAGCCTTGGTAACTAAGACCATTAAGTTTTGTCTTGTAGAACATTCGTTTTCATTAAGACTGCAACTACAAAAATCAGAGAGAACATGGTGATGCAGTGACTATTATAAAAGCGTTTAACCTCCTGAGGTGCAGGGCTTCACAACCAATAAAGCATTACTTTGTAAGATTTCGCAAGGCTTTCCTGGCTCTGTCAAAGCTGAATGTAGGAACACACTTTCCCCATCTACTTCCACCATGGTACATGTATAAACAAGTTATCAATATATTTAGAATGTGATTATATATGATCAAAATATTGACAGGAAATATCACAAAAATCTAAATATTTCTTAGTAATGTAATGTCGATATTTAGTGGCGTACCCTGTATGTCTTGAGCCTTATTACAATTTACCAAATTGCATGGCTACTGGGAAACTAGAGCTGTTTCATACACAGGGGATGTTTGGGGTTATCTGAAATACTTTATGATTTCCAGATGAGGTGGAGAACTACCTTTCTGGGCCTTTGGAAACCAGCAATAAATCGTTGGTGTACCCACTGGTTCCAACCAAGGAACACCAATAGACTATGGCTGATACCAGAAAAGTTGCTCTCCACATACTAGTAGATGGAACCCTGTATACTCAAGCTTTACCCTTCTAATCTCTGTTAATGTGCTTGTAAACTTCCCCGACTTTGAAGCTCGGTATGCTACCTGGTCTATCTAGACTGTGTGGAGCATATACACAGAAGTTTGTGTGTATGTTTGTGTGTCTGTGTATGCGCATTTTTGGATGTGTGTGAGTATTTGTATACGGATGTGTCAATTTGGTATTCGTCTATAAAAAAGCAGATACATGAATTGTGTTATCTGCTTATAAATGAAGCATAGGCATTTGGTGAACATTGTATAAAGAATTTTTATAATGATTGTAACATTTCAGATAGCAAATGCTTTTGACTCTCTCAGGTCCAATGCAATGCGAATGTCCACTATACTATGGTATTTACTGGATGATTAAACATGTCATTAGACATGACATTTTGAAAAGAAATGATACAAACAATGATCACATTTATCAATCATGGAATTAAAGAGTGTAATAATAACAGGCACATCATTAGTCTTCTGGTCCGTTCAAAACATTCCTCACATAAGGATAATAATCTCAACTTATATAATCAGAATCGAAAAGGTTTGGAGAAGAGAGCCTAATTGTGCATTACAACATGACATCCCGAAATTGATGCACTTTGATGATATAATCATCCCCATGACAGGGTGTCTCTGATGATGGCGCAGCAAATCTATGTTTGAATTCAAACTTCCCAGCGGGGCAATGTACAGCAATCCTTTGTCTTATATAAAAACCAGCCATGGATATGAGGTTCTAATAATGTTGCAGCAACGTTCTGGATTGATTTTCATTCCATTCTTTTGATGATTCCCAATAATGTCACTGCAACCAACTTTTGTGATGTTACATACTGACATTCTGATAACATTCTTGTAACATTATTTATTAGGCTAAAATTGTAACGTCACCCAATAAGAATGTCAAAATAATGTTATGTTTAGGTGTGGTTCAGACATCACTTAGAGAGGATGTCAAAATAATGTTCTGTTTAAGTTAGGATGACCCCTAACCTAATAGGATAGTCACAATAACATTCTGTTTAGGTGAGGTTAGGACCTCCCCTGGTGAGGAGGTCACGACAATGTTCTGTTAAGTGTTTAAGGTCTGGACCTGACCTAACCAGAATGTCACAATGGCATTCTGTTTTGGTTTGGTCTTGACGTTACCTCATCAGAATTTTATGATAGCATTCTGTTTTGGTTAGGTCTCATCCTCCTAGAAAAATGATGTAACAGTTACGTGACGTTTTAGTCAGTTATAGACAAACCGAAAAAGTAGTAACATTCAGAACAGAACGGCATTTTCTAGGATTCCTGTTTCCCTTATTGTGTGTCCATGAAATTCTCCATTTTTGAACTGCATTTGAAACAAAAACTGGGAATAGTTTTGAAGGGCCTCATCATCTGTCTTGCCCCAAACAAAGGCCGAACCCCCCAACCCTTGCACGACTCAACATTCTAACGAGGAAATCCCAGAGCTGAAGAGTTGACTAATCAAAACCATCTTTTTCGTAGCCCTCTGGGAACGGGACTTCGTACTCTAACCTGAGCTTCCCCTCAGGTCCCACTGGAGTTAAGGCTGTTGACATGCCTGTGGCATTCCCGTTGTACTCCCTCACCGTCTCCCGCACCTTCTCCACCCACACCGGAGGCTCGGTCTGTGCAGGCGCAGCGGCCTTGGGCTTCTTGCGCAGGTGTCGGCAGCAGATGAAAATGAGGAAGCAGAAGTTGAGGACGGTGATGGCCGTCAGCCACACAAAGATAGCCAGGATGATGTGGTTGTGGAGGAGGGAGCCGTCCGCATTACAACCACAGGCCTGGCCTGCACTGGGAGCTACAGAGAGAGATGAAAATATATTTAATGAAAAGATTCAAAAGGCCATCTTAAAACTTTGAATATATCCTTCTGAACATGAAAGACATGGATAATGAGCTTCTCTATGGATGGCTGCTCAAAGGTAATTGCTCTCTACATTATCAGAAAGATATTTGTAGGCAAGGAGGAATTATTTGTCTCTGGTTTGATAAAGACACCAATTTAGGAACTTGAACACATACATGCCAATGTCATACACCAATAAATCTTGTGTTTCATTACAAAGATAAAGTCTTTTGTTCAAAATTGTTTGGGATATAGCAGCATAAGCCGGGGGCAAACCCTTAATCTTATATTACTTAACTACTTTTTAAAAAGACTTTAAAGACTGATACCCACTGTTTCAAAGTGAAGCCAAAATAAAGCTTGGCACTAGCAACTTCAACTTCACCTCAATAACATAACTGTTACATGACATTTTATCAAGTAACAAACTGATCAAAAAAGTATGGTTGCAGAACAGTTCTGTTTCGTTGCAACTTGGCTGAGTAAACCCTTGTTCCCCACCACTATGTAGAATATAAACACTTACATAAGGCTGGGTACACAACCCCAGCTGGTCCTGGGGGCCCTGGGGGCCCAGCTGGCCCCGTGTGACCCGTACTGCCCCCTGGTGGAGGCCTGGCTGGGGACGGGGGAAAGGTAGGAGGAGACACCTGCAGGGAGAAGAGAACAACAGGTTGATCATATTCACATATATAAAAAAAGAGATTTTAGGTGAATTGATGTTATTTCTGTGTCATGATTATGTAACAAACCTAGATGGAACTTTCAAAGAAAATAAGAAATCATAGTGATGAAATTAAGATACAGGATTAGAATATAATTTATGTTCCTTGCATGAAAAGTTTCAGGCAAGTTCTATGGATTTATTCAGTGACTAATTATTCCAATGGCTTTAAAATTTATCTTCATATTCTAACTCTTTTGGTGGCCCTTATTTTGCCCAAAACCTGCAATAAAAGCATCTAGTAATGGACCATGAAAAGATATCCCTGTATACATGCTTACATGTGTTGTGAACATTATCTAAGTTAAGTTAAGAAATATGTATGAAAAACTGAAAAAAATCATACTTTTTGCACTGCAGCGATAATAAATAATGGAAATAAGATATATCATCCAGTCATTTCAGATTTAGGACATTTCCCTATGTCCGAGGGGGATTTGACAGTTTTCGCCACTAGGGGGAGGCACTAGCTGGTGGGCATTATCCTTAAACTCTTTCCCTGCTCATGTGAATTTCCTTCAATACATAATAAAGTATAAGAGCCTGTCAAGATGCTTCTTACCTTTGCTGTACTGTCCGCAGTGACGTTGGGGCAGATGATGGTTCTTGTGTTGACATAGGCATTGGGATCTGGAAGGAATATTTATACACGTGGTGGTAGATTGTGTAGGGACCGTGAGTGAAATCAGGATAAGAAAACTACGAAAATGTATAGTCTAGTAGACAGATACAAAGATGTAAAACAAAAAGGAAGCTCACTCATAACCACAGGATCAATGTTTTTCTGTTGAATTCTTTGAGTTTTGTATTTGGATCAAGAACTAATAATGCTAGAGATGTCTTAAAAGACTTCCAACTTTAAACCGGAAAGACTTGATCCACTTTATGTGTTTAAAGGAATATCTTCAAATTCCCAAATTCTTGATAAAAGGGAATCCCCAGCTCTCAAAATTATTTAGAGAGGGGAATAAGCTTTAGCATAAGATATTTTTATTTAACCTCATACAGCCTATTGTTAATTGTAATTTTTATACTAACCTAAATCTACTCAGTAACCTGGGATTCCAAGTTAATTTGGAAGGGAATTCCCATTATCATGATGTAGCAGGGACAGTACTGAAAGCCTAGAAGTTCAAAAATTCCCAAATGATCTTTATATTCTGCCTTTTCTTGTTTGTAACATTTTTAAAGTACATAACTGAACTGAAATAACCCAAAGTTTGAAATTTGTAAATTTATGTACAAGGGACCTTCTTTTGGAATAAGCCCATTCCAGTTTACACCAACAGTTTACCATGAAATATTTCTAAATTGCCTCCATACGTATTCCCCAATGACATCTGCATAATACAAAATTAACCAAAGCAATCTGAAGGACAGATTGCCTCTAGACTTTGTAAAATGCTTTATATATTGGCCTTTCCCCCATAGGAACCAATGTTTAAGCCTGTCAGCCTAACCTATAACGTCCAACCCTATTTTACTCTGAAATACATCGTTCTGATTGGCTGGCAAACCTGCAAATCTGTTAATTGATAAAATTTAAGAAACCATAATGTTTAAGTTTTACTTTGGGATATAGAATAATACAATTGTTGCTTGTTTCAGTAATTTTAACTCTAAGAAACAAGGAAGGCTTACATGGTTATTTTGTCCAACTCTTGCCCAATCCTTGGATATACCCTATGTGGGATAGGCTTATTGTACAATCAATGATTTATTCAATCGTTAGGTCAATTGATCATAATTATGACCTTTACATATTTTATTTTTTTCCACCATCCTATAGCCATTGTCATACATCACACAAATACTATAGCTTATATCATTCTATATCAGGATTTTAGCCCCTATACCACTGTTTACCATTGTTCCTCCCTCTCAGAAACCAGTGAGTGAAAGATCTGTTTACACCCTGGAGGGCTAATGCCAATTCTCATGTTGTCAGTAAAGATTTTGAACATATCCTGTGTAATTGATATAGAATAATATAAGCTATCATATTTGTCAAGTACAGACTGCAGGCACAGTAAGCAATATAGTCATTTCCAGACCTGGCTGTCATGGTCTAGTGGCTTTGTTTGTCTGGGTGACGCTATGGTGACCACGAGGTTATGTGGGTAGACATTGTTGTTTAATGCTGATAAGCACTAATTTGGGGCCTCTGATTGGCTAGAAACCTTTAGTATTGAAAAATGATTTTTAAAAATATGCCATGCATGCACATAGACAATGCATGTATCAGAAAAAAACGATTATGATTGGTACTAATGATATATACAGACACAATTCTCTTACTTTGTATACATGAACAGCTAACAAATTACATAGGCTCAAAGAGAAAATGACCCCTAGCTTGTCTGGCTGGCAGCTCTGTGGTCAAGTTCCGCACTAGGTGGCATGGTCTGGAACTTCATTTAGTGTTAATGTCCTATGTCTCGGGCTCCTGACGGAGTATGGAAACCAGAATGTGAATAATATAAGTCTGTACTCTTCCAAGTGGTGCGTGTAAACCAGGGCAATAACAATTGCCTTGTGTGCCCTTGGTCTGTACTATGTACCACAACCTGTACTTACCGGTGTAGACGAAGGCATTGATGAAGAATCGGTACGGGTAGCGCAGGGCATCGAAGGTCACAGCCTGCCCCCGCCTGACAAACGCGTCACGCGCCCCTAGCGGGTGACGCAGGGTGGCGGGGGCCTCCTGGGACAGGAACTTGTAGGCGATAGGCATAGGCCCGGCCTCTGCGTAGATCCCCAGCCGGTCGCCCTGCTGCACGGCCGGGCAGTGCACGCCTGCTACATCATGGAAGTACACCTGGCGGGGGAGAAACTCAGTCAGTGAGTATGTATAAAAGAATTCATTGGGTAGAAGTATGCTTTAGTTCTTAATTCTTGTCAAAAATTGAAACATTCAACCATTTTTGTAAAATTTTATGAAACGAAAACAAAAACCTGCAGAAAGTCCACTGCATAATTATGGATATTTTCTATATCTTCATAACCAGAAAATTGGTTTAAGCATATCTAGTATAATGTACATAATACATTATTCTTTTGTTCAACATGCAGTTTCCATATTGCTATTAAGGCCTAATAACATGGTATTCTGCTAATGAATAAAGCAGTAAGCAGCCATCACCACATTCCCAAAGATATGTTTGAGTATGTTTACATCTCACTGCATCATTACATGCATACATCATATAGTGCCTACCGTTTTAACACCCAGGCCGGGTGCCTCACAGTGCGCATCCCACAGCAGCCAGTACTTCCGGTCTATCGTTGAGTTGGGGCGCCACACCTGCACACGAACGGCATCCCTGGACCGGAAGTCAGCAGAGATGGCGAAGAGAATACCGTCAACCAGGGAGAGGTCCTCGAGGAGGAACGTGATGTTGGCCTGGGACAGTGGCAGCACCTTGCCCTCTTCTGTCAGGGACTGCCCCAGACGTTTGACATGAGGGTCTGGGACATGGAGAATAATTACTTTTGTTTTCAAATTCTTTTATTTCAACAGACATAAAGTAAGTTCACACTTGTTTATGCCTGAAGAAGCACAAGTAGATAAGTAAAATTGATGGTTTGTAGACCTATGATCATAAGTCCAATAATTGTCAATACACAGTTGATATATATGCAAGGTAAGAACACATTGTTTAAGACAGTTATAGTAGAGGTTATATTCAGAAGGTAGCAGGGGACAGCGGCAGCACCTTGCGCTCCTCCCTCAAGGACGGCCCCAGGCATTTGACATGAGGGTCTGGGACATGGAGATCTTAAAGGAAAACTTGCACATAAATTTACTTAGTGATATTTTTCATGTAACTAATTTGAGATAAGTATTCTAAGATTATTTCAAAAGTAAAAATGTGAACAAGTCAAGGTCCTAGGGAATTATTCAGGAAAGGAATTTAGTTTTGGGAATTCCCTGAATGCTGGCCTGTTTGGCACTCCCCTTGCTATGTCACAGCTAAGGGAATTCCTTCTAAAGTTATTTTGGGATTCCCTGTTTAATGAGTGGTTGTAGATGGATATATATATTAATTTGTTATGAGTTGCTTTGGGCCACATATATAAAATTTTGGTTAGAGCGCATAACCCTTATTAGACATTCTACAGGTCTGGGGATTCCCTTAAAAGGGCAGGTGGTATTCCCCAATTACTCCCCTTGCTACGTCATAAGTTAGGGGATTTCCCTAAAAAAATGACCTAATATATAAGTTTTTAAATGTCCCATAACAGTGTATAGAAATAGGAATTTTTCTGCAATTTTCCTTATATTGATAATGCAAGTGTTGAATAATATGCTGAATTGAATTCATTGAAAAATCACTACCCTGCAGTTATGTGGAAGCTTTCCTTTAATTAATTATATAGAGGCGAGGTTATATTCAGATTTCTGTTTAATGAGATATGATGATGGGGGAATGGTTAGGTATAGGCCAAAGGCTGGGAAGTGGAGGTACTCTCATTCATGTTTACATGAAGTACAACAGGATTAAAAAAAAACTTGGTAGGTGAAAGGCTGGGGAATAGCTAGAGATATTAAGAAATACAGTGATGTAGGTTCACAATATACCCTGACATATCTCAAGTTAAAAATTCATTATTAGATCGGAGCAGCAAATTGTGAACTTCGGACTAGGTACTTTCGAGGCCATCTTAAACAAAATCAAAACATATTTTTAACCATAATAGTTTTCAAAAGGAAAGTATAGTCCTTATGTCTGATACCATACAATGAAAGTCCAATTCAAAGATGTTTCTTGGATCAAATTATCAGTATAATAGCAAATACCTATGTCTAAAGCCCAAAAAGCTGGTCCTTTCCAATACTATGATTTAGTAAACGTCTTATAAATCTTTGGGATATGTTCCATAAACATTCTCCATTACCCTCTACTCATAATGGTAGGGCTTGTAAGCAATAGTATGTCTTGAAGAAGAGTTTTAGTAATATGTTTGCATTAAAAGAAATATAAAAGACATAGTCTATTGGCCAGAGGAGTATACATTGACTTGGCATCTATACAATGTTTTTTAATGATTCTATATCTCCTGAATCTCCTGAATTCTAATCTGCCGGGTGCCAAGCTGAAATCTTTGGGCAACTTGAGTTATTCATGTTTTAAGAAAAAAAGTTAAAAAATACAATTTAAATCATAAAAAATGAATTTTTGATGTAGAACTCACAATTACAGTGTTGTGAAGCATGTCATATTTTTTCTTATTTTTGGTTCACTTCACAAGGGATTATGGGTAATATCCTCTTTAGATACCACGATAATACATACCAGGAGATAGAGAATTTCCTAGGCTTTCCTATGATAGACTTTTTGTAAAGATTGATCTAAAACTTACCACGCTACTACATTTTTTTGTGTTTTAAGGTTTGAAAAGGTACCATTTAGTTCCCAATTTGCTGAACCTTGCTATAGTGACATATACGGACACCTTCAATTTGGTGCAGGCTTTGAGAAAGACACTTATAATGAATAAAAAGGGTTGCATGTCCAGATATACACTTCCTTTACTGCTACTCTAAACCATATGACTCCGTGCAGCCCTTACCTGCTGACGTCAGCACAAAGGCCATCACCATGACGACCCCCAAACAAGGCAGTGGGACCAGACTGGGCGGCGCCATCTGTAAAATAAGGTCAAGTTTTTGTAAACAAACACACAATTTCTAAGGGTGTGTACCAAAAGTGTCAAGGAGTGGACGGATCTGAGTGTATGCCTGAAGTATCACCCTTCTCCTGACAGTATCCTATTCTATATGCAGATATCTTTATCAATTGCCTGTTTATATTTAATAAATTTGCCTTTGAGCTGATCCGATGTAGGCGAACTTGCTTTATGCTGGCCTGTTTCACCTTAGTATACAAAATGGATATGTCAACCACTGAAACAGCAAATACAGAATAGGATAATACATGTAATCTAATATTTTCTTCACGGATGAATCATAATTTAGTAAAAGGAGATAAAACATTATCGGTACTGAAGGAAGCCTTCTATCCATGATGATACCATGCAACACTAATCATAAACAGTTTATCAATATAATTGTAAACAATTTGATGTATTAATACTATGGTTAATACTTTTCTTTTCAATTTCTAGGCCATGGTTACAGGCATTATTGCACAGAAAGTGGTGTATGTTCAGTCATGCATATCAAGAGACCTTTACTTTCACTGTATTTGAGCCTTGGACCGCAGCTATTACATTCCCCCCACACCCAGTATATCAGTCCACATTCACAGTAGCTATTACATTCCCCCCACACCCAGTATATCAGTCCACATTCACAGCAGCTATTACATTCCCCCCACACCCAGTATATTAGTCTATGTTCACAACAGCTATTACATTCACCTCACACCCAGTATATCAGTCTACATTCACAGCAGCTATTACATTCCCCCCTAACCCAGTATGTCAGTCTACATTTACAGCAGCTACTACATTCCCCCACACCCAGTATATCAGTCTACGTTCACAGCAGCTATTACATTCCCCTCATACCCAGTATATCAGTCTACGTTCACAGCAGCTATTACATTCCCCTAACCCAGTATATCAGTCTATGCTCACAGCAGCTATTACATTCCCCTTACACCCAGTATATCAGTCTACGTTCACAGCAGCTATTACATTCCCTCACACCCAGTATATCAGTCTACGTTCACAGCACCTATTACATTCCCCTTACACCCAGTATATCAGTCTACGTTCACAGCAGCTATTACATTCCCCCCACACCCAGTATATCAGTCTACGTTCACAGCAGCTATTACATTCCCCCCACACCCAGTATATCAGTCAACATTCACAGCAGCTATTACATCCCCTCACACCCAGTATATCAGTCCACGTTCACAGCAGCTATTACATTCCCCCCACACCCAGTATATCAGTCCACGTTCACAGCAGCTATTACATTCCCCCCACACCCAGTATATCAGTCTACGTTCACAGCAGCTATAACGTTCCCCCCACACCCAGTATATCAGTCTACGTTCACAGCAGCTATTACATTCCCCCCACACCCAGTATATCAGTCCACGTTCACAGCAGCTATTACATTCCCCCCACACCCAGTATATTAGTCTATGTTCACAACAGCTATTACATTCACCTCACACCCAGTATATCAGTCTACGTTCACAGCAGCTATTACATTCCCCCCACACCCAGTATATCAGTCTACGTTCACAGCAGCTATTACTTTCCACACCCAGTATATCAGTCTACGTTCACAGCAGCTATTACATTCCCCCCACACCCAGTATATCAGTCTACGTTCACAGCAGCTATTACTTTCCACACCCAGTATATCAGTCTACGTTCACAGCAGCTATTACATTCACCTCACACCCAGTATATCAGTCTACGTTCACAGCAGCTATTACATTCCCCCCACACCCAGTATATCAGTCTACGTTCACAGCAGCTATTACTTTCCACACCCAGTATATCAGTCTAAGTTCACAGCAGCTATTACATTCACCTCACACCCAGTATATCAGTCTACGTTCACAGCAGCTATTACATTCCCCCCACACCCAGTATATCAGTCTACGTTCACAGCAGCTATTACATTTACACCCAGTATATCAGTCCACGTTCACAGCAGCTATTACATTCCCCCCACACCAAGTATATCAGTCTACATTCACAGCAGCTACTACATTCCCCCCACACCTTGTATATTAGTCTATGCTCACAGCAGCTATTACATTCCCCCCACACCCAGTATATCAGTCTATCTTCACAGCAGCTATTACATTCCCCCCACACCCAGTATATCAGTCTATGCTCACAGCAGCTATTACATTCCCCCCACACCCTGTATATTAGTCTATGCTCACAGCAGCTATTACATTCCCCCCACACCCAGTATATTAGTCCACATTCACAGCAGCTATTACATTCCCCCCACACCCAGTATATCAGTCTACATTCACAGCAGCTATTACATTCCCCTCACACCCAGTATATCAGTCTACGTTCACAGCAGTTATTACATTCCAAACCCAGTATATCAGTCTACTTTCACAGCAGCTATTACATTCCCTCACACCCAGTATATCAGTCTACGTTCACAGCAGCTATTACATTCCCTCACACCCAGTATATCAGTCTATGCTCACAGCAGCTATTACATTCCCCCAACACCCAGTATATCAGTCTACTTTCACAGCAGCTATTACATTCCCTCACACCCAGTATATCAGTCTATGTTCACGGCAGCTATTACATTCCCCCACACCCAGTATATCAGTCTACGTTCACGGCAGCTATTACATTCCCCTCACACCCAGTATATCAGTCTACGTTCACAGCAGCTATTACATTCCCCCCACACCCAGTATATCAGCCCACATTCACAGCAGCTATTACATTCCCCCCACACCCAGTATATCAGTCTATGCTCACAGCAGCTATTACATTCCACACCCAGTATATCAGTCTACGTTCACAGCAGCTATTACATTCCCCTCACACCCAGTATATCAGTCCACATTCACAGCAGCTATTACATTCCCCCCACACCCAGTATATCAGTCCACATTCACAGTAGCTATTACATTCCCCACACACCCAGTATATCAGTCCACATTCACAGCAGCTATTACATTCCCCCCACACCCAGTATATCAGTCTACGTTCACAGCAGCTATTACATTCCCCCCACACCCAGTATATCAGTCTAAGCTCACAGCAGCTATTACATTCCCCCCACACCCAGTATATCAGTCTACGTTCACAGCAGCTATCACATTCCCCCCTAACCCAGTATATCAGTCTACATTCACAGCAGCTATTACATTCCCCTCACACCCAGTATTATATCAGTCTACGTTCACAGCAGCTATTACATTCCCCTCACATCCAGTATATCAGTCTACGCTCATAGCAGCTATTACATTCCCCTCACACCCAGTATATCTGTCTAGGTCACAGCAGCTATTACATTCCCCTCACATCCAGTATATCTGTCTACGTCACAGCAGCTATTACATTCCACTCACACCCAGTATATCTGTCTACGTCACAGCAGACATTACATTCCACTCACACCCAGTATATCTGTCTACGTCACAGCAGCTATTACATTCCCCTCACACCCAGTATATTAGTCTACATTCACAGCAGCTATTACATTCCACACCCAGTATATCAGTATACATTCACAGCAGCTATTACATCCCACTCACTCCCAGTATATCAGTCTACGTTCACAGCAGCTATTACATTCCCCTCACACCCAGTATTATATCAGTCCGTGTTCACAGCAGCTATTACATTCCCCCACACCCAGTATATCAGTCTACGTTCACAGCAGCTATTACATTCCCTCACACCCAGTATATCAGTCTACGTTCACAGCAGCTATTACATCCCGTCACACCCAGTATATCAGTCTACGTTCACAGCAGCTATTAAACCCTTGGGGTTTCGCGTAAGAATAGGCCCCCCGTAGCCCCTGCTGGTCGTATAAAGCGATGATAGGGGGGACCCAGCACTGACCAAGTGGTTCATTGGGTTCTATTCCCGGTTGGTGCTGAGTTCACTAAGGAATGAGGTACAGCAAAAATGATTTCTAGGCTTTGATCCCCTGTTGTTGCCTGCCCATCACTTTCATCTCAAAGATACGATCACCAAAGACAGAATTCATCCAAACTTGTTTTTGCCGCAAAAATGACCCTGGCTGTCAGTATGGCACAAAACACCCAACACTCACTCACTTACGTGCTATTACATTCCCCTCACACCCAGTACATCAATCCACGTTACCTCCTTCTGCGGCCCGTGTTTGCCCTGTGGTCGTTCACCTTTTCATTTGGATTATTATAAAAAATGGATTCCTTTTTAACCAATCCCCCTTTTTGCTCCTGAACAGAACGTTCTTTGTGAGACCTTCTAGGCCTCCTTCACCGGAACCTCTTTAAGTGTTTCAGGAAAAAAAGGGGGGCACAAAGTTTGTCATCATCCTTTGGAATTAAGTTTTTTACCATGTGCCCCCATTCCTCTCCAACCACCATAGAACGAAATCCTTCAAAACATATTATTTGGTCATCATCCTTTGGAATTAGGTTTTTAATGGTGTGCCCCCATTCCTCTCCAACCATCATAGAACGGAATCCTTCAAATAACAATTGTTTGGTCAATACCTTGACGATTCAAGTCAGGAGTTCTGACCAAAAAACATCCACAATATCCCTTGGCGGTGATTTGAGGCCTACGAGAAGAAAAATCTGCCCGGAAAACATCCATGAGAATTCGTGGAGATGAAAGTCTCTTGAAATCATTCTAAAATCACTTCCATAATATACATATTCCCATATGATACTTTTTAAAGCATGTTAGAAGGAACTCTAATGGTTGAAAAAATGGAATATAATGAAAACAAAAATCCTTGAGATTGCTTGGACACTAAAATACCCACGAGAGCAAATTGTGTGATCGTGGGTATTTCAACTTCTAGTGCCATGAAATTCTAGTGGATGTATTTTGGTCGGCCCTCAGGTGTGATATAATTTGTTTCAAATCTCTTCTCTTTTGGAGTAAACGACCAATTAGGGGCGGTATTTGACCCCCAGATCCCAGGGCCCCCTGTTGTGGTGGTCGGGTGTCGACACCTTCACTGCCTGGTTAGGTCAGGACACAGGTGCTGGCTTGGATTCCGTTCCCCCCCCCCCCAACCCCCCCCCCCCCCCAGGTTGGAGGCTCACCTGGGGGAGGGGGGGGGGTACTTGGGCTAGAAATGGGTACCAACTGTGGTCAGACCATTAAGGGCCTGTAGCTGTCAATCGGCAATTTTGCTAAAAAAAGAAAAGAAAGGAAAAAGAAAAAGGGGGGGGGGGGGGGGCTGTCAAATCATCAAAGCACCTTGAATGATAGTTGTCCAAAATACATGATATTTCATTCTAGATTACAAGTCAATTGTAGGTTATCAGATTCTCTCAGAATAGCTCTCAAACAAATCGTCACCTTTTGGAACTGGATTGTGACCAATAAATTTGAAGGTTAATGCTTATATGTAGGGGCTGTCCATGAGGGATGCTGAAAAAGGGGAGCTGTCAAAGTATGGTTTTTCTGGGGGCTGTAGAATCCCCCCCCCCCCCCCCGAAAACGATGGAACTTTCCCTTGGTGAACTGGTTGTACTATTACTTATATTTCTAAAATTTACAGAACATTTTCGGAAAGATACGGTATGGTCCTCTGAGGCCTGTCTGACTTTGATAAATGTTATTTTTCTATGAATCTTTAAGGTCCACTTGAATTGAGAAACTTTTCATATCTATTTACATCCTGTACGACTATTTGAAAAGCTCGATGCATATTGTGAAATAGTTTGATTCAATGAAAAAAAAAAGAAAACAAGGGGGGGCTCTGTAGTTTTGCAGTTGGTACCTACTGAGTGCCCCCCTCCCCACATCCAGGTTGGATCCCGCCCAGTCCACAGTTGTCAATAAACAACCGGAGTGAGATACTTTATCCCAAACAATTGCCAAACATATCGCATGTGGACCGAAAAGTGAAATATTTACTGAACGCTTGGGCGGAGACCCCTCCCCGGGGCATCCTCAAACAGTCTAACCTCACACATGATGGTATCAAAGATATGAGCTGTAGCTGGCAGTGGTGGATACTGGTGGTGGGGGGGGGGGGGGCAAAAGGGACAATTGCCCCCCTAGACTAAGTGGATCCCCCCCCCCAAATGATCTACATTTGTTGATATTTACAAATTTCTCCCAGACGCGATTCTCTGGTTATCAGTATTTTGGCTGATCTGCAGGCTAAATTAGGGTACATTGTGGACAAGTCCATTTCCTGTTGTAAGCCTTTAATATATCATAATTATTTATCCATGACATTTTCCTTTGTTTGAGATTATAAGAAGGTCAACCTGTAGGTATTTTTTCTTTTTGTTACTGTATGAACTTCAGTTTCTGAAGTTAATTTAAAGATGCTGTCATCAAATATTTTTATTTTGCCATAAAATGCATTATTTCTATTGGTTTTCCCATGCCTTTGTCTACAAAATATGCCAAAATTAGCCTGCAGGAGCAAAGTATGCAGGGAAACTTTGAACTGCGTCTGCCTGAAACAAGTGCGATTATATTTTTGTAATGGCAACCCTCATGTGAACATTTTTTACACTGCACTGTTGGTAACCACAGGGATCTAATGAGAATGGTATAATCCCCCCCCCCCCCCCACCCCTTTTCCTTGATGGACACTCGGACCGTAATATTATTTGCTTCGGAAATTCTGGGTTGGGTTTAGCTAAAATATCTATTTTTACGCAGGGGATTGCAAAACTTTCCGATACATTTAACAGATGTTTAACGGATAATAACTGTTTTAAAATGAATAACGGAACCCAATGTGTTGTCAAATTCGTTACAAATTCCGCTAATACCATAGAACATTTACAAGATATTGTTTTTAAAAAAAGCTATGAATATTAAGCTCCAAACATGAAAACGATTGGAAATGTCATCGAAGCGCGTTTATGTTCCACATCAATCATATTGACCCAAATGTATACAGGATTAAGGTGAGAACGAGGCCTGAGCTTGTCCAACCTACCTTATATTGGCATAGTTTGCTAGCTTTTCCCACAAGGTGGCGTGGTGCGGGTAATCCCTTATTGGACGTCGTATATATCTCCTCTAGAAATGGACCAACCTATATGCGGCATCGCCAGTGGCGGATTTAAAGGAGAAGGGGGGGGGAGGGGCGTCCCCTACCTTTAATATATATTTTCTTGTGTCAAATTCTTGGACTGGTGGGCCAGGTGGTAATTTTTACAATTGAAAATCTCTGGATCCGCCCCTGATTGCTCGATGTGTTTCAAACATGTTTAATGTGTCCATCCCTCTAAAAGGTGTCATTAATTGAGCGGCTGTTTCAAACATCCAAAGGGCAATGTCCTTCTCACCGCGCTATGTCCTCGGCACGCGACCAGAATGGATTGAGAGGGGGGGGGGGGGGGTAGAATACCCGGCCAGCAGGGACACAGGCCCGCAGCCAGTTTTTTTTCAGAGGGGGGTTTGATTTTTAAGTAATAGTGCTCAAATATTCTTGTGGACGGGTCGGGGGCATAGACTACATTGTGAAAATAACTTTAGGAGCGGTAGATCCTGTTTTTTTTTAACCCAAAAAGTGTCATAATTATCAATTGTACCTAGGAGGTGGAATTTTATCCATTCATTCCATTCACTCCCGGCTGAAAAAGGACCCATTTCCTTCAATTTTGTGTACACACACCTGGGCACGGTGAAGCCAAGAGAGTCGTAGGGAGAGCGGCCAAGTGGCAGAGTGGTGGTGAGGGGGGCATCGGGCGTTATGCGTAGAAGGGGGCCAGGTATTCAGAATGACATAAGCAGGAATAGGAAAAAGACAACAAATAAATCCAAAAACTGCGAAGAACACAGCGACCCCAAGCAATCTGCGGACCAGGATGGGAGGGGGTGTTTTCACGGGAAACAAGACGTGCAGTTCAAACGGCTTTTTATTTAAAGAATAAATCAGATATTTCAACCATATACAAAGAGGAAAAATCAACAGGGTGGTATGTGCCGTGAATGTGTTCGCTCCAGGGGAAGAAGGGGGTAAATCTGGCCTCTGTCTCCAGGTGTGATTGTAGCGGCCGTTCCGGGTCGGTGGGCGTTTGGCCCGAGCTGCTGGCCCAGACTACAGAGTAGGGGGGGGGAGAGGAAGGGGGGAGGGGGGACTTGGGGGGCACAGAACAAGGGGGGCGGGACTGGCACTGACTCCGGCCCCCAGATGACAGATAGCGGCCCCGGCCAGCAGGGGACTTAGAACACCCTGCATTATGCCCTTCATTCCACCCCTGTTCCACCCTGTATTCCACCCTGCGTTCCACCCTGTGTGTCACCCTGCGTTCCACCCTGCATTCCACCCTGTGTTCCACCCTGCATTCCACCCTGCATTCCACCTTATGTTTTACCTTGCGTTCTGCCCTGTGTTCCATCCTGCGTTCCATCCTATGTTCCACCCTGCATTCCACCCTGCATTCCACCCAATGTTCCACCCTATGTTCCATCCTGCGTTCCACCCTGAGTTTCACCCTGCACTCCACCCTGCACTCCATCCTACGTTCTACCCTGCGTTTCATCCTGCATTCCACCATGTGTTCCACCCTGTATTCCACCCTACGATACACCCTGTGTTTCACCCTGTGTTCCACTCTGCGCTCAACCCCGCGTTCCACCCTGCATTCCATCCTATGTTCCACCCTGCATACCACCCTGCATCCCACCCTGTGTTCCACCCTACATTCCACTCTGCGTTCCACCTTGCATTCCACCCCGTGTTCTACCCTGCATTCCACCCTATGTTCCACCCTATGTTCCACCCTGTGTTCCACCCTGCGTTCCATCCTGCATTCCATCCTGCATTCCGCCCTGCATTCCACCCTTAGTTCCACCCTGCGTTCCATTCTGCATTCCACCCTGCTTTCCACCCTGCGTTCCACCCTGTATTCCACCCTGCGTCACACACTGCATTCCACCCTGCTTTCCACCCTGCATTCCATCCTGTGTTCCACCCTGCATTCCATCCTGTGTTCCACCCTGCGTTCCCCCTGCATTCCACCTCGCGTTCCACCCTGCGTTCCACCCTGCATTCCACTCTTTGTTATGCCCTGCATTATGCACTGCTTTATGCCAAGCATTCCACCCCCGTACCACTCTGCATACCACCGTGTTCCACCCTGTGTTCCACCTTTCTTTCCACCCTGCACTCCTCCCTGTGTTCCACCCTGTGCTGCACCCTGCGTTCCACCCTGCATTATGCCCTGCTTTACACCCTGCATTACACTCCGTGTTAAGCCCTGAGTTTCACCCCTGTTCTACCTTGCGTTCCATCCCTGTTCCACCCTGCGTTCCACCCTGCATTCCACCCTGCACTATGCCCCGCATTCCACCTTGCGTTACACCCTGAATTCCACCTTGCATTACACACTGAGTTACACTGAGGGCGGGTGACTGGGTTGGGGGTGACTGGCACTGACTCCGGCCCCCATATGATAGACAGGGGCCCCTGGCCAGAAGGACCTAAAACACCCTGCATTCCACCCTGCGTTTGATCCTGTGTTCCAGCCTGTATTCCACCCTGCGTTCCACCTGTTGCTCCACCCTGTGTTCCACCCTGCTTTCTGCCCTGCTTTCCACCCTGCTTTCCACCCTGCTTTCCACCCTGCTTTCCACCCTGCTTTCCGCCCTGCTTTCCGCCCTGCTTTCCGCCCTGCTTTATGCCCTGTGTTCCAGCTTGTGTTCCGCCCTGCTTTACACCCTGCATTCTGCCCTGTGTTCTGCTCTGCATTCTGCCCTGTGTTTTGCCCTGCATTCCACCCTGCATTCCACCCTGCGTTCTGCCCTGCATTCTGCCCTGCATTCTGCCCTGCATTCCATCATGCATTCCGCCCTGCATTCGACACTGTGTTCCCCTGCATTCTACCCTGCGTTCCACACTGTGTTCCAACCTGCATTCTACTCTGCGTTCCACCTTGCATTCCACTTGTGTTATGCCCTGCCTTATGCCCTGCATTACACACTGCTTTTTGCCCTGCGTTATGCCCAGCGTAACCCCCATTCCATCCTGCATACCACCATGTTCCACCCTGTGTTCTACCTTCTGTTCCACCCTGCATTCCACCCCTGTTCCACCCTGCGTTCCACCCTGCATACCACCCTGTGTTCCAACCTGTGTTATGCCCCCCTTCCACCTTGTGTTACACCCTGTCTTCCACCCGGCATTATGCCCCCCCTTCCACCTTTCATTACACCCTGCATTACACACTGCGTTTCACCTTGCGTTACACCCTGAGTTACATCCCCTGCCCCCGCTACACTCATCTCA